>WOXC01005864.1:0-155000 GCA_011680675.1 Gymnobelideus leadbeateri | reverse complement strand
TACATGTAATTGGGAAATAACATATACAGGCACTGGGGCATAGAGATCCACCATGCTCTACTGGAAAAGTCAAAGGGGGTATGGGGGAAGAAATGGGAAAGAGCAGATTGTAGGAGGGGATATCCTGTGGGACTGCTATTTGGGGGAGGTGGGTAGAGGGAAAACGGGGAGAAAATTTGTAACTCAAAATCTGGTGGAAATGAATGATGTAAACCAGAAGTTAATAAAGCATTTAGAAAAAAAAAAGAATTTCTTCAGCTTATTATATGATCAATACCAAGAGAACTACATTACCCTCTAAAAAAAGACTTAATTCCAATAAAATTGATCTCAAAAGTATCCTAAGGACAGGTTTTTTTTCTAAATATTACCCACACGGCAATGAAACTGCAAAAGAGAGGCAAACTACCAGAAAATCTGAGAAAAACTGTTTAAACATTTAAATAAATGGAGCAAGGAATAGTGTTTGGATCATAATATATGTGTGTGCATTAGAAAATAATGAAAAAGAAAAAAGATAAATAAATATAGATATTGCTAAAGAGAGGAAATTGATACAGATTTAGTACATATGGTAAAACAATCAATAGTAACAAAAGAACACAACTAAAATTTTCTCAAGAAACAATGGAATAATAAACTGAATAAATTAAATGAAAATCAAATTAGCAATAATATCACCTAATGAAACAAAGAAGTTGATACAAATAAGGAAGTTCAGAACGAGATGATGAAAATACACAAACATAAAAAATAATGAGACACTTCTAAATAAACAATTTAGAAATATTCATAGAAAAATGACTAAAAACATCAGTTTTAATGCTAAATAGATCTGAATTATTTGAGGACAGGGTGGCAGAATGACCAACAAAAGTAGAATAACAAACCCAGGAAATTATCCAATTGAAAAATTATTCGGAAGGAATATAGACAAAAGGGATTTGGAAGACAGAACAAGGAAAAAAGGATTTTTTAAATGACTGAAATTCTGAAATTTTAAATAATAAAACAACTAGAACTATATATTTCATAAAATTACATAATGTTGCCTAGAAATATAAATAATATATAGCGAATCAACAAAATTTCCAAGCTTCCATTAGCACTGTACTTAATATTCAAATCACCCAGGCATACAATTGTTAATCCTTAGAATGTAATGATAAGGAGGTGATTTCATAAGCCAACAAGAAAGGTGATCACTAATTAAAAAAAATAATTTCAATTGAGTAGATTTTTTTTTTCAAGGGTGGAGAGGTTAAGAAAAAGAAATAAATTAAGTTGAAATGTTTTATGTAAAAAAATAAAGAGATATGACAGCATCCTAAATCTTTCCCCAAAATTAGGTATTATTTTTGATGACAATAGAGGTACCTTTAAAATGAAACATGAAACTCGACAATTCATGAAGAGAAGAACCAATTTATAACCAGCTAGTTTTTGATTTGTAAAGACAAAGAGAGCAAAAAGCCTCTAGGCTAAATTGAGAGATACTTTAAAATAGCAATTAATTAGCTATTATCTCCATGGAATTAAAATAGGAATTTTAAAAATAATAGTTAGACTTTTTTGATTGACTATTACATGGCACAATCATGTTTGTTGATGATGGCATGTTTGAAGAGAGGAAAGAGTTAACTTTATGTTAGTCAGAAAAAGGATGAATAGAAAAATGAGCTAAGTAATAAAGGTGGCAAGATGAAGGAGTTAGGATCAAAAAAAATTTTTTAATTAAACAAATGCTTTATTAACTTCTGGTTTACATCATTCATTTCCACCAGATTATGAGTTACATTTTCCCCCCATTTTTTCCCTACCCACCACCCCAGAATAGCAGTCCCACTAGATATCCCCTCATCCAATCTGCTCTCTCCCATATCCTCTCCCATACCCACTTCAACTTTGCCATTAGGGCAAGGTGAATCTCTGAGCCCCAATTCCTGGACATCTTATGAAACATTTAATTTTAAAACTTCGATTTTCATATCCATTCCCTTCCTCCCTTGACACCCACTCCCTCTGAGGAGATAAGCAATTCAGTATGTGTTGTACTATGCAAAACATTACCATAGTAGATATATTGTAAAAGACTGCTTATATTTCCCTCCCACCCATCTCACCTCCCACCTGGTCCATTCCCTACTTTGATCCTGTCCCTCTTTGATAGTGGGTACTTCCAACCTCCCTTCCCCCCAGAATGCCCTCCCATCCATCCTCCCCCCTCTCATCCTCCTTTCCCCTACTCAGGAGAGTGAGTGAGGGTAAGATATTCCATTTAGTATGTATGTGATTCTCTCCTTGAGCCAACTTCAATGAGAATATACTTTTGCCTTTTTGCCTTCCTGTTCTTCCCCTCCCCTGCAACTACTTCCCCTTGCCTCTTCTAAATGAGATAGTTTACCCTACCCTTTCTCTCTCCATCTCCTCTTGCCACTTTCCTCTCTCACCTTTTGACTTCACCCCTTAAGAATCATCCCTTCCTTGGGGCGGCTAAGTGGCGCAGCAAGCAGAGAGCCGGCCCCCGGAGCCAGAAGGACCCGAGCTCGGATCCAGCCCCAGACACCCAACACACAAACAAAAACCCAGCCGCGTGACCCTGGGCAAGTCACCCAACCCCAACTGACCTCCAAAAATAAAAAAAGAATCATCCCTTCCCATCAAATTCAACCTGTGCCCTCTACCCATGTATACCTGTGAATATATACCATGTACAATTATTTTCATAATGAGAGAGGTTTCATCAAATACAGTTATTGTTTTTCCATGTAGGAATGTAAATAGTCCAACTTTGATAAGTTCCTTTTGATTTCTTTTCCTTGATTACCTTCTCAAGCATCTCTTGCTTCTTGTGTCTGAATGTCAAATTTTCTCTTCAACTCTGGTTTTTTCATCAAGAATGCTTGAAAGTCCTCTAATCCACTGAATGACCATATTTTCCCCTGAGGCAAGATATTCAGTTTTGCTGGGTAGGTGACCCTTGGCTTCAATCCCAGCTCTTTTGCCCTCTGGAATATCATATTCCATGCTCTTCGATCCCTCAGTGTAGAAGCTGCCAGGTCCTGGGCTATTCTTATTGTGGTTCCACAATATTGAAATTGTTTCTTCCTGGCTGCTTTTAGTATTTTTCCTTGATCTTGGAGTTCTGGAGCCTGGCTATAATATTCCTAGGAGTTTTCTTTTTGGGATCATTTTCAGGAGGAGATCTGTGGATTCTTTCAACCTCTATTTCCCCCACTGGGTCTAAAACATCAGGGCAATTTTCCTTGAGAATTTCTTTAAGGATGATTTCTAGGTTCTTTCTTTGATCATGGCTTTCAGGTAGTCTAACAATTTTTAAATTATCTCTCCTGGATCTATTTTCCAGGTCAGTGGCTTTTCCCATGAGACATTTCACATTGCCTTCTATTCTTTCATTTGTTTGGATCTGTTTAATAGTATCTTGATTTCTCATAAAGTCACTAGCTTCCATTTCCTCAAATCTAACTCTGAAGGAATGAATCTCCTCAATGAGCTTTTGAGATTCTTTTTCCATCTGGCAAATTTGACTTTTTAAGGCATTCTTCTCCGCATTGTCTTTCTGAGCCTCTTTTGTCATTTGAGTTAGTCTATTTTTTAAGGTGTTATTTTCCTCAGTCAGGCTGTTGACTATCATTTCATACTTTTCTTGCATCTTTTTCATTTCTCTTCCCAAATTTTCCCCCACTTCTCTTATCTGCTTCTTAAGGTCCTCTATGGCCTGTAGCCAGCTTGTATTTTCATTTGGGGCTTTTGCTGCAGGAGTTCTGACCTCACAGTCCTCCTCCATGCTTTGAGCCTCTTTGCCCCTAAAATAGAGTCCAATGTTGAATTTTTCTGTTTATTTGGTTTCATTTTCCTAGGCATGTTGCCACTTAATTACTTGATTTTGGGGCTTTTTGCCACAGTAGGACTCTGCCACCAGACAGGGGAGCTTCCGCCCAAACGTGGGGTCTTCACAACTTCTGCCAGTTGTGTGGCCTCTGTAAAGCCTCCACCCACTCTGGCAAGTTGGATACCCACTCCAAACTTCCTCCCCAGACCACAATCCAGATCCACACAGTTTAAAGCAAGAGTAATTAACCCCCAGACTGATTGCTGGATCTCCCTACAGTTCGCAGACCAGGAGCTAGAGCCACTACTGACTCTGCAAAATGGCTTCCATGCAGCTGTTTCTTCAGCAGCTTTTCGCCCCCAGGGGAGGCAGCTGCGCATTCCCCAAATACTGGTCCCAAAGTCCATAGGGCACTAACCTCTCACTTTGTCCTAGGCATATCTGTGCTGATAATTCTGGAATTGCCACAATTGCTGGTGTTCTGGGGTCCCCCCCGCCGGCTGAAGGTCTGGCCGCCCTGGGGCTAAAACCGCAGACCCGCGTTGTGCTGTTGGTTTCCAGTGCACTGTGCTGCCTGCTCTCAGAGTGCTGCGCTGGCCACTCCCTGCAGGGCTGCTGGGCTGTCCTCAGCAGGAGGTTAGTTTCTCTGTGCCGTTCTGTGGGTGCTGTGGCTCCAGAAGTTGTTTGGAGTCCCCTTTCACATTATTTGAAATTTGTGTGTGGTAGAGCACATTGGAAATGCTGTTTCTACTCTGCCATCTTGGCTCCACCCCCTCTGGACTAGGGTCAAAATTTAAACAGGGGTTGAAGCAAAATTGAGAATTTACATAAGATATAGAGTTAACAATCAAAATATAAACCTTTGCTTAGTAGTATATATTTATAATGTATTTGAGAGTTTTAAGGTTGGAAAAGTATTAGTATTTGTGAAATGAGAAAGCTTTTATTCCTACATTTAAAAAATACATGTAGAAAAGTATAAATTAAACTGAACAATTATCACCCTGAAAATTAATAGACTATATTTGCCTAAAATAAAGAAAACATGTTATTACCTAGATAACAAAGATAATTCAAAAGAATGTTGCCTAAAGGGAATGCATCTGATGCCAAAAGATGACTATCTATAATTTTAAGACAATATTTGGACTCAGTTTGAAACCTAGTCCTACCATCTACTACCTGTGAGACTGAAAAGATTTTAAAATATTCAAATTAAATAAAAACAGTGTTTTGAGAAATTTGTTAATGTCAATGAAAAATATTTACTTGAATCTTACAAAACTTCTTATTTAATTACAAAAACTAGAAAAGCCTATGTGATAGGAGAAGATCTTGTGTTACCTGCTGCTATTAAGATGTCAGAAATAGTTCATGGGAAAAAGTATGGTGATGAAATTCATAAAATTCCTTTATTGAATGATACTGTTTCCAAAATAATTTATGAAATTAGTAATGGCTAATTCCAGCAACTTATTACAAGCAGCCAAAAGTTTGCAATTCAATTAGATGAAACAACTGATATTTTTAACATGACACAATTGTTACCTCTCTGTTTCCTCATCTATAGAAAGAGGGATAGACAGCCTCCAGTGCTTCTTCCTGGTTGTTATAGGCAAATCTTACACTAGTATCCTTTTAGTTCAAGTTTGACTTATAGGATAAGTAAAGCACTCATAAGCAATTGAACAGGGGGATGGAGTAAAGTGTCAGAGAAAAGGCAGGGATTCTCATGAGCTCTCCCCCAAACCCCTCTAAAACAGGGCTTCTTAAACTTTTTCTCCTTGTGCCCCTTTTCACCTGAGAAGTTATTACATGACTCCAGGCATATAGGCATATAAAACAGGTACACAAAACAAACACTTGCTGATAAAAAATCTTTAAGAAATTTATTTTAAAACAATTCTTTGGTTTATATATGATTTTGCCATTTATTAAAAACGAAAGCAATTTTGCATACTAAAGAGATGGATGTGCTTGTTTATTTTTATTTAATTAAATATTGATGGAATATTTGATACAGCAGGACACAGAGCATCATCAATGTTTTTCAGAGTTGATTGATATTTTAACTTTATAATTTCAATGCTGAAAACACCATTTTGCATAAATTAATTGTACAAAATGGCAGAAGTATGTTTAGGACCGTTTCAGAAATTGTTGGAAATTTTGTCCTTATCCCAAGTGAAAATCCATTTAATAATTTTTTTGCAAAACTCAAGTTTTAAATCTGTGTCACTTGATAACTTGGCAAATTCTTGTTGAACTTTTAATGGCAGATGGCTGAGGTTTTTTAATTTCAATTGAGTATGGTTTATAAACCCAACTTAGTTTTTTAGAAGCAAAATTTGAAGGGAAGCATTTTCAAAACTGTCTCCAGGAACTTCTGATGATGAATTATAACTCTTATAATTAAATCTTTCAGGAGGTTATTTTCAATTATAAAATCATCTGTAGCTGTAAACATTTCCAAAGAACTATTTCCTACCCTATTCTTCATATGTTAATTTTCTAGTAAAACTTTCAATTTTATCTTTTAACATAAATATGTTAGTTTTTTCCTTTGAAGAAACATGTTTAAATCATTGATATTTTCAAAAATATGTGACAGTTTTGAAAGCCATAAGTCATTATGAAAAAAATTTTAAAAATTGGATTACTGCTCAGTTAAAAATATAACAACTTCATCTTTCAGTTCCAATAATCTATTTAAATTTCACCCTCTTGAGAGCTACCTAACCTCTGCATGTAATAATAAGCTTTTGTAACTGGAGTCCATGTCTTTCCAAAAGTTTGAAAACAAAGCAACTGTTAAGGGCATGGTTTTTAATGAAGTTAATGATTTTGATAGTGTCACAGAGCACAACAACTAATTTTGTTGATATGTTTTTTGGCTATGAGTGCTTCCTGGTGAATCATGCAGTGAGTAAAAGTGATATATTCATTGCCACCAACTTTAACTTTTGCTACAAATCCAACATTCTCACACGCCATTGCTCTAGCACCATCTGTACAGAATCCAGTGCAATTTTTCCACTGTAAACCTTTATCTGTGAAAAATTCATTGACTTTAAGATATAGATATATACATATATACACATATGTATATGTATATATGTACATATATGTGTTTATATATGTGTGTATATATGTGTGTGTGTATATATATATATATATATATATATATATATATATATATATGTCTTCCCCCTCTTATGTACCCTTTCAAAGGGCAACAAAATAATTGTTCTATATGTATGCTTCCTTCATAAAGTAACAACTGTGCCATGTTAGAAATATCAGTTGTTTCATCTAATTGAATTACAAACTTTGGGCTGCTTATAATAAGTTGCTGGAATTGGCCATTACTAATTTCATAAATTATTTAGGAAACAGTATCATTCAATAAAGGAATTTTATTAATTTCATCACCATACTTTTTCACATGAACTATTTCTGACATTTTAATAGCAGCAGGTAACACAAGATCTTTTCCTATAATATAGGGTTTTTTAGTTTTTGTAATTAAATAAGTTTTGTAAGATTCAAGTAAATATTTTTCATTGACAGCAACAAATTTCTCAAAACATTGTTTTTATTTATTTGAATACTTTAAAAGTCATTCAAAATATTCCTTTGGCTTATTGCATATTTTGTATTAAGGTTCCATTTTGGTTTGGCTGGTTTCATGCCCTCCACAAACAAAAATTCATTACAAATTAAGCAAAGAGGTTTTCCCACACCATCATCATCATTAGAAGTATATCTATAGGGTGTATGATCTAGGTGTAAAGGCTGATACTGTAAGCAATTTGGGAAAGCAAGGAATAGTTTACCTGACAGACTTGTGGAGAGGGGAAGATTTTAGGACCAAACAAGAATTAGAGTGCATTATAAAATGCAAAATGGATAATTTTGATTACATTAAATTGAAAAGCTTCTGTACAAACAAAGCCAATGTAACCAAGATCAAGAGGAAGGTGAGAAATTGGGAAAGAATTTTTACAACTTGTGTCTCTGATAAAGGACTCATTTCTAAAATTTATAGAGAATTGAGCCAAATCTATATGAATACAAGTCACTCCCCAATTGATAAATGGTCAAAGGATATGAACAGGCAGTTTTCAGAGAAAGAAATTAAAGATATCTATAAGCATATGAAGAAATGCTCTAAATCACTATTAATTAGAGAAATGCAAATCAAAACAACTCTGAGATACCACATCCCTCCAGTCAGATTGGCTAAGATGACAAAATAAGAAAGTGACAAGTGCTGGAGAGGATATGGACAAATTGGAACACTAATACATTGCTGGTGGAGTTGTGAACTTATCCAACCATTCTGGAGAGCAATCTGGAATTATGCCCAAAGGATTATAAATAATTTCATACCCTTTGACCCAGCCATACCACTTCTAGGGTTATATCCCAAAGAGATCATAGAAGTGGGAGGAAGACCCATATGTACAAAAATATTTTAGCAGCCCTTTTTGTGGTTGCAAAGAATTGGAAACTAAAGGGGTGCCCATCAATTGGGGAATGGCTAAACAAGTTGTGGTATATGGATGTAATGGAATATTATTGTGCTATAAGAAATGAGGAGGTGATGGATTTCACAATTACCTGGAGAGACTTATACAAACTGATGCTGAGCAAGAAGAGTAGAATCAGAAGAAATTTGTATACAATCACAGATATACCATATCTGTGATGACCAACTATGTCAGACTGGACTCTTTTCAGCAATGCAGTGATATAAGTCAATCCGGAAAGACACAAGAAAGTGAGAAAAGCACCATCCAGAGATATAACTAGAAAGAACTGAGCCTGAATCCTGATGGAAGCAAACTAAATGACCTTTTTCTTTTCGTTGTTTAGTTTTTTTTCTTCCTTACCATCTTTCATCCCACCTAGTACAATACGCCTTTGTAACTGGAATAATGTCTAATATGAAAGCACTTGTAGATCTTATACTGGCTGTTGTGGGGGGAGGGGGGAGGGAAGGAAAGGAAATTTGAAAATCAAGGAACTATGGAACTGAATCTTGTTAACTGAAACTAAACTAATAAATTAATTTAAAAAAAAATAAGTATATCTATACTGCAAAAATGATTTGACATATTTAATTTTCTTGTAGATTTAGGTGTACTACACCTGGTAGTGAAGACTGTCATATTGCCATCAGTATTTTTACCTCTTTCGTCTAAATTTAGACACTTATCCATAAACAAAAAAAAGTTTTTGTCCTAAAATATAAACATTGCTAATAATTTCTCAAATAAATATGAACTTCAGTTTATGAAATTATATTATCATATGTTTAATTTTAAAAATTTATGTTCACAATTACATAAAGCAGTAAGGGTGGAGAAATACCAAGGCTTTTGTCTTTACTGCTGCAAATAAACACGTTTCTGTAAAAGAAAGAGAGCAGCATTGTTTTCAGGTGAAACATTCTAACACAATACAATTCAAAGATATCCATGCTGAGGAATTATGGTAAGAAAATATTAAAATTTTTTTATTTTCCGTAATTAGACTATAAGAGCAGAAAACTTTGTACATACAGTAAAAACACTGCAGTTTAGAATATTCAGTAGTCTCAAATCTAAGCCAAGGTAATTTTGGCAGCATTTGATGGCATTATGTGACCTGATGGCATGTGTAGTGCCTGATTACATTTAATTGAAAAGTTTTTGTTTATTTGTTTTTTGCTTTTTTCAGAGGGTAGTTGGGGGTTAAGTGACTTGCCCAAAGTCACATGGCTAGTAAGTGTGTCAAGTATCTGAGGCTGGATTTGAACTCAGGTCCTTACCCGACTCCAGGTCCAGGGCTGGTGCTTTATTCACTGTACCACCTAGCCACCCCTGAAAAGTTTTTGAATGAACAAAGCCAATGCAACCAAGATTAGAAAGGAAGCAGAAAGCTGGGAAACAAATTTTACAATCAGTGTCTCTGATAAAGTCTCATTTCTAAAATATATAGAGAACCTTGTCAAATTTATAAGAATTCAAGTTATTCCCCAATTGATACATGATCAAAGGATATGAATAGGCCGTTTTTTGGTGAAGTAATCAAAGCTACCTATAGTCATATGAAAAATGCCTAAATCACCACTGTTTGGACAAATGCAAATTAAAACAACTCTAAGGAAACACATCACATCTAGATTGACTAATGACAGAAAAAGAAAATAACAAACACTGGAGGGGAAGTGGGAAAATTGAGACACTACACTATTGTTGAAGTTGTATACTGATTCAGTCATTTTATAGAGCAATTGGGAACTATGTTCAAGGGGCTATAAAACCATGTATGCCCTTTGACCCAGCAATATTACTACTGTGCCTGTATCCCAAAGAGATTTAAAAAAATTAAAAGGCCTCATATATACAAAAATACTTATATCAGCTCTTTGAGTGGTGACAAAGAATTAGAAATTCAGGGGATAATCATCATTTGAGGAATGGCTGAACAAGTTGTTGTATATGGTTGTGAGAGAACAGTATTGTGCATTAAGAAATGACAAGTGGAGCGGGGCGGAGCCAAGATGGCAGAGTAGAAACAGCGTGGTCCAAGGCACTCTCCCCCAGATTACCTCCAAACTATGTAAAAGGGGTCTCTGAACAACTTCTGGAGCCCCAGCACCCACAGAACGACACAGAGAAGCTAACCTCCTGCTGAAGACAGCCCAGCAGCCCTGTAGGAAGGGCCAGAGCAGGGCTCTGGGAGCCGGCAGTGCGCAGTCAGTGCGAGGGAGCCGAGCACAGGTCCGCTTGAGTCGTGGTTTTAGCCCCAGGGTAGCTGGGCCAGCAGCTGGCTGGAGGGACCCCAGAACACCAGCAGCTGTGGCGATTCCAGAATTATCAACATAGACATGCCTAGGACAAGTGAGAGGTTAGTGCCCTATGGACTTTGGGACCAGTATTTGGGGAACTGTCGGCTTCCTCCCCTGGGGGCTAGAAGCCGCTGAGGAGACACGCGATTTTGTAGTTTTCAGAGGCAGCTCCAGCTCCTGGCTTGTGAACTGTAGGGAGATCCAGCGATCAGTCTTGGGGGTTAATCGCTCTTGCTTTAATATCCCTGGATCTGGATTGTGGTCTGGGGTGGAGGTCGTGGGTGGGTTTCCAGCTTGCCAGAAACAGAAGTTGTCCCCCTACACGTTCGGGAAGGAAGTTCACGTGTCTGGTGGCAGAGTAATATGTGTCAATAAGCCCAAAAGTCAAGTAATTAAGTGGCAACATGCCAAGGCAAAGGAAACAAATTAAACAGAAAAATGCAATATTAGATTCCTATTTTGGGGGCAAAGAGGATTGAAGCATGGAACAGGGGGAGGACTGTGAGGTCAGAAATCCTGCTCCAAAAGCCCCAAAGGAAAATATGAGCGGGTTACAGGCCATAGAGGACATTAAGAAGGACTTTAAAAATCAAATAAGATAAGTGGAGGAAAGATTGGGAAGAGAAATGAGAAGGATGCAGGAAAAGTATGAAATGAGGGTCAACAGTCTGACTGAGGAAAACAACACCTTAAAAAATAGACTAACTCAAATGGCAAAGGAGGCCCAAAGGGCAATGAGGAGAAGAATGCCTTAAAAAGTAGAATTTGCCAGATGGAAAAAGAATCTCAAAAGTTCACTGAGGAGATTCATTCCTTCAGAGTTAGACTGGAGCAAATGGAAGCTAATGACTTTATGAGAAACCAAGATGCTGTTAAGTAGATCCAAACAAATGAAAGAATAGAAAGCAATGTGAAATATCTCATGGGAAAAACTACTGACCTGGAAAATAGATCCAGGACAGACAATTTAAAAATTATTGGACTACCTGAAAGCCATGATCAAAGAAAGAACCTAGAAATAACCCTTCAAGAAATTCTCAAGGAAAATTGCCCTGATGTTTTAGATCTAGAGGGCAAAATAGAGGTTGAAAGAATCCACCCATCACCTCCTGAAAAAGATCCCAAAAAGAAAACTCCTAGGAATATTATAGCCAGGTTCCAGAATCTGCAGATCAAGGAGAAAATACTCCAAGCAGCCAGGAAGAAACAATTTCAATATTGTGGAAACACAATCAGAATAGCACAGGACCTGGCAGCTTCTACACTGAGGGAATGAAGGGCATGGAATATGATATTCCAGAGGGCAAAAGAGCTGGGACTGAACCCAAGGGTCACCTACCCAGCAAAACTGAGTATTTTGTTTCAGGGGAAAATATGGTCATTCAGTGGAATAGAGGACTTTCAAGCATTCTTGAGGAAAAAACCAGAATTGAATAGAAAATTTGACATCCAGACACAAGAAGGAAGAGATGCCTGAGAAGGTAATCAGGGAAAAGAAATCAAAAGGAACTTATCAAAGTTGAGCTATTTACATTCCTATATGGAAAAACAATAACTGTGACTGATGAAACCTTTCTCAGTATGAAAATAATGGAAGAAGGGTGTATGGCCATATGAATATATATGTGAATGTGTGTACCTATGTTTATAGTTATATATGGATAGAGGGCATAGGTTGAATTTATTGGGAAGGGAGGATACTCAAGGGGTGAAATTATGAGATGAGAGAGGAACATGGCAAGAGGAGATGGGGAGAGACAGATTAGGGTAAACTATATCATGTAGAAGAAGCAAGGGGAAGTGGCTGCATGGGAGGAGAAGAATAGGAAGACAAAAAGGCAAAACCACATTCTCACTGAATTTGGTTCAGGGAGAGAATGACATACATACTAAATGGGATATCTCAACCTGCAGCAGAATAGGGGGAAGGGAGATGAGAGGAGGGATGATGGATGGGAGGGCATCCTTGGGGGGAGGGGAGGTTGGAAGTACCCACTATAGAAGAGGGACAGGATCATGTAGGGAATGGACCAGGTGGGGGGTGGGATGGGTGGGAGGGAATTATAAGCAGCCTTATACAATATATCTACTATGGTAATGTTTTACATAGCTAGACATGTACAACATATACTGAATTACTTATCTTCCCAGAGGAAATGGGTGACAAGGGAGGAAGGGAATGGTTCTGAAATTCGAGGTCTTAAAATTAAATATTTCAAATATATATAAATACTATAATTAATACTCTTTTGCTTGTAATGGGGAGATAAGATGTGAAGGCATTGGGGCACAGAGATTCACCTTCCTCTAATGGAAAAGTCAAAGGGGGTATGGGAGAAGGTATGAGAGAGAGCAGATTGGAGGAAGCGATATCTTGTGAGACTGCTATTCTGGGAGGGTCTTTAGGGGAAAAATGGGGGAAAAATTGTAACTCAAAATCTGGCGGAAACGAATGATGTAAAACAGAAGTTAATAAAGCATTTGTTTAAAAAAAAAAGAAATGACAAGCAGGATACTGTTAGAAAAAACCTGGAAATACTTACATGAACTGATAGAAAGTGAAATGAGCAGAGTCAGGAGAACACCGTATACGGAATCAGCAATCTTGTATGATGATCAACCATTAATGACTTAGCTGTCTCAACAATATAATGATCCAAGACAATTTTGGAGTACTTATGGTGAAAAATGCTATCCATCTCCACAGAAAGAACTGATGGAGACTGAATGCAGATTGAAGCATACATTCTTCTTTAGTTTTCTTTTCTCTTTTTTTGGTCTGTCTTTTCTTTCCCAACATGACTAACATGGAAATATGTTTTGCATGACTGCACATGTATAACCTATTTCAAATTGCTTAACCTCTCAATAAAGGGGAGGGGAGGGAGTGAGGCAGAGAATTTGGAACTCACATTTTTTTAAATCAATGTTAAAATTGTTTTTATATTTAATTGGGAAAATTAAAATAAATTAAAAATAAGTTATTGAACAGTTATTTGAGAAAGCAGGTAATTTGCCCTAATATACCAAGAATATGTAACAAGGATATTGTGGCATTTAGCTGTGCCCTACCCCCATCTCCATATGAAAACACATCAGGTCAGCAGAGCAAGGTATGATGAGTTGCATGGTTTTCATATTTTCACCAAGTAGGAGGGAACTCAATTCTAAATATGTGACACATTTGTTCTTCCTTAGGTGACCAGGAAAATGTGTTAAAGGGATCAGGTAACAATCTGGTCTTGGGATCATCTTTATTGCCTTTTTGGGAAAACTAAGCCCAATTGTAGGGAAAAAGGAAATGCTGGTCTAAATTTATTATCACTCAATTGATGAAAAATGTATACACACATTTATGTTAGAAGATATTTCTGTCCCTGCAATTTCTTCTAATGGAAAATTCCTCCATTCCTATTGTCAATTCTTCTGGTTGGTCAGTTCTCCTTGGGACCTCTGTTTTAAGGAAGGGTCCAGGCTAAGCCTGTTCACTTTTTAATTTATTCTTCAGGTTTTGACTTTCCAAACTTTTTCTTTCTCCACCAAAGTGTCACATAGGCACCTTCTCTCCCCATCTTTTTTTTTTGAGAGGGGAAAGCATGGCAATTGGGGTTAAGTGACTTGCCCAAGGTCACACAGCTAGTAAGTGTGATCAAGTGTCTGAGGCCAGATTTGACTTTAGGTTCTCCTGACTCCAGGACTGGTGCTCTATTCATTGTTGCATCTAGCTGCCCCTCCTCATCCTCTTTTCAGATTCTTTTCATGTGTTATCTTCCCTGAGTAGAATCTAAGCCCCTAGAATGCAAGACCTACCTTTTTGCTTGTTTCTACATATATTCCCAATGATTAGTACAGTACCTGGGGGAAATGCAGTAAGCACTTAATAAATGCTTGCTTACATGTTGACTTAGAGTCAATTTAAAAAAAAATGCTAAACAAGGAAAATATCTCAAACTCAAAGAGATCATTGCTGATAGGGTTGCAAATGAGATCTTTTTTTTGGATACACTGAATTTGAAGTGTCTTTAGTCTATCCAGATCAAAATATCCATTAGTGAGTTGGTGATCAGGACTAGAACTCAGAGAACAGACTGGGGCTATAGACTTTGGAGTCACCTGCATAAAGATGATAACTGAGTCATAGAAATTAATGCGAACACCATGTGAGAATATGGAGAAAAAAGTCATCCTAGGACAAAGTTTTGGGGTACAACCCATAGTTAGGTTTCATGACGTGAATGATGATCCAGTAAGACAGTGAGAAGATATGGTCGGACAGGCAGCAAGAGAACCAACACAGTCCAAATTGTAAAAAAGAGAGAGAGAAAGAGAGAGAGAGAGAGAGAGAGAGAGAGAGAGAGAGAGAGATTTTCAAGCAGCAAAAGATGACCAACAGTGTCAAATGTTAGAGAGAGGTCAAATGGAAAGAGAATTGAGGGGGAAAAAAGGACTTTTAGATGTGGCATTTTAGAGAGCTTTGGTAACACTAAAGGGAGTTGAATAGAGGTGAATAAATCAGAGTACAGAGGGTTTAAAAGCCAGTGAGAGGAGAAGGTGGAAGGATCAGTTTGGGAAGGACAATCAGAACTGCCAGTATATAGAAAAGTATATTTAATTTAACAGAGATTACATTGCATTTCTTTATTTTTTAATCCAAAAAGAGAGTTTTTTAAAAGAAATAATGCCAAGAAGAGTAAAAAGAATATAAATAAGAGAATACAGAAGATAAAATCCAACAAATCAGAGCTTTTCTGTAGTTCAGATTTCATATTTACACCAAGCATAAACCATTCTTTATGCTTGATTTCCTCCTCTCCTAGATGAAAATGAGGTTTCTTTTCTTAGTTTCTACTCATCCTGACAGGTTTCTGCCTGAGTGGAGTCTATGCACGTTTTCCACTTTTAATTGACTGAAAAATGTTCAAGCCTTGCAGATAAAATGAAGTTGCTTGTACCTACAATGAGGTGTACTCACCCCCCTGGAGAAGCTAAACACATTTCCTTAAGACTGATGTTTCAACTACAGCTTTGTTTTGGTTCTCTGTTGACCAAGAGGCAGAAAATCAATGATGCAGTTTTGTAAATTTCCACCTCAGAAGCACTGACTCACTTTTCTTGCTACAAATGTGGCCCAGTGTCTCGTGACTTCACTGCTGATTAATTCTCATCTCTAATGAAACTGAGATTCAACTTAATTTATGAACCCATAGAACAGAAATGCCCTCATGTTCCCAAGAAAAGGCTTTTCTAAGGATATGTTAATAATCAAGGCAAATATGAGACTTTATCATGGAAGATCTATTGCTATATTGTAATTCTTCCCTTCATTTTTATCAGTTTAAAATGTAAGAAGAATATTTCAGAAGTTTATTGTTTTGATATTTTCTGAATTACTACCAGTATTTGTTGTGAAGACAACAAGAAATAAACTGCCTGCTCTGGGCTGGCTTCATTTGCAAATTGTCCAGGTGAGTCTCTCCAGAGGAAAAGAAAACTGAAGTATTTTTTTTTAAAGATTCTGAGTAGCAACGCAGCCATAACTAGGAATTATATATGTCTCTGAAGTCAGAGACTTCAGACCCAGAGGGCCTAGGTTCAATTTCTACTTCTGACTTAAGTAAGAAATGTTATATATAAGATAAGAAAGAAGAAAGATACCCTCAGGGAAATGAAGGGCCAGGAAGTAGAAGGTGAGTTGGGATATGGAGAGAGATGGGAGCAAAAGCTTAGATGTTAAAGGTTTGGGGGAAGAAGGAGCTCAACAGTATAGGTCATCTGATAGCTTCAAACCAATCAAAACTTTATGTTGGTCTGTTATATGCAATACAAAAGCAAACTGAAAAGAAAATCGTTATTCAAGAGGAACTTACCTTCTACAAAGTACAAGGGGAAACAACATTTGCACAAATAAATAGAATAGAATATGAGAAGAAACCCTTATCAAAGGACTAGGAAAGGCTTTCAGTGGGAGGCAAAACATGAGCTGGAAAATATTTGATAAAATAAGTAAAATAGAATAAAACATAGATAATATTAATTTATGTTTTTCTAAGTCAATATACTGCCTGCAGGCATCTTTATGGATGGTGTGGTGAGTGCCCTGTTCCTAGTTGAGTATGACATCACTATTTTAAGGAGGGTAAAATGTAAGTCAGTTTGTCTGGTAGGTAGATTGTAGGAAGGGGTTTAATGTGAAATCATTTAGTGATATTGGCTGGAAGCAATCATCAATGGTACTATTTCTGGGGTCAGAGAACCACTTTTGTCAAATCACTTAGCACATAGTGTCTGGAATATACAAAAATTACTAATAAATGTTGTTCCATTTTTTCCTTCCCCCATGGGCTCAGTTCTCTAAGGCCCTTTCCTGCTCTAGATACAGCTCTAATAAGGAAATCTACAAATATTCACTACACTATCTGTTAGCAATCTCTGCCTTCGAGAAACTTAAGCTCTATTTCAAAAATGGCTTTAAGATATAAACCCGGGGGTTTTTAATCCTAGAGGCATAGGGGAAGTCACTTCCTGCTTCCTTAAGAGGGAAAGGCCTGAATCAATGAGCAGGAGAGTAACACGGGCATTTGTTGTTTTTTTTTTTTAATGTAATTAATTAATTTATTTTTAGTTTTCAACCTTCATTTCCATAGGCTTTTGAGTTTTCAGTTTTCTCCCCTCCCCAAGACAGCATGCAATCTGATATAGCCTCTAAATATACATGCATATTAAATATATCTTCACAGTAAACTTATTGTAAAGAAGTGTTAAAAATCAATGGGGGGAACCACAAGAAAAAAGAGAGAGAGAGAGAGAGAGAGAGAGAGAGAGAGAGAGAGAGAGAGAGAGAGAGGGAGGATGGCATTTTACATCATGAGTCTTTTGGAGTTGTCTTACATCATTGCATTGCTGAGAAGAGCTAATCAAGGACTATTAAGGTCAGTCATCTCACAATGTGGCTGTTGCTGTGTATGATGTTCTGCTGGTTCTGCTCACTTTGTTCAGCATCAGTTTATATAAGTGTTTCCAGGTTCTACTGAAGTCCACTTACTTGGCATTTCTTGGAGAACAATAGTATTCCATTACATTCATACACCACAACTTGTTTAGCCATTCCCCAATTAATGGGTATCCCCTCAATTTCCACTTCTTTGGTACTGCAAAAAGAGCTGTTATAAATAATTTTGTATATGGGGGTCCTTTTCCCATTTGTACGATCTCTTTGGGATACAGACCTAGAAGTGGTATTGCTGGATCAAAGGGTGTGCACAGTTTTATAGCCCTTTAGGCATAGTTACAATTTGCTCTCCAGAATGGTTGGATCAGTTCACAATGCCACCAACAATACATTAGTGTTCCAATTTTCTCACATCATCTTCAACATTTATCATTTTCCTGTTTTGTCATGTTAGTCAATCTAACAGATGTAACGTGGTACTTCAAAGTTGTTTTAATTTGCATTTCTCTAACCAATCATGATTTAGAGCATTTTTTCATATGACTATGGATAGCTTTAATTTCTTCCTTTGAAAATTGCCTTTTCATATCCTTTGCCCATTTATCAATTGTGGAATAACTTGTATTATTATAAATTTGTCTCAGTTCCCTATATATTTTTGAAATGAGGCCTTTATCAGAGACATTCGTTGTAAAATTGTTTCCTAGCTTTCGGCTTCCCTTCTAATTTTGGCTTCATTGGCTTTGTTTGTGCAAAACTTTTCAACTGAATGTAATCAAAATCATCTATTTTACATTTCATAATGTTCTCTATCTCTTGTTTGGTCATAAATCCTTCCATTCTTCATAGATCTGACAGGTAAACTATTCCTTGCTCTCCTACTTTGCTTATAGTATCAATATTTTGGTTTTATCTTGGTGTAGGGTTTAAGATGTTGGTTTATACCTAGTTTCTGCCATACTAGTTTCCATTTTTCCCAGCAGTTTTTGTTAAATAGTGATTTCTTATCCCAGGAGTTAGTCTTTGGGTTTATCAAACAGTAGATTACTATAGTCATTGACTCTTGTGTCTTGTGTACCTAACCTATTCCACTGATCCACCACTCTATTTCTTAGCCAGTACCAAGTAGTTTGGATGATTGCTGCTTCATAATACATAATACAATTTAAGATCTGGTATAGCTAGGCCACCTTCCTGTGCATTTCTTTTCATTATTTCCCTTGATATTCTGGACCTTTTATTCTTCCAGAGAATATTGTTATTATTTTTTTCTAGCTCTATAAAATATTTTTGATAGTTCAATTGTTATGGCACTAAATACATTAATTTATTTAGAACTGTCATTTTTATAATATTAGCTCAGCCTACCCCTGAGCAACTGATATTTTCCCCACAGTTAAGCATTCTTTAGGAAGAGTATTCTGGCAGCTGTGTGGATTGTGAATTGGAGAATGGAAAGACCAAAGGCAAGGAGTTCAATCAGAAGCCTATTGTATCTTCACAATTTCTAGATATTCTCTTCTATTTTTTCCTAGTTTTATTACAAATACCCAAATTAACTCCAAAGGACATATGAGAAAGAAGCTGTCTGCATCCAGAGGAAGAACTGATAAATAGAAATATGTATAACATGATTTTAAATACACACACACAAAACACATGCACACAAATATATACATATAGATGTACAAACATATATACATATATACATATTTGTGTCTATTGGTAGTCATTGCAGGGGGAAGGGAAAAAGAAATATAAACAATATCTTTCTTGTATATTTCAAAGGAATAGAGAGTTATACATAATAGATTTGCAGTTTCAGGTACAAACATCTTTTTAAATTATACTATGCTATAGAAATATGTTATAGTTATATATATACATTATACTACGTTATAGAAATACTTCCATACATTAAAAATAAATAAATTGCAATAATCCAGATCTATCTATTATGAAACTACTATGAAGTAATCAGGGCCTGAGCTAGAGTAGCAGCCTCATGAGCTCAGAAAAAGAAGCAGATAGGAGAGACATCACAGAGGTTAGATTAACAATATCTGGAAATTGATTGACTATTGTAGGTAAGAGAGGGCAAAGGGTTGAGTGAGACATTTCTTCTATAAGCCTAGGCTATTTAAAGAGTATTTCTTCCCTTAATAGACATAGGTAAGTGTGGAGAAAGGGAAGGTTTTTGTTTGGGAAGGAGAGAAAGAAGGGAGAGGTGAATAATCAGCTCTATTTTGAACAAGTTGAGTTTGAGTTGACTCTAGGCAGGCATGTTAGTAAATGTTTAAGAACTTGTTCTCTGGGGGGAAATCTATGTACAACACACTTTTAAGTTTAATTTGCATCATTGACATCTCCATCAATTTCTTAAGTCTAGACAATCAACAAAACCACAATAAATCTAGTCCTGATCTGTAGTGTCTGTCAGTTTCTGAGGTATAAATGCTGACACTGAAAACTTAAAAATTAGCTCTCACTTGCCTGGATGAACTGACTCCAGCACATTCTTATAAGATATCCAGGTGATGTGTGTGTGTGTGTGTGTGTGTGTGTGTGTGTGTGTGTGTGTTTGTATGTAGTAGGTGATGTCCAACAGGCTAATGGTGATAAAAGCCTGAGATTCTGGCAAGATATTAGAACTGTTTTTATAGATCAAGGCATCATCCACATGCTAACCAAATCTATAAGTGCTAACAAGGTCATCAAGGGAGAGAATATATAGAGGCAAAAAGGAATGGATGTTCCTGTGAGACTTTGGCAGGGAGGCAGATCATAAGAACCAGAGAAGGAAAAGTAGTTAGAAAGGTAGGAGGAGTAAAGAGCAGTGCCAAAAATGCTGATGGAGCAGAGTATGCCCAGGAAAAGTGGGTGATCATCAATGCCAAATACTGCGGAGAGATCAAGACAGATGAGTAATGAGAAAAAGCTTTCACATTCAGCAACTAAGAGAAGTCTGGTATCTTTGGAGAGAGCAGTTTTGGTTGAGTGGTAAGATCAGAATCAATATTATAAGTGGGAGTGGGAGTGGGTTGGAGGGGATGAGATGGAGGCAAGAAATATAAAAGGTTTTCTGGAAGTTTGGCTATTAAAGGGGAAAGATAGACTAATTTAAAATAATTATTTGCCAATAATTATTTTTCTCTTAAAAATAATTATTCTTACCAGTTAGGTGCCTCTTAAGCTGACACACTTCTACACCCACTTGGTTCTCCTTTCTGACACTAGTAGTCCCACTTTTGGGAAAGGCAGCTTGTCTGCCAACTGAACCCTGGTAGAGCAGATGCTGATCTCACCACCAACTTAAGTGGGAGTTCAGTGGGGAGAAAGGGAAGGGAAGGAGTAGCCAGGT
The DNA here is from genome assembly GCA_011680675.1 of Gymnobelideus leadbeateri. Classification (NCBI taxonomy): domain Eukaryota; kingdom Metazoa; phylum Chordata; class Mammalia; order Diprotodontia; family Petauridae; genus Gymnobelideus; species Gymnobelideus leadbeateri. The sequence continues at coordinate 133,999 of WOXC01005864.1, read as the reverse complement.
GGCACATTGGATAGACTGCCAGACCTGGAGTCCGGAAAACCAACACTTACTAGCTGTGTGACCCTGGGCATTTCATTTAACTCTGTTTACCTCAGTTTCCTCATCTGTAAAATGAGTTGGAGAAGGGAATGGCAAACCACTCCAGTATCTTTGCCAAGAAAACCCCAAATATAGTCACAGAGAATTGGCCACATCTAAAAAAATAAGTGAAAGCAATAGCAGCAGGAAAAAAAAAGGTCATTCTGATGATGGAAACTATATATATATTCTTCCCTCTCCAGTGTCTGTTCCAGTATAGATCTCCACATCCCTTCTCCTACCCCTTTTTTCGAGGCTCAGCTAAAGGGTTAGAGGAGTTCTGCTACATTCAGGCATTAGAAAGATTAGGTCAGGTCACAAGCTTCACTTCTAATTGGGGAGGTCCTGACTGGGAATGGGTCCTAAAAGGTAGAGTGATAGAAGGTAAAAGCCTCATTGGAACCCAGAAGTAGGAGTCAGAGCAACCCCACAATTTCCACACATTTTCCTTTTTTTCTTCTTTGTGCCATGGTACCTAGTTCTGCCCAGCAGAAAGACATAGGAGATTAGGGAATGTCCCAATCCTAATCTCATGCTAGCTGTATGACCCTGGACAAGTCATCTAAACTCTGTGTGCCTCATTTTCATACCTATAAAATGAGGGGCTAGAATGGATGGTTTCTAAGTTCCCTTCTACTTCTAAGTCTATAATCATAAGATCCTTTGAGTCCCACTTCTGTTCTAAGACCATGGCAAAGCCATCACTTCCAGGCAAACAGAGGGAGAAGAAGTGGAAGCACTGTCATTATTTTATACTCTTGGGCTCAAAGATCACTGCAGATGGTGACTGCAGCCATGAAGTTAAAAGATGCTTGCTCCTTGGAGGTAAAGTTTTGGTAAATCTGGACAGCATACTAAAAAAGCAGAGATTTCACCTTACTGACAAAGGTCAATATAGTCAAAGCTATGGTTCTTCCAGGAGTAATGTGTGGTTCTGAGAGTTGGTCTAAAAGGAAAGCTGAGCGTCATGAAATTGATACTTTTGAGTTATGGTGCTGGAAAAAGTTTTGATAGTCCCTTGGACAGCAAGGAGATCAAATAAGTCAACACTTGAAGAAATTAATTCAGATGACTCAATGAAAGGAAAATGTCTAAAGGTGAAGGTGAATTTCTTGAACCACATAATGAGAAGACAGGATTTATTGGAAAAGACTCTTATGTTGGGAAAGATCAAAGGCAAAAGTAGAAGAGGACAGCAGAAAATGAGATGGAAAGATAATGTCTTGGAAGGAATGAACATGAGCTCAGACAGACATTGAGAGATAGTGGAGGACAGAAAGGCCTGACGTGCTATGGTCCATGGGATCACAAAGAGTTGGACATGACTGAATGAATGACCAACAACCTGAGTCTTGACTTAGATGAGAGGTGACAAGAATTTGATAAATAAGCAACTGAAAGAAGAGACACCCAGTCATCTCATAAACCCCTAGTTGTGATTCTGATGGGATAGGACTAATATTCATTAGTGTTGCCCTGAGGCAGCTTCTTTCCCCCCATCCTTAACTTGGAGTGGGCCCAAACTGCTCCTCCTTTCCTCTTTCAAAAAGGATTAGCTTTCCCTAAGAAGAGAAGGAAAAAAAAATTCCCTGGGACCTTATTCTCCCTGCCTTTCCTGACACAACTTCTTGGTCACCTGAAGGTATAAAAAGTGCCAGCTGATTGCAATAAGGGCCCCAACTTGATGGATTTCTGAAAACTACTCAAGTCACCATGTCCATCTTCACTTCTCACCACAATTACCAGAACTCTGGCAAGAATGTTGCTGCCAATGACTAAGAGCAACCCCCATGTGACTGTCACTTTAAAGAGATGGAAAATGGAGGCATTCTTGAACTCCTGGGGGAATAACATCCTTTTGCCATATAATCTGGAGAAGTTCATCAGTATTGTACATCAGTTTCATGATGGCACACTTGCATGAGTTCTAGATAATGGACCATGCTTTTGTACATTCCCAGTCACCAGTGGAATGAAGCAAAATTATGTGCTTGCTCTCATGTTTTTTTTTTTTTTTTTAGCATAAGGTTTTCAGCAATGTTGTGGGATGCCATCAGCACATAAAATTATGGCATCAAGGTCAGCTGCCACACCTATGGTAAATTATTTTACTTGAAAAGGCTACAAGCCAAGACTAACGTGGAAGGAGAGTTGGTGCATGACTTTTTGTTCAAAGATGATCATGCATGCACTCAATGTAGCCTCTGAGGCTGAGACGCAACATAGTATGGATTGATTTTTTACTACTTGTACTAGTATTGGCCTGATAATTAACACCAATAAAACAGAGAGTCTCTACCAGCCATAACCATACCATCTATATGTGGAACCAGAAGTTACAGCAAATGCTCTAGATAAGTTCACTTATGTTGGCAGAGCACTTTAGAGGAATGTACACATAGATGGCAAGGTTGAGCCATGTACTTCCAGAGTTAGCTCAGTGTTTGGAGGTTACAAAGGAAAGTTAAGGAGAGAAGAGATAGTAGGCTGCCTACCAAACTGATAGTCTGCAGGGCCATTGTGCTGACATCATTGTTGTATGCCTGTGAACTCTGTACAGCATACCAGTGCCATGCCAGGAAATTGAGCCTCTTCCATTTGAACTGTCTTAGGAAGACTCTCAAGATCACCTGGCAAGATAAGAGTTCCCAGACACTAAGGTCTTTTCTCAAGCTGAACTACCCAACATTCAAACCCTACCACAGAAAGCACAACTCTGACCATTGGGCCACATTGTTCAAATGCCAAACATATGTTTGCCTAAAAGACTAGTTTATGGAGAACTCACACAAGGCAAGAGGTCAGAGGAAGTGATACGAAGACATTTTCAAGATCTCTCTGAGGAGCTCTGGAGTTGACTGTGACACATGGGAGACGCTGGCGCACTCAGCACAATGTGCCCACATCAAAGAAGGCCCTGTGCTCTATGCACAGAGCAGAATTGCAGTAGTTCAAAAGAAATATGAGATGCATAAATTCAGAGACATCTCCACTCCAATAGTTCATATGTACTATTTGTGCATATCCTGCGGTGAAGCCTTCCAAGTTCCTATTGGTCTTATTAGCCATAGTTGGACACACGATGATGTGACATAGTGGTGTCATTTCAGTTCTCTTTGAGCAGGCAGTTCAACAAGCAATTAATAATAATAATGGTAATAGAAATGAAAATGGTAATGATAATAATTGAGGACATGTTCATAGCACTTTAGGATCTTACAAAGTTCAATGTATTTATTATCTCATTCATTTCTTTCAACAACTCTATGAACTATATGCCACCATCATCCTCACTCAGGGAGATGGAATTACTTGTCCAGGGTCACACAATTAGCCAGGGTCTGGGGCAACATTCAATATAAGATATTCCTGATTCCAAGGCTAGTACTCTATCTACACTATACTACACCCCATCTCCTTGAAATAGTGGCTACAAAATTAAAAAAAACATGTTGGTGGAATCATTAGGGACTAGCATGTAAGAGATGGAAGATCAGAGAGTTCTAACAACACAGATAATGAAGTGTGGGGGATGTTTCACTAAATTTGGCAGAAACAGTAAAAGGTAATTTGCTACCATCTTTTAAAAAAAAATTAAAGCATTCAGTGAAACTAACCAAAGAATTGCTTTGATAGGTTTTCTTATGGGCACCTGATAGGTGTTGCAGCCTCATTAATTTTTAGATTTAAAGAAAAAAAAGAGCTATGGGTAGCCACAATTAGCTTCACAAAATGATGTTTTTAAAATTTAATTTTATGTTAGAATTTGCTAATTCAAAATGGAGTTAAGGATGAATCTTGAATACATAATATGGGTTACTCTGCCAACTTTCTATCTCTCTGCAATCTAACATGCAAAAAAGCATTTGTTCTGAAACATTCTCAATAAAATTAGCATCCATTCATTCCCACCAAATGTGGGAATAACAACATGCTTTAGATATGATGTAATCATCAGAATAGCCCTTTCAAAACACTAATTTGACTCACAATAACAACTAAATTTTTAGCAGACCTAAAAAGAAAGAACATTCACTTCTTGGCTTTATAGTCTCTAGCAAATAACATATTCAGAATAAATTATGAAATTTTAACATATGGATATTTTCACTTGTTGTAAACATGTTAGTTATTTCATTTTGTAATCATACATCTTGTGAAAAAAAAAAAAAGCCAGAACACAAACCAAGAAAAACCCCCACCATTTTTACTAGCAGGGAGAAGAGTTCTTTAAGGAGAATATTCAAGTGTCAGACAAAATAGTTTAATTTTAACTCACACTTCAGAAGTTTATTTTTACCTAGCTCTGGACATCAATTTTTCCTCCATTATGAACTTACTCCAGGGTCTAGATAGGAACTGTATAGAATGGATCACTGGTGGTAATGTCTAAATCTAAAAGATCACACATTTGCTGGAATACTTCATTTATTTTTATTATCATTATTTCAAATATAGTGAATTTTATCAGAATGAGTATTTCCTTAATCAAAACTGATTCAACCTTCTCTGGCCTGACTAGACAATTAGTAAACTGCATAACTATAATTGAAAAAATTCATTTACCCGTGTAATGGAAATGCAGATTTAAAGATCTTCCCTGCCCCTAGCTTAAGTGCACCTGGAGCCTGTGGTGGGAGGCTTGTTTTTCAGGAAAGCCCATACCTTGATACTTTGTGATTGGGCAGTGGGTCCAGAAGGTTGTTACATTCTCTGAGCCAGGAGAAGGCTATATAAACCCTGAGGAGAGGCTTTGCTTTGGGGGCTCACTTTGAGAAGTGTTGTGTGATTTGACCAGATGAGACTCTGGGAAGCCGTTGTTGAGAGCCCCCCAGCTTTGAAAACACAGATGTTGATGCTTCCCTCTCTGGTAACTGTGATTTGGTATTGATATAATGGTAGGACAGTTTGGAAGCCTGTCTGTTTGATCTGTAAGTTCTGTAACTCTGAAGTTCGGGGTGCTGACCTTTTTCCCCTGAACTAGGTAATGTATGTTTGTTTGATTAAAGTAAGCTTGTTAACCCATTTGAGTTGCTTTCCTTTTGAAAAGCAGATCTAAGAACCTGTGTTGGCAGTCACCCTGGGGATGTTGGGGTGCTTGCCGCTACAAAATGGCGACGAGGGATGGGATCTGCTGAGTAAAAGGAAAGTATGGGGGCTGGGATAATTGTTTGTTTCCCAGTTGTGGTAGCTGTGATTCTGTGGAGCCATGGAGCAGGAGAGAAAGACCTGCATGCTGACTTCACTGAGCTGAGAGCAGGCGTGGTGAGCTGCCTGCATGGAGACCTGTGGAGAAACCTGGAGCCGCTGCCTTCTGCTGGAGGAGAAGGAACCCAGGTGTTTGGAGTTCAGCTACAGGACAAGATAAGGACTGTGTGGCAAAGCTGGGGCACTGAATGTGTTTCCTTGCTGCATCCCACAGTTTGGGACCCAGGGGGGATGGACTTGTGACTGGTGGGTGGGGTGAAGTGCCATGGACCCCAAGGACCCCACTTTGGTTTTGTTGCTCAGCCCCCTCTCTGCACTTGGAAGCAGGGGCTGGAGCAGTGTTATGGGAAGGACACCCCCCTCCTCCCAAGAGAACTTTATGTGATAATGCTTTGTATTTTGTGTTTAAGGCCCAGTGGCCACTTTGGTAACTTTAGATGTACCTTGAAAATGTGACTTAAGAGATGGTTAGTGCTAATTGAAATGTAAATTGTCTATGCTATGGGCATACTTAGTAAGACTTTACTGAATAAGTTACTGATTGTACTTTGAGATATTGTTACAGATAAGAGACTAATTGAATTAATCAAGACTTTTGCCCCATGAGTGGAAGACTTGGACTATTGTATTTTGAGATTATATTGTGATTTTCTTATGTACCTGGAAAATGTGACCTAAGAGATGTTTAGTGCTAATTCAAATGTAAATTGTATATGCTATGGGCAAGAAAGATCTTGGGGCCGAATGTAATGGAAATGCAAATTTAAAGATCTTCCCTGCCCCTAGCTTGGGTGCACCTGGAGCCTGTGGTGGGAGGCTTGTTTTTCAGGAAAGCCCACACCTTGATACTTTGTGATTGGGCAGTGGGTCCAGAAGGTTGTTACATTCTCTGAGCCAGAAGGCTATATAAACCCTGAGGAGAGGCTTTGCTTTGGGGCTCACTTTGAGAAGTGTTGTGTGATTTGACCAGATGAGACTCTGGGAAGCCGTTGTTGAGAGCCCCCCGGCTTTGAAAACCCAGAAGTTGATGCTTCCCTCTCTGGTAACTGTGATTTAGTATTGATGTAATGGTTGGACAGTTTGGAAGCCTGTCTGTTTGATCTGTAAGTTCTGTAACTCTGAAGTTCGGGTGCTGACCTTTTTCCCCTGAACTAGGTAATATACGTTTGTTTGATTAAAGTAAGCTTGTTAACCCATTTTGAGTTGCTTTCCTTTTGAAAAGCAGATCTAAGAACCTATATTGGCAGCTACCCTGGGGATATTGGGGTGCTTGCTGCTACAACCCGGTAGCCAATCATCTGATGATAAACTCTCTCAACATTTGGCTAGCTTGGTCCGCAGACAACAGATGCACAGTCCATCACTAGGCTATACTTAAAGACTTTACAAATAAATTGAAAGTTTATGCTCTGCTGTCATAGGTATGGAGAACCCAGTCACCTCAACACCATTATGAGGCTTTGAATTAGGACTTCAGTGCAGATTAAGTATTATTTACATTTCAATACAATCATATTTATTTATTTTCATCATGCATTTATTTCATAAATATGTAGTAAAATTGTTGAGTGACAGTTACCATAGAAAAAGCTTTCTTTAAATTCCTGACCCAAAATACAAAGAGATGAAAAGCTGCATATAAGAAACATACATAACAAATAAGTCAATATAGGGTGAGGGTCAATTCCACCATCTTGGCTCCACCCCCAATTTAAACAAAGTTTAAAGAAAAGTAAAGAATAGTGAGTTATCTTGGGCAGGGAAAGGGGGGAGTACTGTAATGGAAATGCAAATTTAAAGATCTTCCCTGCCCCTAGGTTAAGTGCACCTGGAGTCTGTGGTGGGAGGCTTTATGGGTCAAGAAGGTTGTTACATTCTCTGAGCCAGGAGAAGGCTATATAAACCCTGATGGGAGGCTTTGCTTTGGGGCTCACTTTGAGAAGTGTTGTGTGATTTAACCAGATGAGACTCTGGGAAGCCGTTGAGAGCCCCCGGCTTTGAAAACCCAGATGTTGATGCTTCCCTCTCTGGTAACTGTGATTTGGTATTGATGCATGTAATGTTGGGACAGTTGGAAGCCTGTCTGTTTGATCTGTAAGTTCTGTCTGTATACTCTGAAGTTTGGGGTGCTGACCTTTTTCCCCTGAACTGGGTAGATGATGTGTATTTGTTTGATTAGAGTGGGCTTGTTGGCCGATTTTGAGTTGCTTTCCTTTTGAAAAGCAGATCTAAGAACCTGTGTTGGCAGCCACCCTAGGGATGCTGGGGTGCTTGCTGCTACAAGTACTTCAATCTATAAAATTTTGGCTCAAACTTTTCACCAAATCGTATTCATACTCCTATTACTGCCTTCTATGGGTGAAGGTTGTGTGAGGAGGAGGCAGAAAAGAGGGAGTTGAATTGAGGAAGAAGAAAATTGTGTAGGTGGTCAAGAGAGGTTTGGATTAATAAAGTAGGTTAGAGGTTGAATTTGATGAGGTAAAATTTGCCAGAATTTAGGAGAATTTGAGGAAAACTTGAAGAATAATCTCTAAATCCAAATGCTGATATAGACTCTATTGGGTTGTAAAATGAAACAGGTTTAAAGACAATTAAGGAGGCTATAAAAAGATTAAGATTAAGGTCAAGATTAAGGACTCTGAAGGAGGCATATTTAAGAAGGATAAAGGGAAGTTACTGGCTAAGGAAAACAAGGCAAATAAGAAGTAAGTGAAATAATTAGCAAATTAAGCAAATGAATTGAGTGATCACTGGGGCAAACTGATGATATATTTAAGAGGCTAGTGAAAGGCTGATGGGGCATGAGTGTAGCAATGGAATTGTTGGGTTAACTGTAAAAAGTCTTAACCATATACTTATGTTTGAGATATAAAATGCCCACAAATAGTATCAAGAAACAAGTCTGAATAATCTAAAAAATTATGGAGATTAGGGGAAACTGTGCATTGACTTGTCATTATGCCATGTTTATACTTCTGCCATAGCCCAGTGACTATGATGTCTGTTCCAATTATAGGATTACCCCTTTCCCAAAGGAGAACAGGTAAAGGGACTTCAAGAATGCCTCTACCCACTCCAGGTTGTTGGGGAGATTCCTAAAGGTTACAGAAGTGAGGTACCAATGGGAAAGAGAGTGATCAGAGGTTATAGAAAGGAGATTTGACCCTGGCAGGATGCAGCAGGGTTACACAGAGGAGAAAGGGAAGGAAAAAGATGGCTAGCTGTACATTAAGAGCCTAGTAAAGATTTGATACTCTTCTACATTGAAGCTCTGAAGGAACAAAACTACTTGTCCTCCTGAGAATGATATAATAGAGACAACATGCTATTTGTTGCCTCAATCACAACAATAGATTTCTATTTTCTTCCTTGGGCCATATACCCAAAACATAGCAGAGACTCTCCCAAGGAAGATGACAACTATTCACTTTTGGTGATTCACATAGATAAAAATGATATTTCCGGGAGAAATCGAAAAAGTGTTGCCTGAGATTATGAAATCTTGGGGAAGAAACTGAAGATCATAGGGGCACAGTTTGTGTTTTCCTCACTGATATTCACTGAAGACAAGGGTTGAAAAAGAGAAAAAATAATTTAGAAATGAACTACAAAAGGCCTGGAATATGATATTCCATAAGGCAAGGGAACTAGGATTACAACTAGGAATCACCTACACAGCAAAACTGAGTATAATCCTTCAGGGAGGAAAAAAGATATTTAAGGAAAGAGAGGACTTTCAAAAATTCTTGATGAAAAGGCCATAGATAAATAGAAAATTTGACATTCAAACACAAGATTTGAGAGCAACATAAAAAGGGAAACATGAAAGGGTAATATAAGAGACTCAGTAAAGTTAAACTGTTTATATTACTGTATGGAAAGATGATACATGTAACTCCTGAAAACTTTATCATTATTAGGGCACTTAGAAAGAGTCTACATAGACAGAGGGCATGAGTATGAGTCAATTCTTTCGGGATGATCTCAAATTTAAAACATGAAGGTGTGAGAAAGAGGGATGCACTGGGAGAAGGAGAAAGAGAGAAGAAGAATGAGGAAAAATGGTCTCATATAAGAGCTTTTAGAGTGGAAGGGAAAATGGGGAGGCAGACAATGCTTGAAATCTTACTGGAACTGGAACTGATTCAAAGAAGGTATTGTGTGTGTGTGTGTGTGTGTGTGTGCGCGCGTGTCTGCGCATGTGTACACACATATGTATGTATGCATATACACACCCACATATTAGAATAAAAGGAGAAAAAATGAGAGATATAAGGGAGGGGAGATGATAAAAGGGAAGGCAGATTAAGGGAGGCATTAATCAGAAGTAAAACACACTTTTGAGGAGCGACAGGGTAAAAAGAGATAGAAAAGGATAAACTGAACAAAATAAGCTAGAGGGAAATACACAATAATCATAACTGTGAATGTGAATGAGATGAGCTAACCTATAAAATGGAAGCAGAAAGCAGAAATTGTTGGAACCAGAATCCAGCAATATATTGTTTACAAGAGACACACTTGAAACAGAAAGACACACAGAGAGTTCAAATGAAAGGTTGGAGCAGAATCTATTATACTTCTGCTGACATAAAAAAAGACAAAGGTAGCAATCATAATCTCAGACAAAGCAAAAGCAAAAATAGACCTAATTAAAAGAGATAATAAGGGTAACTACATTTTGATAAAAAGGTACCATAGGCAATTTAGTAATATCAAAAAATTTTACAAGTTTCTCTGATAAAGGATCATTTCTCAATTATACAAGTGAGTCAAATTTATAAAAATAAGAGCCATTCTATTCTCCATTTGATAAATTATCAGATGATATTAACAAGCAGTTTTCAGAAGAAGAAATAAAAGCTATTTATAGTTACATAAAAATACTCTAAATCACTATTGATTAGAGAAAGACAAATTTAAACAACTCTGAAATACCCCCTTATACCTATGAGAAATGAAAAATACTGGAGGGATGAGGACAAATAGGCATATTAATAAACTGTCGGTAGGGTTGTAAACTGATCCAACCCTTCTGGAGAACAATTTGGAATTATGCTCAAAGGGCTATAAAGCTACAAAACATATACCAAAGAGATAAAATGATAAGAAAAAAGGACTCATATGTGTAAAAATATTTATACCATCTCTTTTTTTTTTTTTTGGTTTTTTGGAGGCAATTGGGGTTAAGTAACTTGCCCAAGGCCACATGGCTAGGTTTTTTTTATTTGTGTGTGCATTAAGTGTCTGAGGCCAGATCCGAACTCAGGTCCTTCTGACTCCAGGGCTGATGCTCTACTCGCTGCACCACCTAGCTGCCCCTTATACCATCTCCTTTTGTGGTGTTAAAGAATTAGAAATTGAAGAGATGCTCTTCAACTGGGGAAGGGCTGAATGACTTGTATCATATGATTATGATGGAATGTTATTGTGCTATAAGGAATGATTAGGGAGGTTGTTCCAGAAAAATATCATAAGACTAAATGAAATGATACAAAGTGAAATGAAAAAAAAATCAAGAGATTATTGTGTAGAATAACAGCCATGCTGTAATGATAATCAACTGCAAAAGTCTTGCCTACTTTAATCAATACATAGATCTGAGACAATTCTAAATGAATCATGAAGAAAAATTGCTATCCAACTCTGGGTGCAAATTAAAGTATAATGTTCTCTCTTTATTTTTTATTTTTGATTTGCTCTGTAATATGCCAAAAATGGAAATATGTTTTGTATGTTTCCACATGTATAATTAGTTAATATAATTTACTTGCTTTCTCAGTGGGTAATGGAAGGGTGGGAACAAGGGAGAGAATATGGAATTCAAAACTTAAAAATAAAAATACTTTAAAATGAACAAACTTTAAAAATTAAAATGAAATAAAATATTTTTTAAAAAGAAGTGAACTGCAGATTAAAAGAACATGGTAACTAGGAATTGTAATTTGATTTCAGGATTATGGTTTAAAAAATAGAGTTGATAAATTCCTGGACATAGATCAAATACATTTGACAAAGATAACAATTATCAACAACAACAATATAATATATAGTATTATATATATAGTATAATAATAAAATAACAATAAATAATAAAATTTATTTGGTGTTTGTTATGTGCTGAACACAATATGCTAAGTGCTTTACAAGTATTTGATCCTCACAACAACCCTGGGAGGTAGGTTCTATTATTTTCCCATTTTACAGATGAGGATACTGAGGAAAACAGAGTTTTAAAAACTTGCCTAGGATCATATGGCTAGTAAGTGTTTGAAGCCAGATTTGAACTCAGGTCTTCCTGACTCCAGGTCTGACATTCTATAGACTCATATTTAATAGGTATCCTATAAATCTAATCAATGGGACTTTACAATAAAAAGAATGGGGGAGAGAGAAGACTGCTTACCCAAGTCTCACTAGTTAGATAATATAGAGGAAAAACAACTTAAAAAAAAAAGGAATTGTGGCTCCCATAAATTCACAGAAGACAGAATCTAAGAAAGGAACCCGTAGTAAAAACCCATGGCCTCAAGTGTCTATACATATATTCCCATAATTTAAGCATCAAACAAAAGGAACTGGAGGTCTAAATGCAAGGTGTCAAATTTGTCTTCCTAGGTATCATTGCTACTTAACAGGATGACACACAGTTGGACCATGGCTCTTATTCAAAAGAAACAGGATAAGAGTAGGTATTATATGAGGAAGGCATACTAACATCAGGAAACCCAGGAACCAGATAGGGAGAAATCTGATAGAAAGAATATAGATGAAAGGAAAAACAGAAATAATACTGTAACTATACTACAGACCATCTGGTCAGAAAGAAGAAATAGATGAGAAATCTGGGAAACAAATCTCGAACCTGGTATAGAGGAATATCACAGTAATTATAGGTGACTTCAATTATCTAGTTCTCTGCTAGAATTGTCACTGTTAAGAAGAACAGTTAATAAATACTTTGGCTTGCCTTATTGATAATTTCATCCTTCAAAAATGTTTAGAAACTGACAGAGAATGTCAGAAATGCTAAAATGGAGGATGAGCTGAGAGATGACAAATATAGCTTTTTGACTGTGATAAAGTGTAAGAATCAAAAGAGGAATTTGCTTAATGATGGATGAAACAATAACTGACAATAGAAAGACTAGTTGTTCAACTTGTTTCATTTCTATTTCTTTGCAAAGAAGGAAGAAAAAAAAGACTAACTAGAATATTTTCTTGCTTCATAAGTACCAGATAAGGAAAGTATAGCTATATAGGAGAGGGAGGGAGAGAGGGGGGGAAAGGGGGGGTAGAGAGAAAGAAAGAAAGAGGAGAAAAGAGAGAGAGAGAGAGAGAGAGAGAGAGAGAGAGAGAGAGAGAGAGATTTTTTAGTGGACCAATATCTATATGAGTCAACAGTGTGATATGATCTCATTAGCCAGAAAAGTTAATGAGATCTTGATTTCATTAAGAGGGACATGGCTTCCAGGAACAAGAGGTAACATACTCTTTATACCTGTTCTCTACACTATACTCTGCTTTTGTAAGTTACCATCTGAAATATTGTTTTCAGACTGGCCATCACAGTTTAAAAAATGATATTAATAAACTATAGAATGTGCAGAGGAAGGCAACTGAGATGACACAACACATCATGTCTATGATATATATGATTCTCTCAGAGGAACTTGACTTTCTTAATATTGAGAAAAGAACACTGTGAGGGGGTGAGGAGGAGAGGGGAGGTTGTAGACATGTTAGTTTTCTTCAAGTATTTGAAGGGTTATCTTGCAGAGAAGAGATTGAACTGATTCTTTTTTTCTCAAGAGACACAAAATAGAAAAATGGGTAAAAGTTACAAAATCTAGGCTTAATATCAGAAAGAAAAAAAACAACCTCACTAACAATTAGAATTTCCCAAGGGGAAATGAGCTGCCTATAGAGGTAGTGGGCTTTCTCTCCTTAGGTTCTCAAACAGAGGCTTATTAGTTGATTACTTGTTAGGTATGTTATAGTAGCCATTCATTGACAATGATTTTTACTAGATGGCTACTAAAGTCTCATCTCTCAAATACTGTGATTTTGTGATTCATTGCCCAAGGGAATATTTTGGGGAAAAGCAAATGACTGAAAATTGTAGATTATTTTGAAAATGAACCTGCGATTTCATTGATATAAGGAAATTACATGTACCAAAAGCAGACGAACAATTCTGTATCTTAAAGGATAAAGAACCATAAATCTAGAGGTGACCTTAGAGATCTTTTAGTCCAGCCCTTTATTTAACATATGAGGACACTGAGTTTGATGGAGATTAAGTGCCCATTGGGGCCCTGAGAGGCTAAATAAGTTGCCCAAGATCATATAGTTAATATATGTCAGAGGCAGGATTTGAACTTAAGTCTCACTAAGGCCAGCTCTTTAACCACTGTGGACACTACCTTCATAACAGATACAGAAGTGATTTGTTATATGATATCCATTATATCTATTTAACTTGCTATGTTATAGAGGGGGTAAAAACATAAGTCTAGGTAATATCAATCGTTATCTCATACCAATAATAATAACATTAACAATAGCATCTAACATCCAATACTGTTTTATTCAGCATGAGTATCCTTACCCAAATTTTACAGAATACAAAACTGAGAGTCAGAGTGATTATGCAACACAAGACAACCCATAAAGTTACCATATAGCAAATTCAATATTTCTCCCAAGGATTTTGAAAATATTTTTGCATTTTCCACATGATTTATTTTTTTATCCATTTCATAATATTGTACTCCTACACAAAGGAATACATTATGAAGAAATACATACATTAAAAATCTATTTCAAAACTTGAGAATCAGTCTTAAAATTTAAGAGCAGTATGGTTCTTTGATGTGAGAGCTTTGACAACAAACATAAATTCTCTCCCAGCATCTAATACACTTTCATAGAGCAGCTTTATTCCACTCTGGACAATATAACAAATAACAATAGGGGTAAAGCAGAGTGATGTAATATAGAAAGCTCTGGATTCAGAAGCAGAAGACCTTGGTTCAAATCTCTGCTCTACTAAGTGAGTCCCATTTATAAAATGAGAGAGCTCTTCCCTTGAGCCATCCTCGGTAATTATTTAAAATGATGAGGTACTCTTTTGATTCAGAGAACCCCACAATCATTCAAGTCAAGGAGTTCAAATCTCCAGGTCCACTTCAAGAATACCCGTGAAACAGCTCAAGCCATCTAGGGCATGCATATCTGAAAAGTATTTGAAAAATGTCACATTGAAGGAATAATGTATTCCCTTCCTTTGATATATAATGGTGGAGTTGGCAGGTGTGCACAGGCTAAGCAATGGGGTTGGACACAGGGTCGATGGCCCCCAAAAAGTGCTGAATTCTTGCTGCATATGCTTAAAAATGCAGAAAGTAATGCAGAACTGAAGGGTCTAGATGTAGATTCTCTTGTCATTGAGCATATCCAGTTTATCAGGGCTCCCAAAATGTGACACCGAATTTAAAGGGCTCATGGTTGAATCAACCCATACATGAGTTCTCCTTGCCATACTGAGATGATACTTACTGAAAAGGAACAAAATGCTCCCAAACCAGAAGAGAAGGTTGCTCAAAAGAAAAAAAAGATATCAAAGAAGAAACTGAAGAAACAAAAGCTTATGGCACGGGAGTAAATGTGACATTAGGGTGCAAATAAAAGTGAAATGAAAAAATAAAATAAAATAAAATGAGCAAGTTGGGTCAGCTGCTCTAACACTGTTATTCTAGTCTTCCTCTCTTTTTGTAAGGCACAGTAAAGATGTGCAAGATGTAGCTGGGACCCAGAAACTACTATTAATAGCTGGATATGAGCTACTAATGGGGCAATTAGGCAGCAGCATTGCCATGAGAACTGCTGTCATTTGTTTTGGGTACTTGAGTTATTCTCAAAAGCATGAAAAGAGAAAAGAAAAAAATTCTAAGCAGAAAGATTTTTTTAAAAAATAGCCTATATAGGCAATAAATGATTCTACATGCATGCCTGAAGAAAAGAAATTCATCAAAAGGAAGGCATCTGGTTTTCCCTCAAAGGTTAAGATAGCAATAACATAATAATGAATAGCCACACAAATTCCATCCTGCTTACTCAGTATCATGCAGTGACATGTCAGCCTGGAACAACAAGTTCTGCCTTCACTCATCTCCCAGATTCTTTGTTTAAAAGGACATGGGGCTGGCATGAATGGAGAATCACCTTAGATGGCAGCCTTTTTCACAGGATTTACAGATGTTCTTTAGTTGCTAATAGAATCATAGATTTAGATCCAAAAGGGTCCCCAGAGACATCTCAGGTTGAAACCCATTACTTTACAGATAAGGAAACTGAGTCACAAGGATGTTAAATGCCCTGCCCAGGGTCACCTAGGTAGGAAGTCATCCTTTTTTCTGCATGAAAGGATTCCACATCCAACCTGAAAATGATACAGAGTAAAGCTCAAATATAGCTGTCAAAGGAGTTGTGCATCCGGTTATTCTCTCCTCCTTTCCCATTGCAGTCTTTAGGCTATATAATTCTATCTCTGCCTCTGCTCCACGATATTTTCTTGGGGTCCTTCCAAAGTACAGCAATAGAGCACAGTAGCGAAAAAACCACCCAAGGATGGAGATTAGGATTCCCTTTTGGAGGCTATTTCATTAGGATGCTGTGAGTCAGTTCTATATTCAAACATAACCGATGGCTGAAATCTGTAGCTCTGTATTTACATGAATTAGGTCCAAACAAGGGACTTCTCATATATCATAGTTTTGACTCATATTCATAAAGAGTTTTCCTTGGGAACATGAGAATTTGGCTTTTGTTTAGGTCTCCAAAAGAGAGAAAAGAGCTTCCAGCTCTCCCAAAAGCCCTCAGTCTATTCCATGTCAAATATAGGATGGGATTTATTTCACACAATAGAAAACACAACACACAAAGCAGTCACACACTTGGACCCTTGAACAGTCAAAACAGCTATCTTTCCTTTTCCAGTGAGACTCCACTTTCTCTTGAAAAACTTCTATATAACCTCTAGTGTTACCCTCACCTTTAGGAAAGAGAGAGGGGAAGAGACAGAGAAAGAAACAAAGGCAGAGAGACACAGACACAGAAGCAGAGAGACAAAGACAGAGAGAGACACACACACATAAAGAAAGAGGCAGAGGAGGGGGAGGAGGAGGAGGAAAAGGAGAGAGAGAGAGAGAGGGAGGGAGGAGGAAAAGGAGAGAGAGAGGGAGGGAGGGAGAGAGAGAATCTATACCTGTTCTTCAGTGACTGTATTTCTAGGGATCAATACAGATACTTCCGGACTTGGAGTATTCCCATTGATCGAGGCTATAGAAGAAACTAGAGGGTTGAATCCTTTTCCACAAGACTCTGGTCCATATAACTCAGTTTCAGTGATGGACACAATCCAGGTTTACCCCCATCAATATCCTTTGATATTCCTCAGTTCTTGCTTGGTCCTGGAAATCTTCAACTTGATGTAGAGTCTAGCATTGTCCAGGAAATTCTACTCTATATTCAGGCAGCTTGGACATGACCTTTATTCACTTGTCCAGGAACCCTTCAGTCATTCATTCACTGTTCTACTCTTGCCATTCCCTTGTCCTTATAGTTTCTGGTTTGGATCAGGAGGTCTCCAGTTTTACCAGTATATATCCCTGCAGGTACTTGATTCCTTGAAGAAACCCTATAGATTTAAATTGAATCTGATATTCTGCATGCAGTTGCCCTCTTCTCTGTATCTGCCCAGCTTTGATTTACTCTCTCTTATAAAGACCAAGCCCAAGGGCATAACTCAGGCACAGGCTAGAAATGCTTCAATAAGTCATCTAATGTGATGTTGATGGAGATGTTTTCATCTTCTATACAAAGGCATCTTCAATGCTTGCACAAAACTTTCACCGGCTGTCTTGAATTAACCCCTTTTGTTTAGAAAAGCCCTACTATTTCTAGCATTTTCTCAGATATTTGGCTACTTTTCCCCCAAATGCTCTAAATTTATTCAAAGTTAGTAGTCCTTGGTTTAAAAAAATAACATTCAAAAGCTTATTGATTAAATTTAAACTTCTAAATAACAATTTTTGCATGCATCTGAGTTGTGATTAAAAATGTAAACTCCAAGAGGATAGTGATCACCTCATCTTTGTCTCTTTTATCTTCAAAGAACTCCACGTGACTAGTACAAAGTAGGCATCTGATAAATGATTGTTGATTGACTGTTACTGGACATACTGAAATCAACCTAAAAATCATGTCCCCTATGCCTAGAATGCTCTCCCTTCTGATTATGGACCTTCCTGGCTTCTTTAAAATACCATTTAAAATCCTACCTTCTACAGTGGAAGCCTTCCCCAACTCTGTAATTCCAGTGTCTCCTTTCTTTTAATTATCTATAATTTATTCTGTATATTTTTTACCTTGCGTGTATTTGTTTGCATGTTGTTTCCCCCACTAGATAGTAAGCCCCTTGAGGGTAGGGACTCTCTTTTGCCTCTTTTTGCATCTTCAGTTCTTAGCACAGTGCCTGGTACATAATAGGTGTATATTATATATTAACATATATTAATAATATATTAATAAATATTTATTCATTGAATCATCAGCAGGAGAACAAAGCACATGGCTCAGACTATCTCTCATTTCTGAAATGCATTCTCTCCTCACTTCCATCTCATAGAATTCCTCTCTTCCTTCATCATGCAACTCAATTGCCATGATCCACAAAATACCTTTCATGATCCCTTACCTTCTGTGCTAGCCACCTTAGGCTCATTTTGTATGTTTCTATAAATACACATAAATGTTTATATTGGCTCCTAGCATATTCTATTTGGAACCTGGGAAAATTCCACCTCTGTCTTTATGTCCCACCCCCTAGCACTATGCCTGACACAGATTGATAGCTGAAGGCAAAATCGTTAAATAAACCAAATTAACAGGCTACAGTTTCCTATACTCTTGAGCACTATATAATTAAAGTACTGACATCTGCAACCAAAAAAATGTATATATTCATCAATGTCAGAATTGTTTCAGTTGGTGACATATTGTATATACTTTCTCCACTCATCATCTTTACATTCACTTATATATTATTTTAAGATGTGGGTTTTATGTACTGCTATTTTCCAGAATATGTATTATGCTCTTTTTATCCTCAGCTATACCACATCCCTGAATTGTCCCCAGTTTTAGGGAACTAGCAGAATAGCTTGCTCTTGTAAGCCACAATTAATCACCATCATTTCCACTGGGCTTACATATCCCATTTCATTTCAATTCAAACCACTGGGTTTGAATTCATGTGCTATGGACTGGAACAACAATAACGAGAAGGATAACAATAGCCAGCATTTATATAGCGTTCTAAGGTGTATAAAGCACTATACATATGTTATTTGATGGTGACAAAATCCCTGCGAGGAAAGTATCATCGTTGTCATCATCATCATCATCATCATCATCATCATCATCATCATCATCAGTCATCATCATCATCAATCATCATCAATCCTCCTCATCATCATCATCCCTATTTTACAGATGATGAAACTAAGAGCAATTAAGTGATTTGTCCAGGCTCACGAGCTAGTAAACGTATGAGGCAGAATTTGAAGTCAGGTCTTCCTATCTGCAATTTCAGCACTTTATCCACTGTACTGTCCATATGAATTTATATCATTGTATGTTTTCAGCTGAAGGATTAGAAATATGCAATAGAAGCTATTAAGCTGTTAGCCATCAAATCTTGGCAGGCTAGAAGAGGGCACTAAACATCACAAATAAAACGTCTTTATTTGGAGTTTTGAGGATTTAGACATCTCAACAAGAAAAGGCAAATGAATTGAAGCTACCATATTGATGGATAGAGAATTCAGCTGATGAGCTGTGTCTTAGACACTACATCAGATAAAAATATGGTCACTAAAAATAACAAATTATGTTCTTGCTTCATATTACTCAGGAGAAGATGGCACAAATAATTTTATTGGTTGGGGAAAGAAAAGGCAAAATAAATTGCTTTTTTATGGAAGTTTTATGCACTGTTATGACTTGTACCTTTTTTAGTAACAAATAATTATTTCAGAGTTTTAGCCAGCCTTTATTTTGTTATGAAGAGGCTATACAGAGGGTATTTTTAATTTGAATTTTCTTTTGTTTTTAAGCAAGACAGGGATTTTGAGATGATCTAGCCTAACTGACTCATTTTATAGATGATACAACTGAAAATGGAAAAGTAACATGATTTGTCCAGGATCACAAAGGCAGGGAAATAGATGGAACTAATACTCAAGTCTTCTGGGTACTTTTGGGTACTTTTCCACTATGCTACCTCCCATTTGTTTGAAAGTAAAATAAACATATAAACAAATGAATAAATGAATTAATTAATATTACTTTTGTTCATTTTACATTATTTCTTCCCCTACCTTTATTTTTGAGACTAGATCTCTCTATCTCACCCAGCCTGGAAGTACATTGAACATTCACAAGTATGATCCCCATGGGAGAATATAGTTAGAAGTCATACTCTGGCAATTAGAGAACTTGGTGGGTTGCACATTTATGGTTCCAGAGCAGAAGAGACCTTTAAAAGAGAGGGCACAGAAAACTATGTCCTGGGACCCAACAGCAGTTCTAATTTTTAGATGTCTAAAATGGGAAGTTTAATATTTTATTGGCCACCTAATAGAACTGTTATTAATAAAGGAGTTTGAAAGGTGACCAATGCTATAAGAAAGGGAAAAGTTGCTATAATCTTCATAAATTTTTGTTTTTATTATTATTCAAGGTGATCACCACTTAGGTAGGAATAAAGGCTCTACTGAACATGAAGTAGGAAGAGCATTTAATACAGAGAGGACCTGGATTTGGAAACTGGCTCAGTTACTCAGTATCTCTTTAAACTTGGGCAAGTTACTATCTTTCCTCTCTGGGCCTGTTTCCTTTTCAGCTACATAAGAAGATAGTCACTCTTTGCAGATGATAAGATGGTATACTTAGATAATCCTAGAGAATCAAGTAAAAAATTACTTGAAATAATAAACAAATTTAACAAAGTTGCAGGATATAAAATAAACTCATAAATCATCTGCATTTCTATATGTTACTAATAAAGCCCAATAGCAAGAGATAGGAAGTGAAATTCCATTTAAAGTTACTTTATAGACCATACAAAATATTGTGGCCAAAACAAACCCAGGAAGTATGTGAACACAATTACAAAACATTTTTCATACAAATAAATTCAGATCTAAATAACTAGAAAAATATCAGTTGCCCATGGGTAGGCTGAGCTAAAATAATAAAAATGACAATTCTACTTAAATTAAATTACTTATTCAGTGCCATATCAAACTACCAAAAAACGATTTATAGAGCTAGAACAAAACAATAATAAAATTCATCTGGAAGAACAAGATGTCCAGAATATCAAGGGAATTAATGAAAAAAAATGCAAGGGAAGGTGGCCTAGCTGTATCAGATCTTAAATTGTGTTACAAAGGAACAATCATTAAAACTACTTGGTACTGGTTAAGAAAGAGTGGTGGGTCACTGGAATAGGTTAGTTACACGAGACACAACAGTCAATGACTATAGTAATCTAGTATTTGATAAATCCAAAAACTCCAGCTTCTGAGATAAGAACTTACTTTTGGACAAAAACTGCTGGGAAAATGAAAATAGTATGGCAAGGACCAATACCTTACAATCTATACCAAGATAAAATCAGAATGGGTACATGATTTAGATATAAAGTCTAATACTATAAGCAAACTAGGAGAACAAGGAATAGTTTACCTGTCAGATCTATAGAGAATGGAAGCATTTATGACCAAATGAAAGATAGAGAACATTATGAATGGATGATTTTGATTACATTAAATGGAAAAGTTTTTGCTTAAACAAAGTCAATGCAACCAAAATTAGAAGGGAAGAAGAAAGTTGGGAAATATTTTTACAACCAGTGTCTCTGATTAAGTTATCATTTCTAAAATATATAAAGCAGTGAGTCAACTTTATAAGAATAACAGTCATTCCCTAGTTGATAAATGGTCAAAGGATATGAACAGGCAGTTTTCAGAGGAAGAAACTAAAGCTATAATACATATATATATATATATATATATATATATATATATATATATAGAGTCATATGAAAAAATGCTCTAAATCACTATTGACTAGAGAAATGCAAATTAAAATGACTCTGAGGTACCACATCACACCTATCAGATTGATAACATGACAAAAGGGGGAAATGAGTGTTGGAGGAGATGTGGGAAAATTGGAACACTAATGCACTGTTGGTGGAGTTGTGAACTGATCCAACCATTCTGGAAAGCAATTTGGAAGTATTCCCAAAGGGCTATAAAATTCTGCATACCCTGTGTCTACATCCCAAAGTGATCATAAATGGGGAAAGGACCCACATGTGCAAAAATATTTTTAGAAGCCCTTCCTATAGTGGCAAACAATTGGAAATTGAGGGAACACACATCAATTGGGGAATGGCTGAACAAGTTGTAGTATATTAATATAATGGAATACTATTGTTCTCTAAGAAAAGATGAGCAGGTGACCTTCAGAAAAACCTGAAAAGACTTATATGAACTGATGCTGAGTGAAGTGAACAGAACCAGGAGAACACTGTACACTGCAAAAGCCACACTATGTGATAACTAACCCTGATAGACTTAGCTCTTCTTAGCAATGCAAGGATCTAAGGCAACTCCAAAAGACTCATGATGGAAAATGCTGTCAACATCCAGAGAAAGAGCTTTAGAGTCTGAATGCAGATGGAAGCATACTATTTCCTCTCCTTTTCTTTTGTTATTTTGTTTGGTTTCTTCTTTCTTGTGGTTCCTTCCATTAGTTCTAATTCTTCTTTACCTCATGACTAATGTGAAAACATGTTTAATATGAATGTATAAATACAGCCTACATCAAATTGTATACTGCCTTGGGGAGGGAGGAAGAGAGTGCAGGAGAAAATTCAAAACTCAAAATCTTATGGAAGTGAATGTGAAAATTAAAAATTAATTATTTATTAAAAAAAAAAAAAAGAAGATAGGACTAGATGACCTCGAGGGTGCTTTCCAACTTCTACATTTTGCGATTCTAAATTCCTGAAAGTTAACTCATGTTGAAATGAAAGAAACGAGCATTCAGAAATGTTTTATATATGTAGTACTTCCATGTTACTGAATTGTGCCTAGAAATGGATTTGATTTCAACAAATATTTGTAACAAGCACTATGCTAGGTACTTGGGATGTAGAGGCAAAAAATGAAAACAGTCTCTGCCCTCAAAAACCTCACAATCTAGCTAGGAGAGACAATATGTAATGTGGATATGGGTATATAGAGACCCATGTATGTATAAATGTAGGTATATATGTGTGTGTTTATGTGTATGTGTATACAAAACAGACACCAGATGATTGGATGGAAAAAAGCACTAGTAGCCAGAGGAGTCAGGGAAGGTTTCTTATAGAAGGTGGGCTCCAGCTGATCCTCGGAGAAAACTAGGAATTTAGGGATTCTGAAAGATGGAGGCACAGAGGAAATGTGTTTTAGTCATTTGTGTCACTGTGCAAAGGCACCCAGAAAAAAGAGATGAGGTGTTAAGAATTAGGAACAGCAATAAGGCCAATGTGCCTGGCCCACAGTGCACAAAGGAGAGCAATGTACAATAACGACTTGGGACTAAGCTATGAGGAGCTTTACATTTCAAACAGAGGCAAGACTTAGAGGATCTAATTCATGGAATTTTTACAAGGGCTCAAAAACCTTAAAGCATTGATATATGTATAATACTTTGCAAAACTTACAGTGCAATAAAAATGAAAGCTGTTATTCTTAGGAGACTGCATTGAACTATCAATAGAGCAAGGAAATCCTGTGCTTAAGTTCCCCTCTGACACTCACTGGCTGTGTGACTTTGGACAATTCACTGGACCTCTCAATCTATAGGCAACATTCCAAGACTCTATATTGCAGGAAGTCAATTGACATGCATTGTTCAGGGGGTTTTATTGTTCCCCCTGCCCTCATCTGTGAGTTCTCTACACCATTGGTATCAAACTCAAAAAGAAACAGGGGACACTAAACTTTACATAAGAATCCTTGTGAATCATACATTGTCTTAGAAAACCACACATTAACAATATTTATATTCTACTGTATATTTATTTGGTTAAATATTTCCCAATTACATTTTTATCTGGCTCTGGCCACTCTTGGGAGTTGGGGTCATTGGCATTACACTTGCCAATGAAATGAAAGGTACAACCCCCACTCTTCTTATAATTGACTTAATTGTTAATAGTAATAATGAACAGCACACAGAATCCTCATAAATAGGAGCCAATTTCATTTAATTTATAGTCTCCAAGCTTTTCAGACATTCCTTCCTCTTTGAATTTGTTCAGTAGGCTTAGTACTCGTGAGGATAAAAACATTATTAACACAAAGGAAAGTGGTCAGGAGGGCTAAGGGTATTCTTTTCCTTTTTCAAAATGACCACAATCTTGTAATTAGTTGTTGCTTAAATAAGCAGGAAAAGCAAAACCATAAAAATTCAGGTATATTCTTTTCCAACCACTTTTTCCCTTCCAGCTCAATTTTTTATCCATTATTTTGATCATTACTAACTCTGACAATTTATTTCCAAAAAGAATACATTGATTTTTTAAACTAGCCCATTTGATTTCTGATTAAATGTTTGCTTGTGCTCAGTTATGATATCCAGATAACTTTCTACAGATTGAAAACGTGATCTGATTCCCTCATTTACTTATATAATTGAGTTTTCTTCCTCCCTAAATGAACCACCCTTTATTTGTTCCAATCCAACCTCATCTAGTTTATAACTACCCATATCTTAAGCTAGTCAAAGTCATTAAATATTTTAATTCTCTTTTTAAGGCATCATTGGAAAGTTTATCAATATACCTAATATTTGAAACATCATCAGACACAGGTCTTTTGGTATTTTTATCAACATGTATTCCTAAAGATTCAGACATAACAGAACTAGAAAATATGTGAAGGGGAGAAGAAATTAACAGTAAGAAAATGAGTTAACCAAAGCTTACAATTACCTGTCATTATTACTCACTGAAATAATTAAGTTATATCTCAAGCATACAATATAACAGTCATGACACACTTAATAAAAATAATCCAATTAGGGCTTATATATCTCTTCTGATTTCTTTCATAATGTTATTGGTAAAATCATTCACTGGAGTGGAAGCCAGTAGGCCACTAATAAGATCATGTCAAGTATCCTTTCCTTCTTCATTATTTTGGTCAAAGAATTTCAACCTAATGAAAAGGAAGAAATCTAAAATTGAGTACCTGACAGCCACATTATATAAGGCTATAGTATCAAAAGGAGCTTTAAAAAAAAAAACAACTTTTATCCTTTCTTTAAAAAGGGAAGAGATAAAGTTTTTCCCCAAAATTTTTTAACATTTTTTTAAAGTTTTGAGTTTCAAATTCTAACCCTCCCTCCCTCTCTCCCTTCCCCATTCTTTGAGATGGTAATCAGATATAGTTATACATATGTAATTATGTAAAATACTTCAATATTAATAATTTTTGTAGAAGATGACTCAAATAAAAGAAAAAAGATTGAAAAAAGAAAGTGAAAAAAGCACACTTCAATCTGTATTTAATCAATATCAGTTCTTTACTTGGAAGTAGATAGTTTACTTCATCATTAATCCTTTGGGATTGCCTTGGATCATTGTATTATTAAGAATAGTTAAGTCATTTGTTGTTCTTCATCAAACACTATTGCTGTTACTATCTACAACAATCCCCTGGTTCTGTTTACTTCACTCAGCATCAGTTCCTGTAAGTCTTTCCAGGTTGTTCAAATCATCCCTGCTTGTCATTTTTTACAGCACAATAATATTCCATTCTAATCATATACTACAGTTTATTTAGCCATAACCCAATTGATGGATATCCCTTTGATTTCCAATTCTTAGTCACCACAAAAATAGCTGCTTTAAATATTTTCAAACAAATAGGTCCTCCTCTCCCCCCCTTTATGGATGTTTTTGGGATATTGACTTAGCAGTGATGTTTCTGTATTAAAGGGTATGCACGATTCTATAGCCAAATTATTCTTCAGAATGATTGGATCAGTTCACAACTCCACTAACAGAGCATTAGTTTCCCAGATTTCCCATATACCCTCCAACAGCTAACATGTTCTGTTTCTATCATATTCGTCCCTTTGATAGGTGTGAGGTGGTGCTTCAAAGTTGTTTTAATATACATTTCTCTGATCACTAGTGATTAAGAGCATTTTTTTCATATGATTATAGGTAGCTTTGATTTCTTTGTCTGAAAACTGCCTGTTCATATCCTTTGACCATTTATCAATTGAGGAATGACTTTTATTTTTATAAATGTGACTCAGTTCTCTATATATCTGAGAAAGTGGCCTTTATCAGAGATATTTGTTGCAAAATATTATTTCAAAGTTTTCTGCTTTTCTTATGATTTTCTTGCATTGGTTTTGTTCATACAAAAACTTTTAAATTTTATATAAGGGGCGGCTAGGTGGTTCAGTGAGTAGAGTGCTGGCCCTGGAGTCAGAAGGACCTGAGTTCGGATCTGGCCTCAGACACTTAACCCACACAAACAAAAACCTAGCCGTGTGACCTTGGGCAAGTTACTTAACCCCAATTGCCCTAAAAGGGGCGGCTAGGTGGCGCATTGAGTAAGAGTGCCGGCCTCGGAGTTGGGATGACCCGAGATTAAATCCAGCCTCAGAAAATGAGCACCCACACATAAATAATGACTAGCCGTGTAACCTTGAGCAAGTTACTTAACCCCAATTGCTTAAAAAAAAAATTATATAAACAAAATTATCTATTTTATATTTTGTAATTCTCTCTATATCTTCTTTGGTCCTAAATTCTTCCCTTATCCATAAATCTAACAGATAAACTATTCCATGATCTCTTAATTTATGGTATTACCCTTTATGTGTAAATCACGTACCCATTTTGACCTTATCTTGGTATACAATGTGAGATGTTGGTCTATATCTAGTTTCTGCCATACTGTTTTCTAATTTTCCCAGTAGTTTTTAGTCCAAATAATAAAGCATAGATCTTTAGGCTTATCATATACTAGATTATGATGTTTATTTACTACAATGTAATTTATACCTCATATAAAAGGAATTTGCTAGGTCTCATTTTTTGCCTATTTTTCCAAATAGTTTATACAGTATTGAGATTAATTGTTCTTCAATTGTTTGGTAGAATTCACTCATGTATCCATCTAGCCCTCAAGATCTTTTTTTCTTTTTTTTCTTAAGGAACTCATGGACTGTTTGTTCAATTTCTTTTTCCAAGACTGGGTTAAGTGGTTTATTTATCCTTCTGTTAATCTGGGTAATTTATATTTTTGTAGACTCTCATCCATTCCATTTAGATTATCAAATTTATTAGCATATAATTGGGCAAAATAGCTCATAGCAATTGTCTTAGTTTTCTCTTCATTGGTGGTGAATTCATCCCTTTTATTTTTGATACAAATAATTTGGTTTTCTTATTTGGTTTTCTTCTTTTATTGAAATTAAATTAACCAATTGTTTAATCTATTTTATTGTTTATTTGTTTTTTATAAAACCAGTTTCTAATATGTTCTATTGATCCAGCACTCTAGTAACAGTGTCTTGATAATGCTTTATAATACAGTTTGAGATCTGGTTCATTATACTACCTTCTTTTGCATTTCCCCCCATTGATTCCCTTGGTATCTTTGAGCATTTGTTCTTCCAGATGAATTTTATTATTTTTTTCTAGCTCTACAAAATAATTTTGGATAGTTTGATTAGTATGGCACAGAATAAACAGATTAATGTAGAATTCTGATTTTTATTATATTGGCTCACCCTACCCATTAACAATTCATATTTTTCTAACTTTTGTGTGAAAAGTGTGTTATAGTTATGTTCATATAGTTTTGGCGGGTAGACTCCCAAGAATTTTTTTATTTCCTACAGTTATTTTAAATGGAATTTCTCTTTCTCTTACTGTTAGACTTTGTAATATATAGAAATGTTGATGATTTATGTGGGTTTATTTTGTATCCTACAACTTTTATAAAGTTGTTAAAAAGATTCAAGTAGTTAGTTGATTCTCTAGGATTTTCTAAGTATAACATAAAATCATCTGCAAAGAGTGATAGTTTTGTTTCCTCCTTACATATTCAAATTCTTTTAATTTTTTCCTTCTCTTATTGCTGTTACTAACATTTTTAGTACAATATTAAATAATAGAGGTGATAATGGGCATCCTTATTTCACCTCTGATTGTATTGGGAAGGCTATTAGCTTATGTCTGTTACAAATAATGCTTGCTGATTATTTTAGATAGATAATGCTTATCATTTTAAAGTAAGTTCGATTTATTCCTATGCTCCCTAAGGTTTTTAATAGGATGAGTGCTGTATTTTGTCAAAAATTTTTACCAAATATATTGAGATAACCATATGATTTCTGTTGGTTTTATTACTGATATGGTCAACTATGCTGATAGTTTTCCTAATATCGAATCAGTCCTGCATTCCTGGTATAAATCTCACCTGGTCATAGGTTATGATCCTTGTGACATATTGTTGTAATCTCTTTGCTAGCATTTAATTTAATTTTTTGCAGCAATAATCATTAGGGAAATTCATTTATAATTTTCTTTCTCTGTTTTGACTCTTCCTGGTTTGGATGTTAGCACCACATTTGTATCATAAAAGGAATTTGGTCGGTCTCATTTCTGCCTATTTTTCCAAATAGTTTATACAGTATTGAGATTAATTGTTCTTTAATTGCTTGGTAGAATTCACTCATGTATCCATCTAGCCTTCAAGATCTTTTTTCTTTTTTTCCTTAAGGAACTCATGGATTTTTTGTTCAATTTCTTTTTCCAAGATTGGGTTAATTATTTTATTTATCCTTCTGTTAATTTATATTTTTGGGTAATTTATATTTTTGTAGGCACTCATCCATTGCATTTAGGTTATCAAGTTTATTAACATATAATTGGGCAAAATAGCTCATAGCAATTGTCTTAGTTTCTTCTTCATTGGTGGTGAATTCACCCCTTTTATTTTTAATACAAATAATTTGGTTTCTTTCTTAAAAAATTAAAGTAACCAATTGTTTAATCTATTTTATTGGGTTTGTTTTTCATAAAACCAGTTTCTAGCTTTATTTATTAATTCAAGATTTTCTTACTTTCAATTTCATTAATCTCTCCTTTGATTTTTCAGGATTTCCAAATTGGTGTTTAATTGGAGATTTTTTAATTTGATTTTTCCCAGGTTGTTGTTGTTTTTTTTTTTAGTTTTTTAGTTAACATATCCAATTCATTAATCTGCTCTTTCTCAATTTTATTGATATAAGCAATTAGAGATAAAAGAAAAAAATTCCCCTAAGTCCTGCTTTGGCTGCTTCTCATAAATTTTTGTATGTTGTCTCACTACTATCATTCTCTTTAGTGAAATTATCAATTGTTTCTATGACTTGCTGCTCTTTGACCCAGTTGATTTTAGGATTAGATTATTTGATTTCCAATTAATTTTAATATCTCTTTCCATGGTCCATTATTGAATGTAATTTTTTTTGCATTATGATTATGAAAAGGATGTATTTATTATTTCTGTTTTTCTGCATTTGGTTGTAACATTTTTCTATCCTCATAGATGGTCAATTTTTATGTAGGTGCCATGTACTATTGAGATAAAGGTATATTTCTTTCTATTCCCATTCAGATTTCTCCAGAAATCTATCATATCTAACTTTTGTAGAATTTTATTCACCTCCTTTTATTCACCTTCTTTCTTGTTTATTTTTTGGTTAGATTTATCTGGTTTTTAGAGGGGAAAGTTGAGATACCCCAGAATATACTTTCATTATCTATTTCCTCCTATAACTCATACAACTTCTTCAAAAATTTAAATGTTTTGCCATGTTGTACATATATGCTTAGTATGGATATGACTTCATTGTCTATGGTACCTTTCAGCAAGACATAATTTCCTTTTTTATCACTTTTGATTAGATCTATTTTTGCTTTTTCTTTATCTGAGATCATGATTGTTACCCCTGCTTTCTTTGCTTTATCTAAAGCATAACAGATTCTGCTCCAGCCCCTTACTTTTACCCTGTGGGCATCTCTCTGCTTCAAGTGTGTTTCTTGTAAACAAAATATTGTAGGATACTAGTTTTTAATCCATTCTGCTATTCATTTCTGTTTTAGGGGAGAGTTCACTCCATCCACATTTACTGTAATATTATCATACACAATATATATATATATATATGTATTTCCTTCCATGCTATTTTTCACTTGTTTATCCCCTCCCCCTCACTATTCCCCTCTGTGTCCCTCCTCACAAGTGTTTTATGTCTGATCCCCACCTTCCTCAATATACCCTCCCTTTTATCAACTCTCCCTTCTATTATCCCCATCCCTTTTTACTCCCTTTTAGGGTAAGATAGACTGCTGTATCGAAATGAGTATGTTCGTTATTCCCTCCTTGAGCATGTAAGGTTTGAGCTTTGCTCACCACCCAACCTCCATCTTCTCCTCTATTTTAATAGCATTTTCATGCCTCTTTTATGTGGGATAATTTACCCTATTCAATCTCCCCTCTCCTTACAATCAATTTTCTTTCTCATCCTCTTATTTTGTTTTTTTTTTGTAGTATTATGCCATCGAAGTTATTTGATATCCACGCTCTCTGTCTACATATACTTCTTCTAATAGCTCTTACAGTAATAAAGTTGTTAGGATTTTAAAATACTATCTTGCTACATAAAAATGTAAACAGTTTAACTTTATTGAATTTATTATGTTTTTTCTATCTTGTTTCTTATTTACCTTTTTTGTTTCCCTTGAGTCTTGTATTTGGAGGTCAATTTTTTCATTCAGGTCTGTTCTTTTCATTAGAAATGCATGAAATCCAGGAGGCTAGTGGCACAGTGAATAGAGCATTGGCCCTGGAGTCAGGAGGACCTGAGTTCAAATCAGGCCCCAGACACTTTAACACTTACTAGCCATGTGACCTTGGGCAAGTCACTTAACTTGAATTGTCCTACCTTCCCCCTTCCAAAAAAGAAAAAAAAAATACATGGAATTCTTCTAGTTTATTAAATGTCCATTGTTTCTTTTCCCTGAAAGATTATATTCCGTTTTGCTGGGTAGGTGATTCTTGGTTGTAATCCGAATTCCTTTGCCTTTATCATATTCTAAGAATTTATTATATTCTAAGCCCTCCACTTCTTTAGTGTGGAAGCTGCCAAATCCTGTGTAATCCTGACTATAGCTCCAATGATATTTGAATTTGTTCTTTTTGGCTTCTTGAAATACTAACTCCTTGATCTACAAGGTCTGGAATATGGCTAGGATGTTCCTGGGTATTTTTATTTAGGGATCTCAGGTGGTGATTGATATATTCTTTCAATTTACTATTTTGTCCTCTGGTTCTAATATATCATTTTTTGTTGCTAATTTCTTAAAAGATGTGTCCAGACATTTTTTTTTTAATCATGACTTTCAGGTAGTCCAATAATTCTTATATCCTGGATCTATTTTCTAGGTCAGTTATGTTTCCAGTGGGAAATTTCACATTTTGTTCTATTTAAAAAACAAAACAAAACTTTTTTTGATTTTTGTTGTATTGTATCTTAATGTCTCATAGAATATCTGGATGTCTCCATGTAATGGAAATGCAAATTTAAAGATCTTCCCTGCCCCTAGCTTAAATGCACCTGGAGCCTGTGGTGGGAAGCTTGTTTTTCAGGAAAGCCCACACCTTGATACTTTGTGATTGGGCACTGGGTCAAGGAGGTTGTTACATACTCTGAGCCAGGAGAAGGCTATATAAACTCTGATGAGAGGCTTTGCTTTGGGGCTCACTTTGAGAAGTGTTGTGTGATTTGACCAGATGAGACTCTGGGAGCCGTTGTTGAGAGCCCGCCGGCTTTGAAAACCCAGATGTTGATGCTTCCCTCTCTGGTAACTGTGATTTGGTATTGATATAATGGTTGGACAGTTTGGAAGCCTGTCTGTTTGATCTGTAAGTTCTGTAACTCTGAAGTTCGGGGTGCTGACCTTTTTCCCTGAGCTAGGTAATGTGTGTTTGTTTGATTAAAGTAAGCTTGTTAACCCATTTTGAGTTGCTTTCCTTTTGAAAAGCAGATCTAAGAACCTGTGTTGGCAGCCACCCTGGGGATGTTGGGGTACTTGCTGCTATACTCCATTAGTTTCCACATGTTCAACTCTAATTTTTAAGGAATTATTTTCTTTAGTGAGTTTTTGTGCTTCTTCCATTCACTCAATTCTATATTTTAGGGAGTTCTATTCCTCAGTAAAATTTTGTATATCTTTTCCCATGCTATTAATTTTTTTTCATGATTATCTTCCATTACTCACTTCTTTTCCCAATTTTTCTTCTACTTCTCTAATTTGTTTTTTAAAATCCTTTTTAAGCACTTCCAGGAAAACATTTTGGGCCTGAGATCAAATTACATTTTTCTTTTAGGTTTCACTGTAGCCATTTTGACACTATTTTCCTCTTCTAAGTTTATCCCTTGATCCTCCCACAGTAGATTCCTATAGTTTATGTTGGGAGCCAAAGAGCCCTGACCTAGGACTTCAGATAATTACCTTGATATCAGTGGACCTCAATGTCAAAGACCTTTTTGACATTCGACTTTTCACTAAGTCATCTCCAGAGTTTTTTTTGATATGGGTTACACTTATAAGGATGGTATTTGAGTTCTGAGGCCAACAGGCTCTGCCGCAAAACATATCTGATTCTTCACTCAGGTATCTTTGGGTGGCCAGCTCTAAACATGATGTCTTTTGAGGATTTCACTTCAGCTTTGAAGTCTGCTCTCAATTGTATCTGTTTATGACTGGGGCTGCATTAGCAGGTACCTAAGGCCTAGATCTAAGGGCTTACCCTAAGACTTTAGTCTCCTAGATAAGAAATGCTTATCAAATTATCTATTCCATGCTACTTCCAGGATACAACAGACTAAGAGTAATGATAAGAATTCTTGAGTCCCCTTCCTTTGTCTCTTTGCTCTATAAAAACCTTGCCCTGAGAATCAATAAATGGAGTTCATCTTTCTTCCTTGAACTACCGACATGGCCTGGTCATTTTTTATTCACGTCTCCCAATCGTGCTAAGTGCTGGACACTGAGCAGCCCACGGCAAGTCTAGGTCTTTTTTTTTCCTTGCTTATTTCTTTCTGCCTTATTTTTTGGTGACTTGGTGTTTTTATGTGAGAGTTGGGCTCTGGTCCTGCATTGTCCCAAGCATATTATTCTCAGGCTGAGTCTTACTACTGATGGCTTTCAGTGGGCTTCAGGGCTTAGCTTATTGCTTTCTTTGGAGGGTAGGCTACACTTAGGGCTGCAGGATGGGGCCTCCCTGTTGGCCTCCCTTAGGTGTGGGGGTTAGCTGCAGGCCTATTCCTGGCATGGGACCTTGCTATTGGGTTGATTTGGTAACAGAGTCTTTCTCATAGCTGGTTCTGTAAGAGGGATCTTGGTGCTGGTCTGCCCCAAAGGGTTGGGCCCTGCTGTTGGATTTCTATAGAAACAGGGTTTCTTTGCCCCCGGGGTCAGGGTTTGCTGCTGGCCAGTGCGGGTCTTCACCATTGGTGAGCATTGGGGTCAAGGCCTAGCTGGTGGCTTGTGCTAGGGGTGGGGTCACTGGGATGGGACCTTGCTCAGTTACACAGACTGCTCATTTGCCTAGGGAGTTGCTGGTTTACAAGAGGTCAGGGCCTCACTGGTGGACTGCCTTAGGCTTAGAGCCTTGCTGCAAGGTGCCCTTCTGTGAGGCTGGCTAGCTAGCTGACTGGCTGGCTAGCTGGCTGCTGCTGCTCTTGGATCTTGCTCCCCTTGGATCTTGCTCCAGTGAA
This sequence comes from Gymnobelideus leadbeateri, assembly GCA_011680675.1. Classification (NCBI taxonomy): domain Eukaryota; kingdom Metazoa; phylum Chordata; class Mammalia; order Diprotodontia; family Petauridae; genus Gymnobelideus; species Gymnobelideus leadbeateri. The sequence continues at coordinate 100,729 of WOXC01005864.1, read as the reverse complement.
ATAGACCTTTTGTACCACCCTGGGAAGCTGCTTCCCTGCTCCTACATCAATTCTGAGATGGTTTTCTAGTTATTTAGAGGGGAACTTGGGAGGGCTTCAAAGGGTTCCTCCCTCATTCCACCATGTTTGCACTGGAACTAAGATGAAGTTTTAAAACTGGTGATGCCAACTATGACATACATAATAAAAATATCCATCATGAATCCTTAAATTCTTCCTGAATGAAGACCTGTAGGCCAGCCATCAATAACATTTTCCTTTCCTAGAACATGAGAACGCTTGACTGCCAGGAAGCATTGTCTGCCAAACAACCCAGAATCTGCCAGTGAACACAGAGAAAAGTCCTATTATTTGGGTGTTTGGTTTGCAGAGATTTTGTTTGTCAAGAAAAAATCACTGAGATAAAAGATTGGGTTGGCTCCTAGAGTTATTCAACTCTAGGAAGAAATTCTCAAGATAAGTCATAGAATTATAAATTTAGTATTGGCACAGACCTTGCATATCATCCACTCCTCACCTGTGAGGTCTTTTAACTGGCCTATTTCTATCAAGGGCACCACCATCATCCCAGGCTCACAACATAGTTGTCATCTTCTACTCCTCAGCCTCTCTCATCAAATCCATATCCAATCTATTGTCAAGGTCTATTAATTTTGCCTTTACAACATCTCCTCCATATGCCTCCTCTCCTCCATAGGACTATTCTCCTCTGCATTTGCCACCATCCTAGTACAAATTCTCATTACTCCATCCCCAGACCATTGCAATGGCCTCCTGTTTGGTGCCCTTACCACAAATCTCTCTCCTCTCCAGTCCACCCACTACTCAACTTTCAAAATGATCTTCCTAAAGCACAGATCTGACCATGTCCCCCTCTTTCCCCAACTTAACAAACTTCAATAGTTCTCTATCACCTTTGTTTGGTTGGTATTCAAAGACCTTCCAAACCTGACTATACTCCTCACCTTTCTGGTCATCTTGTCCTTTACTCTCTACTCCCACCACATACTTTTTGATCTAGAGACTCCCTTCTGTTATTTACACAAGTAGCTCCATCTCCTGACTACTGGCATTTTCATTGATTGCTCCCATGAATAAAATGCTCTCTCTATATATCTCCAGCTTCTGGCTCCCTTTCCTTCTGTCAAGTCCCAGTTAAAAATCCTACCTTCTATAGGACACCTTTCTATAGCACACCTGATCCCCTTTAATTGTGGTGCATCCCTTTTAGCATTCCAATTTATCACATATATAGCTTTTTTGTACATTGTTGTTTGCCTTTTGTGTCCCCCATTACATTGTGATCTCCTAGAGAGCAGGGACTGTCTTTTGCCTTTCTTTGTATCCTACATTTGTGATGGTACCTGAAACATAGTAGGCACTTGACAAATATTTATTGACTGATTGGAAATGGATTCTCCAATGTCACACTGCAGAGCTGGGGTTTGAATACAAGTACTCAGATACTATTTCATCTGATCAATAAATATTTTCAACATGTGAATTTATGGTCAGGAATAAAAGATGAGTGAAATATGGCTGTTCAGCTCCATCGTGGTGCTTTCAAATAGAATAAAGCATCTAAACTTTGAAAAACCTGCCTAATCTTAGTGAATGACTTAAAATATAATTGTCTTCTTCACTCCCCACCCCAACCCTGATAAATATAGATTGTGTGACCCTGGATATGACACTAAATCCCTCAGTGGCCCCAAGCAGCTCTCTATGAATGCAAGCTATGGAGTAGGTGCACTGGCAGTGGAAGTTCCTTAAAGAAATTAAATCACTGTTAAAGTCCAATAATTAATTCACCCAACCTCTCCCCCCCATTACCCTCCAAAAGAGCCAATGTTACATCTCTGTTTATGCATGTATTATCCAGAAACAATTTGATTTCCCTTGAAATCTGCTTAAAATCTTCTTTTCCAGTACACCAAAGGTAATACTCTTTGGTCTCTCCTTTTCCTAACACTTTATGCTTTCATTTACATTTCCTTTTTTTTTTCTCTTGAAGGCTATATAAGTCAAGAGACTTGGCATAGCTTCTTTAAAAAAAAATTTTTTTTTTGCTTTTTTTTTTTGGAGGGGGGAAGGTAGGGTAATTGGGGCTAAGTGACTTGCCCAAGGTCATACGGCTAGTTTGTGTGTGTGTGTGTGTGTGTGTGTATGTGTTAAATGTCTGAGGTCAGATTTGAACTCAGGTTCTCCTGACTCCAGGGCCAGTGCTCTATTTACATTGCACCACCTACTGTCCCCTCATTTACATTTCTAAATAAATATTGCCATACTATTCTATTTTTTTTAAATAATCAATTTGGTCTCCTGGTTCCATTTTTTTTCTGATTTACCAAAAATAAAGTATTATATGGAATTATCATATAGTCTTCCCAGAGTCTATGATAATCCAGAGGATGGTTCAGTTCCACACATCTATACCTGTCACCAGCAGCAGCTTGGAAACTACAGCTTAATCACTATAATTGTCCAGTGGGGCAATGCCAACAAAGGGATGTTGTATTAAAAACATAGCCAGTGCAGCTTTCAAGTATTAGGTTGGAATTAGGCTGGACAATAGATTAAGATAGTCATGTTCTCAGAAACAGCTGAAGTCAAAAAGAGCAAGGATCAAGATCCAAGTAAGACATTGATCAGGCATAAATGTCAATCAGTCAGTCAATGAGCTTTTATCAAGCACTGGCTATGTTCAAGGGTGTCCCAAAAAATCTTAGTGAGACTTAAAGCTTTCATAGCTCGAATTATTTAGCTTTAATAGTTTAAAACTCCACTAAGACCTTTAGAATACTCTGTATAAAAAATAGGTAAAAAGTGATTTCAGAAGGAGAGAGCTAGTAGCAAGAAGGATCAGGGAAGGCTAGGATTTGAGCTGAGTGGCAAAACTAACAAGCAGAGTCGAGGAAAAGAAAATTCCAGTCATGGAGGACAACTAGTATAAAGGTTCTGAGTCAGGAGATGTAGTCGAGTTTAAAAAAAATAAAAACAACAAAACTAAAAAGGTAGGAAGGTGTCAGGTAGTAAAGGACTTTAAATTCCAATCAGAGGACTTTATAAGGTAATAAACAACCACTGGAATTTATTAAGTGTGAGGTGGGAAGTTAATATGATCATACCACTCTGGGCTATCAGATCAAAAGGAGTTTTGAAATGGAATAGTCTCCTGCTTTGGATAATAGCAAAAAAGAAACTCATTCCTACAGACTGACAGATGACTTGAGTTTATGTTGTTTGTTGTAGGAGAGAGGGAAGTCAAGGGTTATTATGGTTATTGTTGTTTTAAAACCCATCAACAACAATCACAAAATCAAGCCTATTTAGAAAGCCAAAGGTAAAATCCTTCCTGAACCCTTAGCTTTTAAGGAGATAGAACCAAACAAATGAACAACCAAGGAGAAAGTATTTGCTTTTTGTACTCTCAAGGACTGTTCAAGGTTTTGCCACTTTGGGCCATTTTCCCTCATTCTTTCTTTTTTTTTTTTCTTCATTCTCTTCCTCCATTCCTTCCTCTCTTCTCTCCCTTCACTTTTCCTTTCTCCTTTTCTTTAATATAATACTTAATATGAATACAGTAGATTTCCTTATGTTATTGCTATTTTATGGTATAATTAAAGTCTATTACATTAATATATCATAATTTATTGAGTCATTCTTCAAGGGTGATACATATAGGTTTCTCATTTTTTATACTTTATTTTTGTTTTTTTTTTCTTCAGATTGTTCCTTTTTTTTCCTTTTTGTGATGTTCTTATGATAAAATTCTACCTAAAGAATTGCTGGATCAAAAGATATAATCATTTTTGCAATATACTAAATGTGATTATATTGTTTTTCAAAATGATTACACTAGTCTGCAGTTCTACCAACAATGTAATAGATTGATGATTTCTGTCTATTTATAGTGCTGTCAACATTGGATTTTAAAGATACTTGCTATTTTTGTCATTCTTGTGGGAACAAAGTGATATTTCAAGGCTGTTTTAATTTATATTCATCTGATCATTTGAGAATTTGAGCATCTTCCAACGTCTATTGATTGTAAATTGCCTATTCATATCATTCAATAAGCATTTCTTAAGAGCTAGTCACTCTGCCAGGCACTGGAATTACAGAGACTTAAGAAGCATACTTTTGGTTGGAGAAAAAAATGTGTAAAGAACATTGAAGTTTAAAAAAGAAAAAGTGATGCAATGTAATTTTTGAGAGGAGGATACTGGCAGATGGAGATTAGAATAAATTGCCTGTATTTGAGTACCTGAGTTGAACCTCAAAGAGAAATACAGATTCACTGAGGTTGAGGTAAAGAAGGAATATACTCAAGGCATGGGTGATAGCCAGTGCAAAGGCATGCAGATGGAGAGTGAAACATCAAAAATAGGTATCTTGAGATGAAGCTTAGTAATTAAAAGTTCTAGACTGGAAATCAACAAGACCTGAGTTCAGATGCTGCCTCTGATATTTACTAGCTGTGTGAAACTGGGTGAATTGCTAATTCTATCTAAGTTACCGTTTTTTCATGTGTAAAAAGGAGAGTGCTGGACCAGCAAGTTTCTCAGGTCTTTTTCTAATTCTAAACCTATGATCCGATGATCCTGTTTGGTTAATAACAAGAAAGTCAATTTGACTAGAATGTAGGCAGTATGAAGGAGAGTAATATGAAATAATCATGGAAAGGAAGAATGGAGTCAGGATGTGAAGGGCTTTAAAAGCCAAAAAGTGGACTTTGTACTTTTATCCAAGAGGGAAGAGGGCACCGCTGGAATTTTTTGAGTAGGGTATTGGCATGGTCAGAAATGTACTTTAAGAATATTAATTTGTAATCTGTGTGAAATATTAATGAGGAAAGGAGAAAATAGGAGATAGAGAGACCAGTTAATTATGTGGCTATTGAAGTAGTCCAGCTGAGAGGTAATAAGGGTGATGGTTTTTTGAGTGAAAAGAAGGGAATGGATGTAAGATGTATTACAAAGATAGAATTTGCACAACTTGTCAACTGGTTAGATATGAAAGATGATGAAGGAGAGTAAAACATGACTTGCAAAAGGTTGCAGATCCAGGTGAATGGAAGAATTGTGGTGCCTTCAACAAAAATAGGGAGGCTAAGAAGAGGTGAAGTTTTGGGAGGAAAGATAATGAGTTCTGTTTTGGACATGTTGAGGCTGAGATACCTATAGAACACCAGTTAAAGAAATCGTATGGAGAGTTATCGATATTGTATTAGAGTTCAGGAGACAGACTGGGATGACACATATTGGACTGGAAACCATTTGAAGATATATGATACCTTAGTTATAGAGAATAATGTTGGGGCGGCTAGGTGGCACAGTGAATAGAGCGTCGGCCCTGGAGTCAGAAAGACCTGAGTTCGGATCCGGCCTCAGACACTTAATGCACACACAACAAAAACCTAGCCGTGTGACCTTGGTAATCATTGCTCCACTGGACAGTATAATTAGCCTTAGGGATATGCCTAAGTTCCTTGTAGGTTCTAGATATCAAACTTTTATCTATGTTTTCTATTTTTCTTAAACTGTTCCTTTTTATTTTCACTTTAAAGATACTGCTTTTTTAGTTGTACTCAATATGCTACTTTCTTGTTTACAAAATTGTCTTATTTTTCTGTGATTAAATCTATTGACTTTGTCTCTAAAATGTTTTCTATTTGTTTGGATTAAAATTTCTCTTTTCTTAGTTAAGACAAGTGTATTATTCCTTTTTTTTCTTTCTAGCTTAATTATTTTAAAAATCTATTAGATTACTCATTGACTAAAGATTTTATCATGCTAGACCCCTTACTATTCAATTGGCCTTGACCTCTAGGCAAAATTCTCCAGTGGTTAGGAGGACTTTTGCCTTAGTACTTCTGGGTCTTAGAGGTCCATCCTCATGCTTTCTACCCTCAAGCAATTTAAGCATACAGAGTTCCAAGTCAGTCAACAAACAAACATTTATTAAGCCCTTAATATGTGTCAGACACTATGCTAAGCTGTCAGGCACTGTGCTAAGTGCTGTAGATTCAAAAATAGGCAAAAAATGCTCTCTAGGAGCTCACTATCTGATTGGAGAGATGATATGCAACAAATAATGTGTAAACAAGGTTTCTGGTAGGTAAACTGGAAATAATCACAAAATGAAAGTATTAGCATTAAGGGAGATCAATGAAAGCTTCTTGTAGATGATGGGATGTTAGCTAAAACTTGAAGGAGGAGAGGAAAATTGGGAGGTAGAAATGAGGAGGAAGAGAATTCCAGGCATGGGAGATAGCCAGTGACTTAGGTATCAGGAAATGAAATTTCTTGTTCAAGTAACAGCAAGGAGGCCAGTGTTACCAGATGACAGGGTAAATAAAAAAGAGTAAGGTGTAAGAAGATTGAAAAGGTAGGAAGAGGTTTTTAAAAGTCAAGTAGGTGGGGTAGCTAGGTGGTTCAGTGAACAGAGCACTGACTCTGGAGTCAGGAGGACCTGAGTTCAAATCCAGCCTCAGACACTTAACACTTACTAGCTGTGTGACCTTGGGCAAGTCACTTAACTCCAATTGCCCTGCCTTCCTCCCCCCCGAAAAAAGTCAAGTAGAAAAGTTCTTTAAGGTAGCACTGGAGCTTATTAAATAAGGGGATGATATTCTATACTTTAGAAAGATGAGTTTATTAGTTGAGTAGACAATGGACTAAATTGAAGAGAGTCTTGAGACAGGGATACCAACCAGAAGGTTATTCCAAGAGTCCAGGTGTGACGTGATGAGGGCCTGCATTAGCATGATATAGTGCCAGAGAATAGAAGGGGGCGTATACAAGAAATGTTATGAAGGTAGAATCTGCAACTGATTGGATATGGGGAGGTGAGAAACACCACATAGCTTAACCTGATATAAGCCTGCACAAGAGCTTTCACACTCTTGGGAATTACAGAAAGCTGCAGGGGAATCGAGTCACTTTGTCAATTAGATGGTGAAGGAGAGGGACAAGGAGAAGGAGACAGAGAAGAAAGAAGAAGGTGGTGATGGTGGTGTTGGCAATGATGAAAGCTGTCATTTTTATAGCTCTTTAAGGTTTGTAAAGTGTGTTACATATGCTTTCTCATTTGATCCTCACAATAATCCTATGAGACAGGATTATGGATAGATACGGAGATTATTATGTCTGTTTTAGAAAGAAGAAAAATGAAGCTAAGAGATATTAAATAACATGTTCTAGGTCAAAGAGCTAGTAAGTATCTAAGGCAGGATTCAAACTCAAAAGTTTCCTGACTTCAGGCTCAGCACTTAATCCATTGTGCCTCCTGGATGCTATTAAGGTTGCAATCTTTTTTTAAGTTAGATATTGAAACTCATCTGGGGTCAATACCTCTAATTACAGCAATATTTTTGGTTCTTGGTTCCTCCCTTCACATTCTTTGGTTGTGACAAGGGTCAATCAATAAATAACCATTAATTAAGAGCTTACTCTATGCCTGTTCCACTAGGAATGCAAAGAAAAAATGCTGACTTGTGAGTAATTGGTATCCAAGAAGTGCCAAGGCAATGCTAACATAGTCACAACCACTTGACTATACACCATAGTCAAGCATATGCTCCACTTTCTATTCATTCTGAAAGGATAGCGTCTCCATCAGGAATATTACAGCCTCACATATCCCAAACACAATTTCCATAGTAGTAGTTTGCCCTTTATTTTGACTTTGAATCTCTGCCATTTATTTTACCTGTTTTCTCCCTGCCTCTAGCTCTTGACAGTAAATTAGCATGTTGAGTCTTCACACTGTCAATGTTCATCTTTTCTTCTGTAGTTACCATTACTGAGAACAATTTCCAGCTAATTTCAGATTTTAACTGACAAGCTTATCTTCTTACCCTAATGAAGCATCTTTCTTTCCTCTCTCTCTTGCTAATATAGAAGGACTTTCCTGGTAGAATACAAATTAAGTTAAATACTTTGATGCTCCATTGATCTGTGATTCCATCCATGTGGAAGTACAATTTTAATGCAATCATGTTATCTCTTCCTGTCCTCCCCACACATCCTCCATAGGACATCTACTCAAAGGGCTGGGGTTGACCTGCCTCAGGCCAGTCTCATTAGAAAGAAACAACACTCTCACAGGTCATTCAGTGGGAAACTAGGGGGCACTATGTATAGAGTGTTGGGCCTGGAATCAGAAAGGCTCATCTTTGTGAGTTTAAATCCAGCCTCAGACACTTAATAGGTTTGTGATCCTGGGCAAGTCACTTAATCCTGTTTGACTCAATTTCCTCACCTGTAAAATGAATTGGAGAAGGAAACAGCAAACCACTCCAGTATCTTTGCCAAGAAAACTCCAAATTGGGTTATAAGAATTGGATACTAATGAACAACAGCTGGTTACTTAATAATTAATAAACAGAAAAAGGATTTTCAACAAGGTTATAGACACCCTGAATTGATTCAGCAGAGTGAAGCTTCTTGCCTCTGATCAAGGCAAGTTTGACCATTTTAGGAATCAGAGAGGTGACCTAGGGCTCTTCAAGGATGCTTTGTACTCTGGTGACCAGGAAATGATAACAAAAACTTGAGATTAGCTTAATTTCCTAGCCAATCAAGTCTTCTGGATGATTCAACACCTACTAAGGAAAAACTAGCCTGACTTACATGAGAGTACAGAGGTCAGGATACTGACAACACTAGGGGCCCTTTCTCTAGATCTCTGGACATTCCATTGGGCAAAATGGAACATACAGGTTCTGTAGGTTTTCCCTTCCTCTCTCTATGTGACCGGCTCACCTCCTGTTGCATTTGGGTTTTTCTAACAATATCTTTTACATTTGTCCTGTGAAATTCCTCATTGGTAACATGGCAGAGCCAATTCATTTCCAATAGGTGCCTCCAAATTCTCCTGTGGATCAACTTTGGCTGTAATTCTTTAGAAACTTTGGGACCCCATGCTTCACAACCACATGGAATGGGAAGAATATTAGTGTTGAAAAGATGGATCTTTGTTTCAAAGAGAAGCTTGGGGTCACTAATAGCTCTGAGCAATTTCCCAAAGCAATCCAGCATACCCTCAACCACCTGCAAAACTCTGGAATGGGATCATCCTCCCCTTCCAGTAAAGGTCTAAAATGTATGTATTAATGAACTATCTTTGTGGTCTATCCATCCAACAGCATATCATAGTCTGAATAGCAGGTCTTCTTTATCTATGTTTCCCCCTGTGGGACTAGTTAGAATGAGCTCCTTTAAATATTTAAGAGTCTCATTTGCTGACTTCTGCAACGTCCCAAGATAGATGCAATCATCACAATATTACTAGCCAAGAGGAACATCTGGAGCATCAATTTATCTATAGGGAATCTCCCTTTATTTGGACTCTGAGTTGGACATCCTCTATAACACTGGAAAACACCTGTGGTGAGCATCCACATCCTTGGTTTATGCCACTCTTGGGATAAATAAAATTGAGGCTATTAAACTCTTATTTATACTTCAGTGCCTTTGAAAAGGACTTGCATGATTCTGACATATAGATGGGGGACATTTTGTTGAAGAGGACCCTTTCATGTAGCATTTTACTCTATAAAATCATACTGTTTTGTAAAGAATAAACAATAATCCCAGTGGGATTTTGTATTCTCTGTGCTTTTTAGTCAAATGTTTCAGTGTAAAACTAGACTCTACTACAGAATATATTCATAAAAGCATACTTGTTTGCTTCCTATATCTTCATCAAGGACATTCTTGATCTGGGTATGGATAATTTTCTTAAAGACTTTGTAGACCATACAACTTTCAAACAATGTAAAAGGGGACTCTGAACAACATCTGGAGCCCCAGCACCCATAGAACTACACAGAGAAACTACCCTCCTGCTGAGGAGAACCCAGCAGCCCTGCAGGGAGTGGTGAGCACAGCTCTCTGAGAGCAGGCAGCACAGCATGCTGGGAGCTGAGCCCAGGCCCGCATGAGCCTCGATTTTAGCCCTAGGGCAGCTGGGCCAGCAGGCGGCTAGAGGGATCCCAGAACACCAGCAGCTGTGGTGATTCCAGAATTATCAGCACAGATATGCCTAGGACAAAGTGAGAGGTTAGTGCCCTATGGATTTTGGGACCAGTACTTGGGGAACGGGGCTTCCTCCCCTGGGGGCGAAAAGCTGCTGAAGAAATGCGGCACAGAAACCATTTTGCTGTGTCAGTAATGGCTCTAGCTCCTGGTCTGTGAACTGTACAAAGATCCAGCAATCAGTCTGGGGGTTAATAGCTTTTGCTTTAAACTGCCTGGATCTGGATTGTGGTCTGGGGGGGAAGTTTGGAGTGGGTATCCAATTTGCCATAGAGGGTGGAGGCTTTACAGAGGCCACCCAACCAGTGGAAGTTGTGAAGACCCCACGTTTGGGACAGAAGCTCTCCTGTCTGGTGGCAGAGTCCTACTGTGGCAACAAGCCCCAAAATCAAGTAATTAAGTGGCAACATGCCTAGGCAAAAGAAACAAAATAAACAGAAAAATTCAACATTGGACTCCTATTTTAGGGGCAAAGAGGATCAAAGCATGGAGGAGAACTGTGAGGTCAGAACTTCTGTAGCAAAAGCCGCAAATGAAAATGCAAGCTGGCTACAGGCCATAGAGGACATTAAGAAGCAGATAAGAGCAGTGGGGAAAAATTGGGAAGAGAAATGATAAAGATGCAAGAAAAGTATGAAATGACAGTCAACAGCCTGACTGAGGAAAATAACACCTTAAAAATAGACCAACTCAAATGGCAAAAGAAGCTCAGAAAGGCAATGAGGAAAAGAATGCCTTAAAAAGCCGAATTTGCCAGATGGAAAAAAAATCTCAAAAGCTCAATGAGGAGATTCATTCCCTCAGAGTTAGACTGGAGCAAATGGAAGCTAGTGACTTTATGAGAACTCAAGATGCTGTTAAACAGATCCAAACAAATGAAAGAATAGAAGGCAATGTGAAATATCTCATGGGAAAAACCACTGACCTGGAAAATAGATCCAGGAGAGATAATTTAAAAATTATTGGACTACCTGAAAGCCATGATCAAAGAAAGAACCTAGCTGGGTGGAGCCAAGATGGCGGAGTAGAAACAGCTCATCCAAGCCACTCTGCCCCCAGATCCCCCCCAAACTATGTAAAAGGGGACTCTGAACAACTTCTGGAGCCCCAGCACCCACAGAACAACACAGAGAAGCTAAACTCCTGCTGGGGACAGCCCAGCAGCCCAGCAGGAAGGACCAGCGCAGTGGTCTGGGACCTGGCAGCGTGCAGCACACAGAGCGCAGGAGCCGAGCCGAGCCCAGGTCCGCATGAGCCGAGGTTTTAGCCCCAGGGCAGCAGGGCCAGCAGCCAGCTGGAGGAACCCTAGAACACCAGGAGCTGTGGCAACTCCAGAATTATCAACATAGACTTGCCTAGGACAAAGTAAGAGGTTAGTGTCCTATGGACTTTGGGACTGGTATTAGGGAATGTGTCGGCTCCCTCCCCTGGGGGCTAGAAGCCACTGAGGGCAAATGCCATTTTGTAGTTTTCAGAGGCAGCTCCCGCTCCCAGCCTGCAAATTTGTAGGGAGATCCAGCGATCAGTCTTGGGGGGTAATCGCTCTTGCTTTAACCTCCCTGGATCTGGATTGTGATCTAGGGTGGAAGTCGTGGGTGGGTTTACAGCTTGCCAGAAACGGAAGTTGCCCCCCACACGTTCGGGACGAAAATTCCTCTATCTGGCCCTAAAGCCATAGTGTGGCAACAAGCCCAAAAGTCAAGTAATTAAGTGGCAACATGCCAAGGCAAAGGAAACAGAAAAATGCAACCCTAGACTCCTATTTTGGGGGCATAGAGCAGGAAAAGGACTGTGAGGTCAGAAGTCCTGCTCCAAAAGCCCCAGGGGAAAACATGAGCGGGTTGCAGGCCATAGAGGACCTTAAGAAGGACTTTAAAAATCAAATAAGAGAAGTGGAGGAAAAATTGGAAAGAGAAATGAGAAGGATGCAGGAAAAGTATGAAATGAGGGTCAACAGCCTGACTGACGAAAACAACACCTTAAAAAATAGACTAGCTCTAATGGCAAAGGAGGCCCAAAAGGGCAATGAGGAGAAGAATGCCTTAAAAAGTCGAATTTGCCAGATGGAAAAAGAATCTCAAAGTTCACTGAGGAGATTCATTCCTTCAGAGTTAGACTGGAGCAAATGGAAGCTAATGACTTTATGAGAAATCAAGATGCTATTAAGCAGATCCAAACAAATGAAAGATTAGAAGGCAATGTGAAATATCTCATGGGAAAAACCACTGACCTGGAAAATAGATCCAGGAGAGACAATTTAAAAATTATTGGACTACCTGAAAGCCATGATCAAAGAAAGAACCTAGAAATCACCCTTCAAGAAATTCTCAAGGAAAACTGCCCTGATGTTTTAGATCCAGAGGGCAAAATAGAGGTTGAAAGAATCCACAGATCACCTCCTGAAAAAGATCCCAAAAAGAAAACTCCCAGGAATATTATAGCCAGGTTCCAGAATCCCCAGATCAAGGAGAAAATACTACAAGCAGCCAGGAATAAACAATTTCAATATTGTGGAAACACAATCAGAATAGCCCAGGACCTGGCAGCTTCTACACTGAGGGATCAAAGGGCATGGAATATGATATTCCAGAGGGCAAAAGAGCTGGGATTGAAGCCAAGCATCACCTACCCAGCAAAACTGAGTATCTTGTTTCAGGGGAAAATATGGTCATTCAGTGGAATAGAGGACTTTCAAGCATTCTTGAGGAAAAAAACAGAGTTGAATAGAAAATTTGACATTCAGACACAAGAAGCACGAGATGCTTGAAAAGGTAATCAGGGAAAAGAAATCAAAAGGAACTTATCAAGGTTGAACTATTTACATTCCTACATGGAAAAACAATAACTATGTCTGATGAAACCTTTCTCAGTATGAAAATAATTGAAGAAGGGTATATGGGCATATGTTTACAGGTATACATGGATAGAGGGCACAGGTTGAATTTGATGGGAAGGGATGATTCTTAAGGGGTGAAGTCAAGAGGTGAGAGAAGAAAGTGGCAAGAGGATATGGGGAGAGACAGGGTAGGGTAAACTATCTCATGTAGAAGAAGCAAGGGGAAGTAGTTTCAGGGGAGGGGAAGAACAGGAAGGCAAAAAGGCAAAACCATATTCTCATTGAAGTTGGCTCAAGGAGAGAATCACATACATACCAAATGGGATATCTCACCCTGCAGGAGAGTAGGGGAAAGGGGGATGAGAGAGGGGAGGATGGAGGGGAGAGCATTCTGGGGGGAGGGGAGGTTGGAAGTACCCACTATCAAAGAGGGACAGGATCAAAGTACGGAATGGACCAGGTGAGAGGTGAGATGGGTGGGAGGGAAATATAAGCAGTCTTTTACAATATATCTACTATGGTAATGTTTTGCATAGCTATACATGTACAACACTTACTGAATTGCTTATCTTCTCAGAGGGAGTGGGTAACAAGGGAGGAAGGGAATGCATCTGAAAATTGAAGTTTTAAAATTAAATGTTTCAAAAGATGTCCAGGCATTGGGGCTCAGAGATTCACCTTGCCCTAATGGCAAAGTCGAAGGCGGTATGGGAGAAGATATGGGAGAGAATAGACTGGATGAGGGGATATCTAGTGGGACTGCTGTTCTGGGGTGGTGGTTAGGGAAAAAATGGGGGAAAATTTTAACTCAAAATTTGGTGGAAATGAATTATGTAAACCAGAAGTTAATAAAGCATTTGTTTAATTCAAAAAAATAAAAATAAAAAAAAACGATTTTGTAGAGATGGGAAAGTAGTCATAAGGCACCATAAATCTTGATGTTTTTGGATCATTTTTTTGGAGGGGTAGTAACATATTTGTGATTTTTTTTCCCTCAAGGATTTAGTACCTCCCTGTCTTTATCATATCTTAAGAACTGATTCTACAATGCAAATTTTAAGTGTGAGGGAGGGGAGGTCATCATTGCTATTTCAGGGTCCATCTTCAGCTTAGTCCTCCCCCTCCAATGATGATAAGGTGGAAGGACATAAATTTCAATACATTTGAACCTTAAGTAGGGATGAAAGAAAACTCAGGAACGAAGAAACATCATAGGATTACAGGATCATAGATAATGAGCTTGAAGGGACTTCAGAGGATATCTAGTCTACCACCTCACTTTACAGCTAAGAAGACTGAGTTCAAGAAAAGTTGTGACTTGCCCAAGGTCACATCAGTAGTAAGCATTAAAGGTTAGGGTTGGGATTTTAAATCAGGTCTTCTGATTCTAAAAATGATACTCTTTCCACCACCCCACATTGCCTCCCTGTAGAGATCCCCCTCCAGAGGATCTGCACTCAGGGAGTCTTGATGTTCACTCATATGAGGAAGAAATGTGGTACAATGAACCCAGCATCATGCCTCAGATGTTTGCTGCCCACATGGCCTTGGTTAAAATCCCTCGGCCTCCGAAATCTCATCTATAACATGGGGGCAGAGGCATTTGGAGTCCCTTTTCTCTGAGGTATCTTCTAGCTATAGACTGATGAAGAGATTTAGCAACAATATTATCAAAATCATTTAATAATAATAATAAAAATCGCTGGCCAGTTCTGCAAAATGCTTTACAAATATTACCTCAATTTAATCCTCACAAATTTGAATAGTAGATGCTATTATTATCCCCATTTTACTGATGAGGAAACCATAGCAGACAGAGGTTAAATGATTTGCTTCCATTTAGCTGTCATGATAAAGTACCTACATGCTCCTCTGCTGTCCTCATACATTGACAAAGCTCAGACTACCTCAGTATTATACTTGGACTCTCCCACTAGGCCTCTCTATCCCTCCACCCTCTTATGTCATGCCTTCTCCATTCCTCTCTAGGCTTCACTCCTGACTTTCTCTACCATGCCTTTCTCTTCACCCTAAAAGTTCATTTCACCCCTGGATTTCTCACATAGGAAGTAGCCTCTGTCCATGTGATCTCTTGGCTGATTCCTCCCAGAACCTCCATTTTAAAGAGGTTACTCGGGTCAATGTCTCATCTCTCCTTTAATCCCTTTCCCTTCTTTCCCTCCTAGCCACTTTTCAACTTTTTTTTATGTGTCATCTTTCCATAGTAGAATATGGCAGCGACTGTCTTTCCGTTTTCCCAGCACTTAGCACAATGCTTTGTAACAGGGTGATAAAACCTAGACCCCTAAAAGGAAAAGGACATGCCTTTGAAAGCAACCCAGCCCCTTTATTGTCCCATACATTTCAGCAGCCCAGATCACTGGTGTCTCTGCCCAAGGCACCTGGCCTGTCCCATACTACTTGATCACCTAATTTGCTTACTTGAGATTTCTTTAATTGTTTCACTGTTCCACCCCCAGACTACTTAATCTCATTCAGATCCTTTCACTATCTCTTTTGTATATAAGCATCAGTCTCATCCCCATTAAGTTGCAGGGTCATTAGGAACTCTGCCAACTTCTCTTGGTGTTACAATAAAATTTGTCACTTGACTGGAAGAAATATCTATACCCAAATCTTTTACCCTTAAACTAGTCTAGCCCTCCATTGTCTGTCATCTCCAGGTAGGCTTCAGCTACTTCCCACCCTTAATCCCAATCCTGGAGTCTAACCTCAGTCCTGGTCAAAATCCTCTTTAGACTCCTCCTCAAGACCCTCCCCAAACCCTTTCTCTAGGTCACCCCTAGATCCCTCCCACAGTCTTTCTATATATAAGATCCATCTTGCCTCCATGAATGTGCTGAGATTAATCTTGTGCAGACTCAGTCTGTGTCAAATTGTTCTGGCCTGCTTGTCAATACAAGTGTCACAAATACTCAGACTCCTTAAGTCTACCCATTAAGGTGAATCTTTTTTTTTTTTTTTAAGCAATTGGGGTTAAGCGACTTGCCCAAGGTTTCACAGCCAATCATTTTTATGTGTGGGTCCTAATTTTCTGAGGGCAGAACTGATCCCTAGGCCTCCTGACTGCGGGGCCTGTGCTCATACTCATTATGCCACCTAGCAGCCCCTAAGGCAAATCTTTAATAAACATTGTTTTACTTTGACTGAGAGAAGGCTTGAGTCGAATTCATTTGGCAGGACAGTGTGTTGGTATTTTGGGGTTTTGAGAACTCCCAGGCCCCAAAACTCAACATTTGGACTTCCCCCCCGCCCTGCTTCCCTTTCTCTGCCTTAGTTCATCTCTCTGGATGTGACTTCTGGTTTGTGACAGAAAAACTGGTGGTCCTCATCTGTCTAGCTAAACTCTATTGTGGACTACCCTGGCCTGATGACTCCTTTTTTCAGCTTGGTCTTAAAGTTGATAAAACAGAAAGGCTACATGTCTTGTTCATCCTTTGTTCTCAAAGAGGACCAATGACATCAGGAGGATGTCTTGACTTGTGAGTGAATTGGATTTAGGTGAGGCAGAAATGTGCAAGGTCATCAACTTCACTCTCTCCTCTAGAGTCATCTGAGTCCAATGGCAAGATGACTGGCTATGGCCCCAGATGGATTCTGTTACACTCCTACTCACTAACCTCCAGTGGTTCCCTATTGGGTCCAGAATCAAATACTAAATATTCTTTTTGTCATTCAAAGCCTTTCATAACTTAGTGTCTATAATGTTAATGGTAATTTCAAGACCTTCCCTGCCCCTTAATGAGTCAAATGTAATCATGTGGAGCCTATGGTGGAAGGAGTTTGCTGGATAGGTGGAGCAGAAAGAGGTGGAGCAAGAAATGAGTCAGAGCAGTTAGAGCTGAGGGAGAGAGAGGATGTAGGCAAGTAGATAGCTGGGATTGTGAGTGTTTGTGGGAAGGCCAGAGCAGGGGGAAGGCTTTGGGATGGTGTTGATCTCTGCAGTGATAATGTGTATTAACTTCTTTGTTGCTATGATAAATTTGGTTTTCTGGTGTTGGGGTTCAATTTTCTGGTCTATTAATAGATGTTTTGTTTCTGTCTTATATATGGAGAGTCTGTTATATTTTCTGATTCAGAATTCTGTTAGCATATTCATAATTACTCTGGGTGGGTGCTGTGAATATTGCCTTGGTGATACAGGCCCTCCTGCCCTTCCAGTCTTCTTACAGGTACTCCAATTCAGTGACACTGGCCTCTTGACAGCTCTTTGAACAAGATAATCCAACTCTTTGGCTCCAGGCATTTTTCCTGCCTATTCCAATGTCCTGGAATGCTCTTCCTCATCTACTCCAACCACTGACTTCCCTGGCTTTCTTAAGTCTCAACTAAGATCTCATGTTTTACTGGAAATATTCCCAACGCCTCAATTCTAGTGCCTTTCCTCTGTTAATTATTTCCTATTTATCCTTTATTTAGCTTGCTTTGTATTTATTTGGTTACAAGTTGGGGAAGACCCCATTAGATTGTAAGTTCCTTGAGGACCAGGACTATCTTTTGCTTCCTTTATATATCCCCAGCACTTAGCACTGTGCTGGACACATAGTAGAGGCTATGTCTTCTTTTTTTTCCAATTGGTGAAGTGATTGTCATTGAAAAGTGAAGAGAAATTTCATTCAGCTGCAAAGGAAGCATTTTTCCTTAGATAAGGCTCAACTGCATTTTAAAAGGCCAGAAAAAGCAATGAATTTAGATTCCATACATATGTCCCCAGTCTCTCATATGCATAAAACTTAACAAGGATCTGGGAAGTATAACTAGGGTAGTCACCATCAGTAAAGGTGGGATTCCTCAGAAAGTGAACACTGATGTAAGGCAGGAAGAATTATAGAACAGGAGATCTAAGACCTTTCCTACCTTCTGCTTGTAGGTGACAAATCTCAGAACATAGAAAGAAGAGGCTTCTGCCAAGCCTAAATTAAGGGTTATTGCCCCTAGTAAAAAGATTAAGAGTAGCATGCAACCAAGCCAGAATCTGGAGTGAGTTGAAATTGCAATTGCCCACAAAAGACAGAGTCCAAGGAGTACATCAGATTGACCCATTAAGTAAAGTCCCTGAATCCTGTGAAAATCCCAGCATTCCAGTGACCTACACAGTTAAATCTGGCAGCCAGGCAGCAGAGAGACTTGTCTGGTTAAGCTTGGCAGCAGTTGTACCTGGCAACATGAAGGAACACTGCCTAGCATCTGAATGACTTGCCTGGCCCAGCTAGGCAGCTGCCATCCTGAGTGGCAAATTAATTTGTTCAGTCCAGCCTAGATGAAGCCAAGCTCAATGAGTGACCTCAGCAGCCAAGCTTTTCACTAAGCCCAACCCACCAGTGGAATGGCTATCCAGTGGAGACACCATGGCCAGCCCACAAGAGCAAGCAAAACACATTTGTCAGTGATACCATGCCCTGCTTCTAATGTCAGAAAAACTCTCCAGCAAAAGAAAGGACACTAAGGCCTTGCCCTTTCAGATCTATGAATTGCCTTGGCCATATGTATTCCTTACAGATAGGTCTCACTAACAGTGTGCTTTTTAAGTCTGTATTCACTATTCCCACCAAGTAAGAATGTGGATTTGTGAGAAAGTGTGTACCAGGTTTTGGGAGGGATCCTTTGTAATGAGTGTTCTTACTGTGTAATATCAATAAATGCCTTTACTAAGAACAGAGTCTACAGTATGATCTTTAACACGAAGCACACTGGTGGGTGCTCATGAATTACAGTTTTAAAGATTATCCCTAGAAACCAAGGTAATAGTCACCCCCTCTAAGAATTTGATCTGCCAACGAAAATGTGCATTGGAGGAGTCAACAGGGAGTAAAAAGCATTCCAGCAAACGTAGGTAAAAAAAAAGCCCTTAACTTGTATTACCCGAAGAGATAGTATGGTCTGAATCCCAGGTCTGTTTCTTATGATTTCTATGACCTTGGACAGGTAATCTAGTTTCTCAGTACCATAGTCTGTTATCTATAAAATGAGAGAACTGCTAACCTCCCTTCATCTCTGAATCCTATGATCCTATTCATAAAGTAACTAAATAAAAGTTGTAAGGAAAACAGGAACTAGATGAGGATGAAACTGAAAGAATCAGTAGCATCCTGTAATAGCTGTCCATCAAACAGTTTGTGCACCCTACTTTAAAACAGTACATTGAGAGGTTCAAGCCCTTATCAATCACCAGATTATTATTATTTCAATCACAAAAAAGTTGAAAATATTCTAAGTACACTTCATATACTTCCAAAAACTACATAAACTGCTTGATACAATGAGTCTGAAAGATCTGTCAGAATGGTGCCTCACAATCATTCTGTGTTTGCTCACATCACTTATCCAGAGACTCAGTTTTCTCATTTGTAAAGTGAGGATCACAGTATTTGTCTCAGGGAGTTATTAAAAAGATCAAATGAGACTTGGCACTTTGCAAAGCTTAATTCACTGTAGAGGGTGTGACACCCTAATATAAATGTGTTCTATTATTGTTCGAAGAAGTTTTCTCTGATTGCTTGCAGAATTTTTCTAAACAGTCAGCTGTTTTTTTTTAAAGTTCAGACCGTGCAAGCAATTGAAAGTTCCATCAGAGTTAAGCTGTTTGGATGTATAAATCCCTTGAAATAATTCCTTGGTTCAGGTATATGAGCATTATTGCTTATACAACTTGTAGCCTGTGATTAAATGCTCATTTTATCTACCTGACTATTTTCTTTGCTTCTCTGCTATGATAAAAAAAATCTTGAACAGAATGTACCTATAAACTATGGGCTATATATGAAGTGGAGAGCTGAGAGTTATCTGTGTAATATAGCTCTAGTTATGCAAGCTATATTATGTAGGATTTTGAGTGATTTGCTCCATAGCACAAGAGGGTGTCCCAACAACTCCCAAGTGGAACCTCCAGCTAATAATAGCTCTATATCCCCTTACACATAAAACCATAGCCCATGAGCCCCAACACAAACATTTATATATGTATGTGTATGTGTATGTATATATAAATGTGTGCATATATATAAGTATATATGTATTTCTATGCATGTACATATATAAACATACATACATCCGTATATACATCTATGTATATGTATATATAAACAAAAACACATGTGCACAAAATATACAAACATATACATAACACATATATTTTTTCCTGATAAGAGAGAGGACACACTTAACAAAAAATAAAAGTATTTCATGAAATAACATAGTAAGAAATATAGCAGTACAATTCCCCAATAAATCTGAGATCCACCCTTCCACAAATACACATAATAGTCAATGAAAAAAGAGGATGAAAGTAGGAACTACACAAATAGGGGTATATGCATAGTGAATAAATGTGATTAGGAGGATATGTAGAGAAGCTCACATATGTGAGAAATGTGTTTTCAAGGCACATGAGTGGAGGGACAACTAACAATGCTACCACAAGGTTTTAACTGTTTTTTGATGATGTAATCACATTATTCCTATTGGACCTATTCCATTTTAGTCTCAGGTGGCACACCATCATTGAACGTCTACAACAGTGGTGTCAAATTGAAATAAAAACTGTTCTCTGGGGGCCACAAATTGACTTAGAAAACCACAAATTAACATTAGTTATATTTTATTTCATTTCTATTTTGTCAAACATTTCCAACTTACATTTTAATTTGACTTGAGACACACTTGGGAGGTTTGCTGCTTTGTTTTGATAGGGGGGCTTGTGTAGCTCAATGAAACTAGGAGCTATGCTGTGTAGGGTTACTCAAGATGGACAGGTCATAGTGGAGAGCTCTGACATAGGGTGATCCACTGGAAAAGGAAATGGCAAGTCACTCCAGTATCTCTGCCAAGAAAACCTCATGGCTAGTAATAAAATGAGAAAACAGATGACATCAAAAAAATGAGCCCTCGAGTCAGAAGGTGTCCAGTACGTTACTAGGGAAGAGTGAAAGACAACCACAAGTAGCTCTAGTACTGATGAAGTGACTGGGTCAAAGTCAAAGGGAAATTCAGCTGTAGGTGTATCTGGTGACAAAAGGTAAGTCCTATGCTTAAAGATCAATATTTCATAGAAACCTTGAATGCAAGATCTGTGAACCAAGGTAAGCTGACTGTGGTCAAATAGCAAATGGGAAAATTAAAGATCAACATCTTGGGTGTCAGTGAACGTAAATGGATGAGAATGGGTGAATTTAATTCAGATGATCACTATATATACTACTATAGGCAAGAATTGCCTAGGAAAAATGGAGTAGCCCTCACAGTCAACAAAAAGATAAGAAAGCAGTACTGAGGTATAATCTCAAAAATGACCAGTTGATATATATTCAAATCCAAGACAAACCATTAAACATCACAGTATAACAAGTCTATACTCCAAAGAAGTCAAAATTGCTCAGTTCTGTGAAGAAGTACATCTTCTAGAAACTCAAAAACTGTCACATTCATAAAGCAGGAAATCAAAAAGTAATTGGTATAACAGGCAAGTGTGGCCTTGGAGTAGAAAATGAAGCAGGGCAAAAGACTAATGGAGTTTTGTCAAGACAACTCATTGGTCAGAACAAACATTTTTTTTCAATAACCAAAAACCAACTCTATACAGAATATCACCATATGGTTAATAAAATCAGATTGATTATATATTTTGAAGCCCAAGTTGGAAAAGCTCTATAAAGTCCGTTAAAACAAGATGTGGAGCTGACTCTGGTTTATAAAGATCATAACCTTCTTACTGGAAAATTCAGACAAATTGAAGAAAGCACGGGAAGCAATCAGACCATGTAGGTATGATATAAATAACATACTTTGTGAATATGAAGTGGAGGTGATAAATAGATTTAAGGGATTAGATCTAATAGAGAGAGTGCCTGAAGAACTATAGACAAAAGTTCATAATACTGTACCAGATAATACAACATAAAGCACTCCAAAGGAGGAGAAGGATGAGGAGAACAACAAGAACAAGAAAGAAAAATTGATGTTTGATGGGGTTCTACAAATAGCTGAGGAAAGAAGGAAAGGGAGAGGAGAAAGGGAAAGATATACCCAAATGAATGTAGACTTCCAGAATAAGAACAAGGAGAAATAAAAACATTTTTCTAAATAAGTAATGCAAAGAAATAAAGAAAACAATAGAATGGTAAAGACAAGAGTTCTCTTCAAGAAAATTAGAGATATCAAGGGAATGTTTCATGCAAACATAGTTATGATAAAGGACAGAAATGGTAGAGACTTAAGAGAAGAGATAAAGGAGAGGTGGCAAGAATACACAAAAGGGCTATACAAGAAAGGTCTTAACGCCACTGTTAACCATGATGCTGTGGTTACTAATCCAGAATCTGATATCTGGAGAAGTCAAGTGAACCTTAGAAAGCAATATTAATAATAATGTTAACTGAAGTGACAGAATGCCAGCTGAGTTACTTAAAATCCTAAAAGATTATGCTGTCAAAGTGCTACACTTAATATGCCAGCATATTTAGAAAAAAACCTAAACAATGGCCACTGGATTGGAAAAGTTTATTTATGTTCCAGTCCTAAAAATGGCAATGCCAAGGAATGTTCAAATTACCAAACAATCATGATCATTTCACACACAAACAAGGTTATGTTTAAGATTCTGCAAGCTAGGCTTCAACTGTATGTGAACCAAGAATAACCAAAAGAGTAGGCTGATTTTTAAAGAGGTAGAGGAACTAGACACCAAATTGCCAAATTGCTGAATTAAAGAGAAAGCAAGGAAGGTCCTGAAAAACAGCATCTTCTGCTTCATTAACTACAATAAAGTCTTTGACCATGTGGACCACAATAAATGTGTTTGATGTCTCTGGTTTAAAAACATATGATGCATAGGTTTTGTCAGATGTTGCCCCCCTGCTCATCTCATGTTGCTGTGGCTTATGGATGCTTTCCTATTCCTTTGATCACTATCAATAAAAGCTTCCCTAAGCATGTGTTTGTAGAGTATTTCTTGGTTTCTAGTTTCTGATTTCTGCTGGAGTTCTCAGTTAAGGTATTTTGTCTTTCCCATTAGAGAAAGAACACATTCCCCTGTCTGTCCTATAGCTTAAAGTCCAGAGACTTTTTTTCTCTTTTTCTCTACAATTCTTTTTAGAAAGGGAGAATCTTCATGCACCTAGAAAATGATTTAAAGAGGAAAAAAGCTCATTAGTTTTTCTTCCTTGTAAAATTTTCTTCCTATATAAAAATCTTTTTTTTAATTTTTAATTTTATTTTTTTTAAACAAATGCTTTATTAACTTCTGTTATACATCATTCATTTCCGCCAGATTTTGAGTTACAGTCATTTTCCCCCCATTATTCCCCTACCCAACATCCCAGAACAGTAATCCCACAAGATATCGCTTCCTCCAATCTGCTCTCTCCCATACCTTCTCCCATACCCCCATCGACTTTTCCATTAGAGGAAGGTGAGTCTTTGCATCCCAATGCCTGCACATCTTATCTCCCTATTACAAGCAAAAGAGTATTAATAATAGTATTTATATATATTTGAAACATTTAATGTTAAGACCTCAAATTTCAGATCCATTTCTTTCCTCCCTTGTCACCCATTCCCTCTGGGGAGATAAGTAATTCACTATATGTTGTACATGTCTAGCTATGCAAAACATTATCATAGTAGATATATTGTACAAGGCTGATTATAATTCCCTCCCACTCATCCCACCCCCCACCTGGTCCATTCCCTACATGATCCTGTCCCTCTTCTATAGTGGGTACTTCCAACCTCCCCTCACCCCAAGGATGCCCTCCCATCCATCATCCCTCCTCCCATCCCCCTTCCCCCTATCCTGCTGCAGGTTGAGATATCCCATTTAGTATGTATGTCATTTTCTCCCTGAACCAAATTCAATGTGAATGTGGTTTTGCCTTTTTAGCCTTCCTTATTCTCTCCCTCTTTTGCAACCACTTCCCCTTGCTTCTTCTTCATGGGATAGTTTACACTACCCTGTCTCTCCCCATCTCCTTTTGCCACTTTCCTCTCTCACCTCATAATTTCATCCCTTGAGTATTCTCCCTTCCCAACAAATTCAACTTATGCCCTCTATCCATATATAACTGTAACCATATACACACACATTCACATATGTATTCATATGACCACACCCCCTTCTTCCATTATTTTCATAGTGAGAAAGATATCATCAGTTACAGTTATTGCTTTTCCATATAGGAATGTAAATAGTTCAACTTTGATAAGTTCCTTTTGATTTATTTTCCCTGATTACCTTCTCAGGCATCTCTTGCTTCTTGTGTCTGGATGTCAAATTTTCTATTCAATTCTGGTTTTTTCCTCAAGAATGCTTGAAAGTCCTCTATTCCACTGAATGACCATATTTTCCCCTGAAACAAAATACTCAGTTTTGCTGGGTAGGTGACCCTTGGGTTCATTCCCAGTTCTTTTGCCCTCTGGAATATCATATTCCATGCCCTTCTATCCCTCAGTGTAGAAGCTGCCAGGTCCTGGGGCTATTCTGATTGTGTTTCCACAATATTGAAATTGTTTCTTCCTGGCTGCTTGGAGTATTTTCTCCTTGATCTGGGGATTCTGGAACCTGGCTATAATATTCCTGGGAGTTTTCTTTTTGGGATCTTTTTCAGGAGGTGATCTGTGGATTCTTTCAACCTCTATTTTGCCCTCTGGATCTAAAACATCAGGGCAGTTTCCTTGAGAATTTCTTGAAGGGTGATTTCTAGGTTCTTTCTTTGATCATGGCTTTCAGGTAGTCCAATAATTTTTAAATTGTCTCTCCTGGATCTATTTTCCAGGTCAGTGGTTTTCCCATGAGATATTTCACATTGCCTTCTACTCTTTCATTTGTTTGGATCTGCTTAACAGCATCTTGATTTCTCATAAAGTCATTAGCTTCCATTTGCTCCAGTCTAACTCTGAAGGAATGAATCTCCTCAGTGAACTTTTGAGATTCTTTTTCCATCTGGCAAATTCGACTTTTAAGGCATTCTTCTCCTCATTGCCCTTTTGGGCCTCCTTTGTCATTTGAGTTAGTCTATTTTTTAAGGTGTTGTTTTCCTCAGTCAGGCTGTTGACCCTCATTTCATACTTTTCCTGCATCCTTCTCATTTCTCTTTCCATTTTTCCTCCACTTCTCTTATTTGATTTTTAAAGTCCTTCTTAAGGTCCTCTATGGCCTGCAACCCGCTCATGGTTTCCCCTGGGGCTTTTGGAGCAGGACTTCTGACCTCACAGTCCTTTTCCTGCTCTATGCCCCCAAAATAGGAGTCTAGGGTTGCATTTTCTGTTTCCTTTGCCTTGGCATGTTGCCACTTAATTGCTTGACTTTTGGGCTTGTTGCCACACTATGGCTTTAGGGCCAGATAGAGGAATTTTCGTCCCGAACGTGTGGGGGGCAACTTCCGTTTCTGGCAAGCTGTAAACCCACCCACGACTTCCACTGTAGATCACAATCCAGATCCAGGGAGGTTAAAGCAAGAGCGATTACCCCCCAAGACTGATCGCTGGATCTCCCTACAAATTTGCAGGCTGGGAGCGGGAGCTGCCTCTGAAAACTACAAAATGGCGTTTGTCCTCAGTGGCTTCTAGCCCCCAGGGGAGGGAGCTGATGCATTCCCTAATACCAGTCCCAAAGTCCATAGGACACTAACCTCTTACTTTGTCCCAGGCAAGTCTATATTGATAATTCTGGAGTCGCCACAGCTCCTGGTGTTCTGGGGTTCCTCCAGCGGGCTGCTGGCCCTGCTGCCCTGGGGCTAAAACCTCGGCTCATGGGGACCTGGGCTCGGCTCGGCTCCTGCGCTCTGTGTGCTGCACGCTGCCAGGTCCCAGACCACTGCGCTGGTCCTTCCTGCAGGGCTGCTGGGCTGTCCTCAGCGGGAGTTTAGCTTCTCTGTGTTGTTCTGTGGGTGCTGGGGCTCCAGAAGTTGTTCAGAGTCCCCTTTTACATCGTTTGGGGGGAATGTGGGGGCAGAGTGGCTTGGATGAGCTGTTTCTACTCCGCCATCTTGTCTCCGCCCCCCTATAAAAATCTTTTTAATAGGGGATTCCTTCTCTGAGACTCTAAGCTTTTTGAAATATAAAACAATCTCATGTAACTAGTAACTGTAGGCTCAAATTTATTTATTATTTTTAATTGACAGCCTGCTCACTAAAGGGAAGGACTCTGTCAGAAGCCTCACAATGATTTAGGGTTACAAAATTCTTATATTTCTGTTTGATTTCCTTGTGGAAACTCATATCCATTTCAGAAGTTATCTCCCAAGGAAATCCCAATTAACAAGTGTGGGTCTGACCTGCTACTGGGCTTTTAGGGACACCCCCCCCCCCCCAACTAGGCAAATTAATCTTAGGAATTGCAAAAGCTAAATACAGAAATCAAAATCATTGTATTCCTCCTCCAAACAAGCATTCCTTCCTTTAATGTGACCAGCAACAAACTACCCAGGATTTCTTGGTGGTGGTAGGTGTGTTTGTGTGTGTGTGTCTGTGTGTGTGTGTGTGTGTGTGTGTGTGTGTGTGTGTTTCTCAAGGCTTACGTGAAGCCCTCTCAAGTTCTAGAAAACAAATTGATCAGAGTATATTTAGCTCTTGAAATGGAGGCATGGCAAGTCTGCTGGAAAGAGCAGTATCAAGTTGTAGAGGGCTTTAAACTTTAGTTGGTAGGCAATGGGTTGTTACTGAAGATCTTTGAGAAGAATAGTAACATGATCAAAACTAAATGTAAGAAAGATTTTTCTGGTTAATATATGAAGGTCCGACTGGATTGGAAGAGAGGAGAGGAAAAAAACCTGTAGAAAGGTTATTGCAATAGTCCAACTGCCATGGTAATAATGAGAATGTGCACTAAAGTAGGGGCGGCGGGAATTGAAAAAAGGAAATCTACATGAAAGATCTGTGAAGAAGGATTTCTAGTAACTAGCAACTTGCTGGGGATGGTAGGTGAGGGAGAAGTTAGAGTTTAAAGTAACTGTAAGTCATGAATGTTGGAGATGGAATGAATGCCATTTCCACAGATGGAAACAGTAAAGTCAGCAGCTTTAGGGAAAAAAAAAAGATATTAAGTTCAGTATTGGTCATGTAGAGTTTGAAAGATTTCTAGGACCATCAGAAAAATTCTGTAGGCAGCTGAAAATTTGGTTCTGGGATGCAGAAGGGAGATCAGAATTGCAGGTTAAGGTAAGTGACAGTTAAATTTGAGGGGTGGAATGGAATTGCCAAGAGTAGAGTATAGGAAAAAACAATGAAGTTGTTCAAGAATTGACAATAAGTAAAATTAATCATTCCCATCTCACCTATATATTCTTATGTGTTACTTTTGCCATCTATTTTTATTTTCACATTTCCTACTCAATAGTCTAGCAATCCTATTGACTAGTTCCAAAGTTCGCAAACTAATTTTGCCTTGATGGGTAGGTAACAGCATAATGAAATGGAAATACTGGATTTAGAACCAGAGGACCTGAGTGTAGTTAGTTACTGCCTCTGGTCCTTGTTATCTGTGTGACCTTGGGAAAGTCATTTAACCTCTCCTGGTCTTCATTTTCTCATCTGCAAAAGGAAAGGCTTAAATTAAATTACCTCCATGTAGCTCTAAATCTATTAACCAATATATCCTAAACTCTTTTAGAAAGGAAAGTTATACTACTTTTAAACTGTTTCCAAAAGTTCATGAAAAGAATATTATATTATTCCGTCTAATAGACATCTTATAGTCTCAAACTTGAGATTTTCACAATTTTAATTTTCTAAGTCAGCATTGGCAACAATTTACCTCTTTCCCTTTTAGGAATAAATACCTACAGGTTAAGAGGTAGTATTTTTCTATCAGATGGAGTGCACCATGAGATCTAATAAGTCCCAACTGCCACTTTTGGCTCAGCAGGGATATCATTAGGGAGTCTTGAAAAGGTTGCCCTTTTACAAACTCCTATTTTCCTTTTCTGCAAAATGCAACGTGCATATAGGAAAATACATAAGGATATATATATATATATAAAATCATAAATTATAACAATTAAAAAATTGTAACAAATATAAATATGATTAAATGCTAAGTATAAATGTTGTATAAATCTTCAGGATGAGGAATTTCTATCAAATGAAATATGTAAAAAGAAGTAAAAAGCACACAAAATAAGGATTAGAAAGTCATTGGAGATCGTCTTTGAGTCAGTATGATATTCTATTTCAGCCATACGTTAATTTTGCTTTGAGGTCAGAGGATCACTTTTTTTTCCCCTTTTCAATATTTTGGCCAATGCTGAATCAAATTTTAGTCAATTTCAGAAGAGTTAATTTACAAAAAAAAAAAAAAATCTAGAGCCCTCTGGTGGTCAACACTTTCTCTAATTCCTGGAACTGATTGCCTAGGACTGTGTTACACATACAACAGATTGAGAGGCTACCTCAGCTTGCCAAACTGTTTTGGCCAAAGGATGAAAATTGACTTCTATGTATAAAATCTCATCTCTGTGCTCTACTAAGTCTATTTCCAACTGAGAAAAGATAGGGAATAGGGATTGGTCCTATGATCTCACTGATCTCTGGAATCCCCTCTATGTATTCAGGCTAATAGTCTTAAAGAGTTGCCTAGAGTAATGAGAGTTTAAGTGACCTACCCAGGATTGGACAACCAGCATATGTTGGAGGTGGCTGGACTTGAAACCACATCCTCCTGGATGCAAGACTTGCATCTTCTACATCAATGCTGCCACTTGAGATCACATTTATCATAAGGGAAAAGATTATCAATTTTCAGATAATTCTATTCTTATCTAATAAAAATAGTGAGAATAAAATAATGTTTCACAGAGACACTGTATCAAAGTGGAAAGAGCAAGATTCAAATTATGGTGTTGACACTAATTACCCATGGATTCATAGGCAAAATGTCACCCACTCTGATCATATTCTCTCCATTACTTAATTTATAAAATGTGAATAATAATACTTGTATTACTTATCTTTCAAGGTTGTTATGAGAGAAGCCTTTTGAAAACTTTTTTGTTTTTTAGCCCTTTCAGTTATGTCCAACTCTTTGTGACCCAATTTAAACTTTTCTTGGCAAAGATACTAGAGGTTTGCTTGTCATTACCTTCTCCGGATGAAGAAACTGAGGCAAACAGTGTTAAGTTACTTGCCCAGGGTCACACAGCCAGTAAGCATCTGAGGGCAGATTTGAAGTTACGTCTTCCTGACTCCAGGCCCAGCACTCTATCCACTGTGCAACTTAGATGCTCTTGAAAATTTTAACATACCCCATAAATCTTATCCAGCACTATACAGGTACAATCTCACTTCATTATATGCCTAGGTAAACCCCAAAGAATTATGATAAATTCTTACAGCCTTTTACTTTGGGTCAATTAATAATAATACAATTTAATTCAGATCAAACTGAGCATGAAGATCTTGCTGTGAAGGAGAAAGAAGAAGAAAGAAAAAGAAGGAAGAAGAAGGAAGAGTGACAGAATGAGAGAATTCTGTTGAAAGTTCATATTTTTCTCATATTTTCCTGGACTCTTATTTTACGCTGAATAATCTGTATTGAACTAGATCCAAGCAAATCCCATGCACTTTTTAGATTCTCTGTTAATGATAATTTATAGCAGAATGGAAATAGTACAAAATAGATAATATAGTAGTATTTCAATAGTATTACCTATGCTCCTTAAGGGAAGAGACTTTCACACTTGTATAATCAGCACCTAGCAAAGTGACTGAGATGCTTTTTTTAAACCAAACTTGAGATTTCATTAGTAAAAGGAACTCCTTCTACCACTGCAGATGAACAAATGTATATTTAATTAGTGATAATCTTAGAGAGTTTTCTAGACTCACTTTGAGATTAAATAACTTGCTTAGGATAATACAATACAGTTTGAGTCCTATGCCCAGGGCCAGGACTTGAATCCTTCTTAAACACTAGGCTAGCTCTCAAAGCCAAGATGCCAGGCACAGAGTAGGGGCCAAATAAATACGTATTGCTTGATTGATATTAAGCCCTTAATACTTCATGACTTTGAAAAGAAATTTAGTCATGGTAACCTTTCTTGTGAATTCTTATCTGAATCATGAAAAGAGATTCAATTCTGATTATCTATTATTTTTCTAAATTCAGCATAAGTATAGCACATCATTCATTTCCTAAAGCAGACATATTTCTTTTTTTTATTTTAAGAGCCAATGTCAAAAAGAAATAGAATTGTCACTTAGAGTTTAAATTTATATGTGACAGTAAATTGCAAAGTGACAAAATCCTATAACTTATTAATGTTCCAATTACCCAAAATGAAAAGAGACAAGTAGGATTTAATGGTAGGAAATACCTGCCTAAATTTTAAAACTCTTAGAGAAATAAATTGAATTATTAATGAAGCTATTATTTTTTCTATTTTTAAATTGTCATATAAATATTCTACATTAATTTAAAAGAAAATAACCTTAAACAATTTACCTAAAATGATGTGTTCTATTTTTTTTTTTTTACCATGGCAACTCCCCCCAAAACAAAAATGCAAATTATCTCTCAGGCATTTCACTTAAAGGGCAGAAAAGGAGTCGCCAGTGCTAAGAATCACATAGGTTTTCAAGTATGAATGGAGTGTAACCACTGTTTCTGTAATTTAGCCTTGTTTAATATGGGGACTTAGTCCAACACTTCAATTGACATACAAGTAAAGGAACTGAACCATATTAATATTTAGATTCTGATGATAAGGTAAATTAGAAGACATAAGGAAGTTCCAACTAAATGGAAACACTTCTCACTGTTTTCTTTTCTTTTTTTCTTTTTTTTTCTTTTTGGACAGGGGAGGGCAGGGCAATTGGGGTTAAGTGACTTGCCCAGGGTCACATGGCTAGTAAGTGCTAAGTGTCTGAGGCCAGATTTGAACTCAGGTCTTCCTGACTCCAGGGCCAGTGCTCTATTCACTATGCCACCTAGCTGCCCCCTCACTGGTTTTCTCACAAATAAGAGAGGTTGTTTCGTCTTGTGCTGAAAGGCAAGAAGAAATACCATTTTATGGACCACTTTATCATCTTGTTCATGATAAGCATAAGTAAAAAGAGCACCATAAAGAGAATTGAAACTCATGAGCCAAACTTTGTTACACAGGAGGGAACATGTATAAAAATTATATTAAGAACTTGACTCATTACTGACCTGTGAATAATTTACAAATGAGCCATCTGGGCATTCCAGAAATTGGACCCAAACCTCCAAGGAAGAATCACTTAGAGGTTGAGAGGGTGAGGCTTTGACCTCCACCTAGGTTTCCTTCCCTTCCATCACAGCTGGTGTTTTAAAGGGCAATAGTGAGCACAAACAGACCATAGGAAGTAGTCTGACAATGAGGGTTTATCAGAAGTGGAGGACATTTTTTTAAGCAACAATTACGGAGTTCTAGTCAATGCTAATAACATGCTAAAAATCACAGAATCAGAGAATTTGAAGGGATTTCAAAAGACATCCTGTTCAACCAGCAACTAACCAGAAATTACCTGAATGACATTCCTGAGAAGCAGACAGCTGGCCTCTGATTGAAGACCTACCTCACAGAGTGGGAATCCACCAAGCCAAACTAGCATTTAGCTAATTTTTCAAACTCTCAGCCTTCCAAGTGTTTCAGGTGCTGCTCAGTTTCCCAATTGTATCTGGGTGGTGCAGTGGATAGAGTGCTGGAACTGAAATCAGGAACACCTGGGTTCAAATATGGCCTCAGATATTTACTAGCTGTGTGACCCTGGGAAAGTCACTTCAAACTGTTTGCCTTGGTTTCCTCATCTGTAAAATGAACTGGAGAAGGAAGTGGCAAGTCACTGTAGTATCTCTGCCAAGAAAAACCCCAAAAGGGGTCATGGAAAAGGAACTGAACTGAATACACACACACACACACACACACACACACACACACACACACACACACACACACACCCTAAACACTTTTAGGGAAAAACAGTTTCATGACTTAATGGTGAAAGAGACCATATAATAATATTTTAATGATTTCACTAGTTCCTCATCTCCTTCTCTACCCTTTCATATGAACTTCCTTCAAGATGCTATTCCTATCCCTCTTTATTTTCTTTCCAATCTCCCCCACACATGTCTTCAATGATCATCTCTAGACAAAGATCTCCAAAATCTTTATTCCATTCCCAACCTCCTTGTAGAATTCTACTTCCAAATTTTCAACTGAGTGCTAGAATCTTCATCTGGATAGTCTCACTGGCGCCCCTCAACCCAATTAATCATAACAATATCATTTCATCTCATTTGAAGACCAATGATAACTAGGGACCCAACCCCTCCTCAAATCCATGCCTTTCTTTCCAACTCCTCCCTCTTCCCATGAATCAAACAAGTATTTAGCCAATTCTTAGTGTCAGGCATAATGCTAAAAGCCATGAGGACAAGTACAAAAATGAAACAGTTTCAACCTTTAGAAAGGTTGCATTTTATCAGGGAGAACAACATGTGCCCATATTAATAAATATAAAATATAAACAAAGTTAAATTATGTACCTAGAAAATGACAGAGATGAATAGAGAGGTTGTTTTTGTTCATGTTTTTCAATCTTTATCTGTGATTTCATTTCTGTGTTGAATTGAACTGATAATGATTTGATTTTCTGTGATTCCTATATAAATAACCATTATTTGATGTTTGCAAAGAGAGGAGACCCAAATGAAGAAATGGTATTGAAGTTGCTGAATTTCTCATTTCAGCAATATTTCTCAATGAGACAGAAGTGAGAGAAAGAAAAAAAATTGTTCAGATAACACTGAAGCAAAATCTAAGTTAAGGGAAAAGATTGGACCTATAATTGGTATTGGGATATCCCATGTGAGACTCCCTTTAACAATGTGTTGGTTGGTGCCTTCTGTACAAGATACAGTCTTAGGGGCCTTCAAGCACTGAAAAGTATAAGTGATTCATCCATGTTCACATAGACGTGTCAGAAGTGGGTTTTGAACTTAGGTCTTCTTAACACAACTCTGTAGCCACTGTACCATGCTTCCTCTCTTGTTCCGTGCACATCATATATATTTATCTTTATCTTGGTAGAGAGGGAGATAGATAGAGCTATTTGAAAATTCTTCTTGCATACACAATGATCATATAAAGTATAGATGATCTTATAAATGGGCATATTTCTTTGCCCCATCTTGACTGGGCTCTGTACATAAGTTACTTAGTACCACCAGACCAGGATATTGTAAAGGTTAATTGAAAAAAGAAAGAGCAGGTGGATTTTGTTTTGTTTTGCTGCTCCTTGGACTCTAGTGAATAATAGATACAAGTGAGAAACATATACTGTTTAAAGACATTTCTGAAATTCTCAGAGGAATCCACTTGTTATGATAGATTCTGACCTTTAGAAAGATGTAGGTAATCAGGTTATCTCCTCACCATTGTTTCTCTTCTCATAAAATTGTAGCAAGGGAAATCTTGAACTATGGTGCATGAATTTATGTCTACATAAGGCTTTGGAACTTGTATGTACCCTTATGGGCTCCTGAGACCTTTTGGTTGTCAATCCTAAATAAGAAACAAAAGAGAAAATATTTTTTTTTTCCTTGGTTGACCTTTTGTGTCTAAGGATTCCTTTCTGTCTTACCTGAATCACTATCGAACTGACTGTTATATAATAAGAATGTTTTCATGTTACAAGATGTTATGCAGAGAAAGGGTAAGGATCTGTAAATATCCTATGAAGTGATATTGTTCTGGTTACAACTAGTCCATCACAGGAAAAAAAAAATATTGTGAGCTCTGGTTAATCAGCTAATAGCGTTTAGAAGGGAAAGTCTCTTGGCTTCAGTGTTCTTAAACATGAAATGAGGGGAAGTTGGACTAGAAATCCTCTAAGATTTCCTTTAGATTTAAACCTATGATCCTCTGAAACTATGTTTAAAGGGGATCCTTTAGCCCAAAAGAATAACTCTGTGTCAGAAGTATAATTAAGATAAATCTACTTAAATACCAACTGAGTCTTCCTTTGTTCATTTGTCTTTATGTGACCTCTCTATTCTTTTCCCATTGCCTCACTTTCTGCCTTTTCCGTTCCTTCCTTCCTCCCTTCCTTCCTTCTCCTTGTTGGTCTGTCTGTCTCTCTCTCTCTCACCTCTTTCCCCCCTCTCACCCTCCATGACTTACCCTGTCTCTTTTCCTTTCCACAGTTCATTTCTTTTTGTTCTGTCTTTCCCTTTATCTTTCTACTCTCCTCTTTATACCCTTTGTACCCTTCCATTTCTTTCCTTCCTCTCCCAATGATCCCTCATTTATATCCATTGACTACACATAATTTGGATACTGTGCCTTATTTAACATTTCTCAATTAAATTTTTCTATTCCTCATTTTTATTAAGAAAATAAGTATTTAGAAAGTAACCTCCAACTGCCTCTCAGTTTTCTCAAACTAGATATCCAGTAGACATCCTAAAATGAGTATGTTCAAAACAGAACTTATTATCTTTCCCCCTAAACTCTCTCCACTCCTACCTTCACTATTACTGTAGAGGGCAATGCCATCTTCCCAGTTCCCCTGGCTTGCAACCGAAGCTCACTATCTCACCTCACTGTCTCTTAACCCCCATATGAAAACTGTTGCCAACATCTCTCAGATATGCCCCTTTCTCTCATCTGACACTGTCACCAATAGCACAGGTCCTCATCTTCTCACACTGATTACTACAATAGAATGCTAAAGTCTGCCTGCTTCAAGTCTCCCCTCACTTCAATCCACCCTCCATTCAGCCACTAAAGTGATTTTCTTAAAGCACAAGTCTAATCCTGTAACACTCCCTAGTCAATAAACTCCAGTGGCTTCTTATTGACTCCAGGGGCAAATATAAAATGATCTATTTAGCATTCAAAGCCTTTAATAGCCTAGTTCCTCCGACTTTTCCAGTCTTCCTAACATCTTACTCCCCAGTACACACTCTTATTCCCCAAGAAATACTCTTTGGTCCAGTGCCATTTGACGCCTGGCTGTCCCATGAACAGAACACCCCATCTCTTGGCATTTTCTCTGGCTTTCTCCCATGCCTGGAATGCTATCCCTTCTCCAATGATCTGAGAAACTTCCTTGGCTTCATTTAAGTTCCAACTAAAATCCCACCTTCTAAAAGAAGTTTTCTCCAATCCCTCTTAATTCTAGTTCTTTCTTTTAATTATTTCCCATTTATTTTGTATATTGCTCACTTGGTATATATTTGTTTGCATGTTTTCTCCCCCATTAGATTGAAAGCTCCATGAGGGCAGAGAATGTTTTTGCCTCTTTTTTTTATCCCTAGCATTTAGCACAGTACTTGACATGTAATAGGTGCTTAATAAATGTTTACTGATTGATTGAAAAGAGGGATAATGTTTCATATTTACATTTTGATTTAACAACAAAATAATTCAATCATTTTTTCTCTTACTGTTTTCTTCATTTATTTTCCCCCATTGTGTTAATAGCCCCAAATCAAAGTCTCCTTTCCTCTACTTAAATGATAAAGGATTCAATTAATTACAATATTTTGTGAGTGTTGTATAAGACACAGTGCTTGAAACACAAAATCAAAAATATCACCTGCTTTCAGGGAGCTTATATTCTACTGGAGGATAAAGTATCTAAACAGATAAGTAAATACATAGTAATGGGAAGGAAAAGAATAGTAACTAGGAAGATCAAGGAAGGTTCAGTTTAAGAGATGGCACCCAAAGGAAGATAAGGATTCTAAATGGCAAAGGTGAGGAGGCAGTATATGCCAAGAGTAGGAAACAGTCTTTACAAAAGGCACAGAAATGAGGCATGGAACACTTCACTGAGAGAACATCCAGTTGGCCAGTTTAGTAGTAATACACAAGTGAGGAGAAGAAGGTCAAATAAATCATGATTGGAAGGTTGGCTTTAAATGCCAATCTGATGGCAAATGATTGAGAGAGAAGGAGGGGGAATGGTATATGAAGCTTAAGTAGAGGAGATAGTGTTTGGAATAGCTATTGTGAGGAGTAGGATATCTTTATGCAGATGACTCATCAATCTCCATATCAAGTTTCATTCTCTCCCCCGAGTTCCACATCAATAATCATTGACATTGGACACTGGACACTGACAACTGGATATTTCAAACTGGTTGTCCTAAAGGTATCTCAAACTCTATATGTCCAATACATAAATCATTTTTGTTATACTCTTCCCAATTTCCCTATTTCTTTCAAAGGCAACAACATTCTTCTATTCTTCTAGGCTGCTAGGGGTGCAATGGATAGAGTGCTAGACCTGGCATCAAGAAGACCTGAGTTCAAATTCAACCTCAGACACTTCTTAGATTTGTGATTCTGGTTAAGTCATTTAACATCTGTCTGTGACTGTTCCCACAATTGAAAAATGGAGATAACAAAACTTACATTGCAAGATCATCGTGAGCATCAAATGAAATATTTGTAAAGTGCTGAGCCCAGTGTCTGGCACATAGTAGGCACTACATACTTATTTTTCACTCCTTTCCATTTCCCCAGATTCACCACTTTTCCCACCATATTTCCCACTCCCTCATACTAACAGAACACAATAATAACAACAACAAATAATAATCACTTACAAAGTGTTTTAAGATTTGCAAAGTGCTTTGCAAATATTATTTGATTTTATCTTCACAACCACCCTGGGAGGTAAATGTTACGATTGTCTCCATTTTTTATATATGGGGAAACCCAAGGCAATGAGGTAAAGTGCCTTGCACAGATCCAGTATTCTATCTCCTGTGCTAACTAGTAGCAAAATCTTGTCCTCACCAACATCCCTTACATCTGACCCATTCTCTTCATTTACACAGCTTAATTCCAGCAGTCATCACCTCTCAATTAGAACATAGCTACTCCTTCTATTTTGTTCCCTCTACTCATTTCTCTCTATGCTACAATTCTTCTTCTGTGCTTCTACTGAAGTGATTTTCTTTAAGCCTAAATCTGACCATGTCACTCCCTTAATCAAATATGAACTTCAGTTTTGCTTTAAAAAGTCCCATCAGCTTGGCCCTAACTGATCTCACGAGACTCATTATACCTCATGTTAACCATGATCATTTAGACTTTGCATCTTCCCTTGATGGGGTCTGTCACTCTACTCCCTTGTGGCTCAATTCATCATCCCTGTAACTTCTTCAGCCAAAGTACCCCTCCTTGGATAACTCTCCTCTATGTATATTGTCCCCCTCCATTGGAATGTAAACTCCTTCAAGGCAGGGACTGTCTTTGTTTTGTGTTTTTATCTCCAACACTGAGCAAAGTGCTTGTTGGCACAGGTTAGTGCTTACTAAATGCTTTATTAATTAACTCATTACTCCTTCTCCCATATTCTGAGATCCAGCCAAACTAAGTATTTCTCTGCTCCTCACATAAGACACTCCTTGACATCTTCCTCTATATGTTTTTTTCACATAGCCGAGTCTACCTTCTAATCTGGGAAGACATCTGGGTTAGTAAATGCCAGAGCCTGACTGAATTTATAATAGATTCCAGTTCCTCTGTCTTATCCCAAGAAGGCAAATATGACACATACCCAGAAAACAGCCTGCATATGCAATGTGCCTTGGCTGGTCCTGGCATGTGAACCTTTGGTCCTGAATGAGATCCTGGTGGTCAGAGCTGGTATCTGAGTCATTGGTGATTTGGGAGAGCTGAAGCATTGTTTTTCTCAGATGCTTTGTGGAAACTGGGTGGAGTGGACTGTCTTCATATTTGAACATATGGTGTAATGGAAAGAACACTAGCTCTGAAAGGAAAGGGCCTGGATTCAAGTCTTACCTATGATGTTTATTGCCCATGGAACTTTGGACAAGTCACCCAGTCTCCCCAGTCTCTTGTGATGTTTAAAAAGTTTGAAAGACATAATTTCTGGATAGTCATTTTATTAATAAAAGAGATCAGTGGCACTCTCAACTGCCTAGGAGCCTCATGGTGGTGGGCTCATGGCTTATATGCCCTTGGAAAATTGGGTGTTCCAGAAGCTGGCAATCAACTCTGATTGGTTAAAAATTAACGAGTGAATGAATATTACAATGAGAGTGGGCTCATTCCAAAAAGCTTTGTGTCACTTCTGGACAAAGATATCATTTCTACATCCAGAACACCCTGAGTCTTGGGCAATCTAGACAAAGCATCTACCTCCATCCAAACTTGCTTAAGTAGAACACAAGGGGCAAGAATTCACCTTAGATAATTTTGGAGTGAGGTCAGCAATGTCTTTCAAAGGCTAGGTTTTAAACAAGGAAAGGACAGGGGGAAAGTCCAGATCTCCCCCATAACTGGTCATTAATAATCATTTTTCTCACTTTTTTTTCACATGTCAAAATACAGGGTTGAACTAAATGCCATCTGAAGTCTTTCTCAGCTCAAGATCCATGAGCAACAGGCCTGGGAGGCTTTTGACTTCAAGGCCTAAGAGAGCCCAAGGTAGTCAGTCCAGTCATGGAGAATTTGGAGAAGAATGGTGAGTGACTGAGGAGCCTTGGCCTCAGTGGCAGCACTTATAACCTAAGTCCCCATGGCAACAAAGGGCCAAGGTGCTTTGTTTTCAGGATTTCAATCAAAGTTTCCAAATTGAGTCCTTAAGAAAGCCTGAGACTGAAGTCTTACCTCCAATGTTGCTGGAATCTAGAAAAGAGAACAAGAACCCAGGCATCCCAGTTGTATCAGTCACTGGCAATGGAGGGTAATGGCCTTACGGTGATATGGGGAATAGTGGTTACCATTTCTATGAAGTGTAGTGAGTTCTTTGGAAAAGAGAACTCTAAATTCAGTCCCTGAGAAAGGATCAGTACTGGGACACCCATAACCTTTCCACTGAGTAATATATCCCTGATTCAGCCTCTGAGCAGTCTGGTAAGCCTGCTCCCCACTCCTGGCTGGACTAGTGACCACATTCTTCCATTATCATGCATTTTGTCTACTTTTGCCATTTGCACTGCTTTCATATTTGCTTGTATAGTTATTTCCCATACTCTTCCCTCCTTAGATTTTGAAGTCCTTAACAGCAGGGACTATCTTCTATTTTTCCTTGTAATCCCTGTGCTTACTATAGTATCTGACACATAGTAGGCCCTAAATAAAGGCTTATTGACTGTCAACTAAAATTGTGACTGCTAAAATATATTTAATAATGTCTGGTTTGGAGCTCTATATCCCTTTTCTAATATTTTTAGTTAAATTTATTACTGTTATTCTTGGTTGGACCTCTGATTTCATTGTAATAGGAAACTCCTAATAACAAACGCCTTCTACAAATGTAGATTGGCACCTGCTCTGCAATGTTTTAATGAAATGCTTGGCTTGGAGTACTGAGGGGCTTAGTGACTTTCCCAGAGTCACACAGGCAATACTATATCAGAGACAGATATTGAACCCAACTGGCCTACAAGGTCAGCTTTCTACTTACAACACCAGGCTTCACATTGCTGGTTAAGACTTCTAAACCTAAAAATGCTATCCGACTGAATTAATTGACTCTACTTGCTAGAAACAATCAAGAGAAAGTTTTAACTTCTTCAAGCAAAGGCTCCATTGTCCTTTTGCCAAAATAGCACACCTCAATGTTGCTCCCTTTGGCAGTGGTTAAGTTATTTAAAAGTAACGGGACTCCTTTGGGAATTCTGTTCCTACTAATAGCTTATTCTGCCTACCTGTGCACTGTGATGGCTGTTATTATTTCACGTTATACTCTTACATTACTGAGCTCTCTCCTGATTTCCACAATTGTGATAATATTTATCTCTGCTCGAATGAGATACTTTTATTTTAAGTAACACCCTAGTTCCTGGAATAATAGATCGTGAGCTCCTTGAGAGCCAGGACCCTCTTTTACATTTCTTTGTATCCCCAACAAGGGGATATCCCCCTTAAACCCCCTTAGTACTATACCTGGCACATAATAAGCACTTACAATATTTTTTGACTAACATTTGTTCACTTTAAACAGGGATGAGTATTCCCATTCTGTATTTTCCATCTTATCTACCAATCGTTGCTAAAATTGGAAAATGGAAATATAATTGACATGCATTAGAGATAGGATCTTTTCTGTCAAACAGGGAAACCTGATGAGTCATAGAAGCATCATATCCTTCTAATCAGGACTATATCAGATATGAAGTAGATGAGAATATAGTTATGGGGATTCAGTACTGGTTGAATGATTGGACTGAAAGAATCGTCATCATTGAGTCTGTCAACAGGAAAGGGAATCTTCCATGGAGTGTCTCTAGAGATTTAGCCTCTGACATGAATGTTCAACATTTTAATCAATACCTCAGATTGAAATATAAGTGCCATTTGTGAAATCTGCAGTTAACATGAAGGCAGGAGGGAGAGCTAACAAGTTGGATGACAGAGTCAGAAAAAAAGAAGGTCTTAGCAGGCTAGAATAATGGGTTGAGTTTAAGAAAATTATGTCAAAAGGAAAAAATGTGTATATATAGATATGTGTATATACAGATATATACACATATACACATGTACACACTTGTTCCTTGTGTACATATAGATATTATATATATATATATATACAATACACATATGTATACATATTTATATATTTGGTTCAAAAATTCAATTTCACAAAAGTATAACAATAAGTTATAGCCAAACAATAATCTGTATGGAAAATATCTGGCTTTTTATTGGACTGTAAGCTTTATATTATTCAATACTATGGCATGACAGCAAAAAAGACTGTTCCCACCTTCAGTTTCCACCTTATTTCCCACCAAACTTGTCTCCTTTGGATTTCTCCATCATGATCCAGGAACCTCTTTTTCTTGCAAAATTACATCAGCCCTGGAACTCATACCTCATCAGTACCTTTTACTGCCTTTCTGATTGGGGGAGGGGGGAGCAGAGTAGAAAGCTCTTCCCCAATCCTCTACTTAAAAAGGGCACTAAAGTCAGTCATCTCTTCATTTCCTACACAGTCATATTGCTTTGGACTTCTTCATCATGCTCCCCCTGCACTCCCACCTCCACTTTTCAACTTCCTTCTGTGTATTGTCTTCCCTCATCAGATTGTAAATTCCTTGAGAGTAGATATCGCCTTTCTTTTTTTATATTTGTATCCCCAGTAATTAGCATGGTGCCTGGTACATATTAGGCATTTAAGGCTTATTGAGGAACTGATGGTTCCTCATCTGCAAAATGAAGGGGTTGGACTACATTCCAGCTCTATATCTATGATCTTAATGATAAATTGCATTAAGAATACTTCCACAGTTTATTTGGACTTTTAATGCTATACCAATCAATTGCCATGGGAATACTTTATGGAATTTTATAGAATAATAAACAAAATTGTTTTGGAAAAACAAAGTTCTAGAATATCAAGAGAAATGATGGAAAGAGGTAGGGATGAAAGAGGAATAGCATATTGAGACCTTAAAACCCTATTATCAAGCAACAGGCATCAAAACCATCTATTATTGGTTGAAAAATAGAGAGATAGTTCAGTGGAACAGACTAGAAAAGGGAGAATAAGATACAATGGGAATTAATAACCAAGTGTTTGATAAAGTAGGAAACATAAATTACCTAAGGGGGGAAAATACTACTGAGAAAACTGGAAAACAGTCTGGCA
Source organism: Gymnobelideus leadbeateri (assembly GCA_011680675.1). NCBI lineage: Eukaryota > Metazoa > Chordata > Mammalia > Diprotodontia > Petauridae > Gymnobelideus > Gymnobelideus leadbeateri. The sequence goes on along the minus strand of WOXC01005864.1, from coordinate 59,236 downwards.
GAAATTAGGTTAGGATGCCAGTGGCTGGGAACCTGTGGCCTTGAGACATGTGGCTCTCTAGGTCCTCAAGTGTGGCCCTTTGACTGAATCCAAATTTCATAGAGCAAGAAGTTTGGATTCGGTCAAAGGGCTGCACTTGGGGACCTAGAAGGCCACATGTGGCCTGAATTTATGGTTTCCCAGTCCTGGCTTAGTTCAACACCTTTCTACCACACTCAATAATATATTCTAAATGAACGTATGGCCTCAATAGAAATGATCCGAAAAATTATTTTTAAAAAATAGAAGAGAAACAGAACATATACCTCTCACAGCTATGGATAAGAGACATATACTTAAGTAAACAAGAGATAGGGGAAATTATAAAGGATGAAATAACTTTGAATACATGAAATTGCAAAGTATCTGAATAGACAAAATGAATGCATTTAGAATAAAAAACAAAGTGGTCAAATGGGGTGGGGGGGGTCCTTTGTATCAAATTTTTCTGATATGGGTTTGGTATAAAAGATATGTAAGCAAATTATATATACATATATATTTCTATTTACACATATGCATATAAAAAACTAACAGACATTCCCTAATAGGTAAGTGGTCAAAGTATATAAACAAATAATTCTCAAAATAATTGCAAAGTATGGGCAACCAGACAAAAAAAATGCTCTAAATCACTAATAATAAGAGAAGTGCACATTAAAACAACTTTGAGGTTTCATGTCATACCCTGCAAATTAGCAAAGATGACAAAAAATGTGGGAGTACTCAATGTTGGATGGGTTGTAGAATGATAGGCACACCCATACATTGTTGATGGAACTGTAAAATGGTGCAACCATTTTGAAAAGCAGTTTGGAATTATGCAAATAAAAAACTAAGATGTTCACCTACATTGAACTGAAAAATCAGTTACTAGGCTTATACCTAAAGGAAGCTACTGATAAGGAGAAAATCCCCATATATGCTAAAATATTTATTAGCAACACTTTTTGTGATGGCAAAGAACTCGAAACAAAGTAGATGCCCAACAATTTGGCCATATCTAAACAAATTGTGCTAAATAAATGTAATGGAATATTACTATGTTGTAAAAATGATACATTTGATGAATGCAGAGAAACACTGAAAGATTTATGTGAACTGATGAAGAATTGAGTAAGCAGAGCCAAGAAAACAGTATACATAATAATAATAATATCACTGTAAATCGAAAGCACTACCACATACTATAAAATGAAATGTGAACTAACAGATTTATAAATATCAAGCAAAACTTGAAAGAAGAAATATAAGAAGGCAACTGCAATCCACCCCTTCATGGAGGTGGGAAGTCAACAGGTTTTACATGTTTTTTGTGCATCGTTTTGGACTTTTTCAAGGTATCAATCAACTGTGATTATCTTTTCCCCTCTTTAAGAAAATACTGTTTGTTATATAAGATGGGACTCTGGGAGTGGGAAGGGAAAGACACTTAACGGTAATTATGATGATGTAAGAAACAGAAGACATTAATAAAATGATTAAAATGACAATTTAAAAAAATGCATTAAGAGCCATGTGTACAGGAATAAAGTACGTCATAATCCAAATGTATTCGGACGTCGTCAGAACACATATAATGTATTTTATTCAGTTCTCAACACCCCGTTTTAGAAAGGACATTGAGGCCAAGATAATAAGGAACCAAGAGACCAAGACCATACAAAGACCAATTTAAAGAACCAAGGATGTTTATCCTAGGGAAGAGAAATCACAGGAGGTTGGGAGATATGATAGTTGTCTTCAAGAATTAGACTTGTTCTTTTTGGATCCAGAAGGTAAAAATCAAAACAATAAATGGAATTTGCTTTGAGAAAGATTTAGACTCAATCTCAAGAAAACTTCCAATAATTAGAGTGAAAATAACTGCCCTAAAGGCAGTGGGATCCCCATTGCTAGAGGTCTTTAAGCAGAGTTGACCAGCTAAATTTTCTAACTACAAGACCTATTTCAGATCACTTTGAGGAATGTAAATGAGTCAGGATTGCTTGAATCAATACTTGTGAGAGGTAGTGTGGTACAGCACATACAGAACCAGCTAAACAAGATAATCTCTGATATCCCTTTCAACTGTCAGATTCTATGACCTGAGAGTGCTTTTCAAGGAACTACAAGTTGAAGAGTCTAAGGAGCGAATTGTTGGTTAAGGTGTTATTAATTTATAAGGTTTAATGTGTTTATTACTCCCAAAGGTGTTTTTTTTAAAACACTTAAGAATGTGTCAGTTCTTTAGAACAAATAAAAGAATCTTTAATAGTGGAAGCTATTGTTTAGATGAGTGAAGGGAGAAGCTTGGGATGAAGTAGAAGGGGAAAGGGCAAAAGGATATTCTTGGCAAAGGGTGGGGCTTCTCAGTATATCATGTATGTCTCTTAAATTATAACATGTATATCTCTATAATTATAACTTTAAAAGTTATTTCTGTGTAGGCACAGTTTGGTTTAACAGAGGTGGGGAACCAGCAGCCACCCCTGGGACTCTAAAATGTATTTTATAATGTCATTTCTAACTCTGTGATGTTGTGATCCTCTGATCTCTGATTCTAGATAAGAGGAATGGGCATATGGTTTCAAAGTCCCAGTTATCGAAGGTATGGACTAAGAATATCCTAAATCCAATTTCATGGCTATTACAGCCCTGAGGTATTAGGGTGAATGCAGGCAAACGACCTTTATTATACATAGTCCCTTTGTTTCTTAGAGTATGGTAATAGATGATAAATTTGTCCATTGCTTTTAAATTACTCCACAGCATATCATGTAGCCCTAACATTCAGGTTTCCCTCAAGGGCTGGGGCTCATAGAACTTCACAAAAGGTGACTGTCATCATTTTGGGGCAAAAATGTCTTTTTCCTTATGGTATAAGATAGACCTTTGTTACTGATGCCACAAGATCAATATAGTCTCATTGTAGGTCAAAGAGCCTCAACCTTTTTTTGGTCCCTGTGCCCCTTGACTTTCTTTCAATAAACTTTCTCTATAGTACCCACTCAACATAAAAGGAAATACATATTAAAGTTCATCATGCATATTTATATAAGAACTAAAACATTAATTTCAATAAAATATAAAATTATTTAGAAAATATTCTCTAGATCTCCATGACAAATTTCTCATATTGTTTGGTGGTACCTGTGATTCACAGTGGTGGTGGGGGGGGGGGGGGGAGGGACAGGACACTCCTGATGATGATGATGATGATGATAAGAAGTAAGAAGAAGAAGAACAATAACAACAATTATTTATGTAGCCTTTTTGGTTTTGGGTTTTTTGTTTTTTTTTTGCTTTTTGGAGGGGGAAAGGCAGGGCAATTGGGGTTAAGTGACTTGCCCAAGGTCACACAGCTAGTTTTTGTGTTAAGTGTCTGAGGCCAGATTTGAACTCGGGTCCTTCTGACTCCAGAGCCGGTGCTCTATTCACTGTACCACCTAGCCACCCCTTATGTAGCCTTTTAAGGTCTGTAAGAAATCTTACAGATATTACCTATTTGATTCTCATAACAACCATGTAGTTGCTGTTATTATCCCCACTTTACAGATTACTAAACTAAGGCACAGGGTTTTAAGTGACTGTAACGGAAATGCAAATTTAAAGATCTTCCCTGCCCCTAGCTTAAGTGCACCTGAAGCCTGTGGTGGGAGGCTTGTTTTTCAGGAAAGCCCACACCTTGATACTTTTTGACTGGGCAGTAGGTCAAGAAGGTTGTTACAAGAAGGCTATATAAACCCTGATGGGTGGCTTTGCTTTGGGGCTCACTTCGAGAAGTGTTGTGTTATTTGGCCAGATGAGTCTCTGGGCAGCCGTTGAGAGAGAGCCCCCCCCCCCCCGGCTTTGAAAACCCAGATGTTGATGCTTCCCTCTCTGAAGTTCGGGGTGCTGACCTTTTCCCCCTGAATTAGGTAATATATGTTTGGTTGATTAAAGTGAGCTTGTTAACCGATTTTGAGTTGCTTTCCTTTACAAAAGCAGATCTAAAAACCTGTGTTGGCAGCCACTCTGGGGATGTTGGGGTGCTTGTCGCTATAGTGACTTGTCCAGAGTCACACACCTAGTCAGAATCTGAGGCAAAATTTGAACATGTGTCTTCCTGACTCCACTGCTTGAACCAATGTGTCTAAATGTAAAAAAAAAAAAAAAAGAGATTTTAGCTTAAGTTAGCAACATATATTTTTTAAATTGAAGGTGATTCTTATACATGATTTGTTCATTCAAAAAACATAAAAGGTTACATTTTAAAAATAAATATAAAATAACATTAGCAACCTGAAGTACAATATCCAAAAACACCATAAAAATACCCAAAGTTCCACCACCAAAATTTCCTTCTAGTTCATTGATTTGGGATTGTGGCGAGTGTCCCATAATACAATGAATTTCTGATGTGAAGAGCTTTACTGCACAGAACTCTACAGCCAACTCTGCAATGTCTTCATGGAGGCCCTGGAACTGGAAGGCTCCACTGGCCAATTTCAGATGTCTTGTTATCATACCAAAGCTATGGATAAACCCAATGTGCTCCTTCCTTCCATTATACATTTTGAGAACACATTTTTAAGCCTCATTTTTCATCTCCTTGTATTGCCTTTCTCACAATAAGACTCTTGTATAGAGGAGTAACATGAAACATTTGACATCTGTGTTTTATTACAAGTTAATATTGGGGGAGGTTAATAAGTCTGGAAAATGAAGTTCTCTGTTCATCTATAGACTTAAAAATTAGGAAAATTAGTACTGAATCCTCCCCTGGTGCCAACTACTTCTGCTTTTTCTATGCTATCTCCATCCATATAAACACTCAAAGAAAAGTGTATTATATGACAGCCCAAAGAGAACAGTTTGCCTTGTGTGATACTTAATTTTAAATTTAATTTTGCTAATTGGGTAAAGTAGTGGTGTGGATAATATTAAAGATCAGGTGATCCAAAAATTATTTGTATCTATTACTTTTCATTTTTATTTTGGAAGCCAATTAATTGAACTAATTGTGTTTTGCTTAAGAAATTCAAATATTAGTGATTTTATGAGTGGACATTAATAAGGAGAGATATCCCAAAGTATGTTTTATAGAAGGGGAAATATGGAGTTCTAACTAAATGTTTTCATTATAAAGTATTTAATTAATGTGAAAATGATTATTTTGAAAGATTCAATGAAAGTCTTCATTTAACCCATAGTAACTACAACCATATGTTCTGAATATTCTCTGATAGCTACAACTTTAAATATCCTGTCCTGTCATCTCCATAAATTACATATTTTAGTACTTTAAAGGATCTGTAGGAAGCACCAGGGTCAAATAGAAAGAACGCTGGCTCTGGAGTCAGACAACTGGGATTTCATGCATGTAAAGCTGCAAGGATATTCGGTCCAATCTTCTCATGACAGAGGAGGAAATGTTACAAGAGAAAACCAAGGCCTAAGGAAGTCAAATGACTTGGCCAAAATTACACCAAGTTAGAGGCAAAGTGAATAGAGTGCTAGACCTAGAGTCTAGATAGACTTGAATTCAAATACATTCTCAGATATTTACTATGTGACCCTGAACAAGTCATTAATCTCTATTTCAGGTTCCTCATCTATAAAAAAGTAATAATAATAGGACCTTTTTCCCAGGGGTGTTATGAGGACCAAATGAGATAATATTTAACCTTAAAGTGCTACATAAATACTAGCTATAATATTTATAATAACAACTATTTTTTTAATCACTACTTAGGTAAGAAGCATCAAAGGTAGAATTCTAACTGTCTGACTTGAGGGCCAGTGTTCTTGACACTGAACCATACTGATGAATATTACTAATGTGGGCAAGTCTTGTAACCTTTTAAAACTTCAATTCCTTCATCTGTGAAATAAAGGTGTTAGACTACATGTCTTCATAGGTTGCTTCTATCTTTAGATCTATAAGCCTACTTAATTCTGTAGGTACAAAAAGACTCCCTTCACCAATGAAGGCTGAAACCAATGAAGGCTTGTCTTTGTGAGTTGTTGCAGCCAAAAAAATTCATCATCCTGAAGCCAACTTGATAATGAACTTCTCTTAACTTAACTAGGCTGGCTACATTCCACCCTTGGGAGAATCTTTCAGAACTTGTGTTCCTCTAGCTTCAAAGAACCCCATGTTACTTCTATGCCATGCTTAGACATTGAATGTGGACTGTGGTCCTATGCTAGTCTATTCAGAACAAAGATTTAATGGAGAAAAAAAAATCCATCACAATTTCCATTTGAGAAACTAAGGTCACTTTAACTCTAAGGAAAGTGTCAGACATTCATATGAGTTTGGTTAAAATTCTGTCTGATGAATTCTTTAACACATTCAATTTTGCATTAAATTATATTAAAATTATTCTAGATCTCATAGATATGATATCAATGGATAATTACTTAAAATTGAATTTAGTAACAAAACTGAAAAGGTTTTTTCTTAATTTGAAGGTATACAACACATATTGTGTGTTTCTATATTTACATGTGGACATATATGTGTATATGTATGTGTCTATATATACATATACAGACACACACATATAAATTATATATTATATAAAATATGTCTGTTACATTCCTTCAGTTGTAAGGCCATGGGGACAAAATATAATTTTGCTTTCTATACCATACATATTTTCTCTCCCAAAGTTTTGCTTTTTTATGTAAGCTGTTTGGTAACCAAGTTGAACAGACACCCTCACTTTTTTTTTGTTTATTCTATGTACTGAAAATCAGTGTGACACAGCAAATATTACACTGGCCTTGTGCCCAGGAGACCTGAGTTCAGGTCCTACCACTGATAACATACAGACTGTGTGACTCTAGTCAAGTTACCATCTTTCTTGTTATTATTGCTCAGTCATTTTCAGTTGTGTCTGACTCTTTGTGACCCCATTTGGGATTTTCTTGGCAAAGATATTGGCATGGTTTGTCATTTCCTTCTCCAGCTCATTTTACAGAGGAAGAAATTGAGGCACACACAGTTAAGTGACTTGCCTAGGTCACACAGCTAGTATCTGAGGCCACATTTGAATTCAGGTCTTCTTGACTAAGGGGCCAGCACTCTATCTTCTTCACCACTTAAATGCCTCTCTTAGCCCTCTGGGAAACTCTAAGGCTATAGCTGTGGTAAAGATAGTAAGCATGGGTAGAGGGACTTTCCGTACCCACGACTTCCTTATACCAGAGAAACCACAATTCTACAAAATAATTCCATAGAGAGAATCAAAAGCAACCCAGACAAATAAGAATTCAAACTTCAGTGTAGACATCTATCAAATACAGGAGAGTGTCCATTGTGAGGGCCACCTTCCCAGTGGGTCCACCAATCCTGGAACTCACAGTCTATCCCTATTTGTATGTACTATTACCTTTGTTCAAGGATTGCCCTATGCCTCATCCTCCACTGCAACCATCCATTCCTAAATCCAGCTCACTTGATCATCACTTTTCCATTTTGTAAGTCTGGGAATACTAACCTTTACTGTGTCTCTGTCCTCGTTTAAAGAAGCCAAGAGTCACTGGGAAGCTTAGATTCCATTTAATTTAAATTCTTGATCTCGACAATTAAGATCCTGGCCAGAGTGCTCTTTGTGTCAAACAGATTAGACAACCAAAAAAACAATCCATCTTTTGTTTTGACAATTCAGGTAGGCCTAAATAATGGTGAGAAAGTGCATAGAATAGTGGTTAGAGGACCAGCCTTGGACTTAGCAAGGCCTGGATGAAATCCCAGATCTGATATATATTATCTATGTGACTATGGTCAACCCACTTGTCCTCTCAGCATCCCTAGGCATCTAGGTGGCGAAGTAGAATGCTGGATTGGAGTCAGGAAGACTGAAGTTCAAATTCTAGTCTAGACACTTACTAGCTGTGTGACCCTGGGTCACATTTACTCTGTCTGTCGCAGTTTTCTCAACTGTAAAATGAGAATTATGAAATCCCCTATCTCCCAAGGTTGTTGTGAGAAACAAGTAAAATAATATGTGTAAAGCTTTTAGCACAGGGCTTGGCACACAGTAGGCTATTAACAAATACTCTCTTCTTCTCCCCAGGTAATTTTCTAAGATGATAAGCTAGAGATGGGCTGTGGATCTGCATCAGGGAGAGAGAAGGGAGTTTCTACCTCACATTCATGAAATCAGGTGTTAACGCCCTCCTTAAAACAAAACAAAACAAACAAACAAAAAAACTAGTTGTGGTGATTCCACACCATTGGACTTCTAAACTGATGTAAGATGTCACCTCTGTGACATTTTCCTTTATCTCATTTTAGGAGATTTTTTTCTTCTCATTTCACCTTCCATTTTGTAGTGGAAGTAAGACTAAGAATTGCTTTGGTTATTTATTGTAGTTTACATGTCTCCAGAAGTTATTTGCAATATTTTAGTTGACTGAATCTTTTTTTTTACATTAAACTAGAGCAAAGAGCTCCCCAGAAGTATTATTTGGATGTTTTATTGGTCCTTGAATGCCATGCCAATGGAACATAAGCTTTCAAACCTGATGAAGTTCCAAGCATTGCCCTAGTCAAAGAATTGGTACAAAAGACATTATCAAGGATGTGAATGACGGACAAAGGGGATCTACCACTCATGGAATGAATGATATAACACATGCACAGTCTAAGGTTTACATTTTAATCCATAGAACAGTAAAGAAGCCAGAGAAAGGCTTTAGCAAGGGGGACAGATAACCATGAATGATTCATGGAAGAACATAGACAATGGCATAGGATGAGACAGCAGGGACAGGCTACAATTTGTACCACTGGAGGGGAGTACCTTCAATAATTAGATCAAAGATTCATTTAAATCTCAGAATCAAGCAAATCAGCAAGTACTAACTAAAAGTCTTTTATATGCATGGAATGGTCCAGGGATCCAAGAATAAGGAAAAAAAAAGAAAAGAAACATCCCAAAATATTGGTGAAGGGACAGGACTGATTTGCCTAGATGGGGGTGGAGAACCTGTGATCTTGAGGTCACATGTGGCCCTCTAGGTCCTCAAGTGCAGCTCTTTGACTGAATTCAAACTTCACATAGTAAGTCTCCTTAATGAAAGGATTTATTCTGTAAAACTTAGACTCAGTCAAAAGGTCTCCCCCTAGGCCCTAGAGGGCCACACATGGCTTCAAGGCCCAAGGTTCCCCACCCTTGGCTTAGACTAACTAATGTGATATGGAAATTGTTCACATTATCCTACAGTCCTTGTGCAGCATAATTAAAGCTTATTCATCTTTTATAGTGCAATACAAACCTCAGAGTCTCTTAAAATCACTGAAGTTTAAGGAGCTGAGAAAAAATGATGTCATTGTATAGGTTTCATAAATTGTACACTTTTTAAAAGTTACATTTCTTGGTCAAGTTGCAAGAACTAAAAAGTATTCCTTTTAATTATTAGTTTAAAACATTTTTGTTCGTATTAATGTTTCATTAAGTGATACACATGGAAGTCAAAGAGGCTATTTAAAAATATTTTACTTGAATTAGTTTGTATGATTGGTTGATTTCATTTCACATCCTAAATATGGGCTTAATTCCCTCCATCTTCTTTAGTTTTAATTATGTTTTCATTTCTTAGCGTTATATTTTAATACACTGATCTTGTGCTTGATTTTTTAGCATGGAATGTAAAATACAAACTATTTTATGGTTATGGGGATTTTTGTTTAAAGTGGGAGTTTTTATATTTTGAAAAATTAATGGTATTTTGGTGTACTGAGTTGGAACAGCAAATTGTTAGGCAAACCAATTTAAACAATGTTTATTCAGTATTGCCAGTTATTACTAAGGCACTGTGCTCATTACTGGGAATGCAGAAATGGGAACAACATAGTCCCTAATCTCGAGAACCTTACAGCATTATAGTGGAAACACACCAATGTACAGAGATAAATACAATAAAAGTTGAGTATGATGGGGGCAAGGAAGACAGCGGGACAGTGGTATAAGAAAAATAAAGATGTTAAAAAGACTATAAGGTAGAAGCAGAGTAGCATCTGAGTTTTGTCTTAGTCAATCAATCAACCATCAAGCATTCATGAAGAACAGGATGGGTCAGGAAACTTTGCTAAAGGTCTCTTCCTCAAAGGAAGAGAAGTATTTCAATGAGCAGTGAATGAGGAGAGATTGCATTCCACCTATCAATGATTGCCTTAGAAATGAGAAGAAAGAGGAAGTTAAGGAATGGTGGGTCACCCAGCTTAGTTTGAACAGTGTGAAGGGGAATAATATGAAATAAGACTGAGAAGATAAATTGAAGTCAGATCATGAATTGTAATCATCATAAAGTCCCTGAAGATTTTTTAACATGACATAGTCAGACATGTTCAGTAATGATGACAATATAACATTTCTAGAGCACCCTAAGGTTTACAAAATATATCAGTTCAACTATTGTGATATCATTGTGACTAAGCAGAGAGAAATTGATTGGGATTTTCTTGTTTGGACAACCAAGTTTCTGTGTGCGTTAAGCATTTCATCTCTTCTGGCTTCAGTAACTGCCTGGCAAACAAGTTTGGCCCAAATGATCTCTTTACAACTCTAAATTTTTATGATTGAGTTATATTTACAGTTACATTCACAGCATGAAGTTACAAGGATGGTGGTTGTAGTTGCGGACTTTTCCTCAATCTGAACTGAAATAACAGAAAGGAATTGTTTACAAAATGATCACTTCCCTTTTGTTTTGTTCTCATTCCCTTTGAATTTGCAATTTCCACACTTATTATGAAATGAAAGAGCTAGGAAGGGAAATCCAGAAGTCATTTAGCCCAGTTTGTCCTGATACCCACTTGACTTAAATTGTAATTACTATGCTAATTATTGGTTTGCATTAATTTAATGTCTGATACATATGCATCAATATCTTCATTTGCATGTATGCTGAGCCAGAATGCGGTAACGCCCCATCGAATGCATTTGAATACATGCATATCAAATATTCATTTGTGTAATACACGTAAGGGCTGCTATCTCTCCAGACTCTGGAGAAGCACACATAACCGCCCTACCTTTTTTTTTTCTCCTTTGCAAATCGAAACAGGCTGGACAAGTTCATGTGATGCAAATGACGTCAGCCTCCATTCGGTCCCGTGATAGACAGACAACCTTCCCTACTCTACCCCACCCCTCCCCTCTGCCACAAAAACAGATTGATCTCGCGAGAAACCTGGGCACCCCGAGCCAGACCTTCCAGAGAGGACCGGGAGTTACCCGGGAGAAAGGGAAAGGTGCGGCAGAGCGCGGGGTTGCGCGTGAATTCTTTGTTCACACGTCTGCTTGAAGCCCAGGGGCTTTGATGCATGCTCAAATCCAAAGCTTCGGTGTGGGAAGCAGTGGAGGAGGCGGAGACTTAGTGTCTGCACCTGCACCTTTAAGAGTGGCCAGGAGAGCCTGGAGACTGGCGTCTCCTGGGCTCGTGGAACGCGGGAGAACAACTTCCTGGCTGGGGCGTGGGAGAGAGTCCCAAGCAGCATCCCAGCTGCTGCCGCCACGATCGCTTCTGCAGCTGAGGCGGCTTCTGAACGAACTACCGCCTCCAGCTGGCTCCAAGCTGGAAAGCTGGGATGCGAACGCTCCCGACTGGGTCCGCACCCAAGCACTAGTGTAACTGACGAGCCCATCCCGGGGAGATCCTGCAGGGAAATTAGCCGTGCTATAGTCAGACTCCGAATGCGCACGGGAAAAAAACGAGCCACTCTGCGCCCTCGGGGATCGTGGTTCAGGGGCACTGTGCAGGGCCTCCACGCGTGTCTGGCCAGTTTGTGGATTCCTTTCCTTCTGGCTGGGCCAGACGATGTACACCCCCGCCTGGGGCCTTCCTAGGGCTATAGGAGTAACGGGCCGGTTATCTTTGCCCGGCCTCCCCCTCCCGATATTTTGAGCCCCTTCCCTTTCTCCTCGCCTTGTCTGACTTTCTATGGGTTTCTCTATTCGGACCTGTTTGCAGAGACCCTCTTCCCGAGTACCTCTCCTCCCCAAACCAGCTCAAATTGTGTGACCCTGTCTTCTGTAATCTTTTTGCAGAGACTGCCTGGGTTTACTCCTCCTCCTCTCAGCACACACACAGACACACACATTGCGTGCTGAGAGGGTTGTGTCGCTAGAGGGAGATGTGGGACAGAGAAAAGGGGGGGAAATGGGGTGGGGGGGGTGGCCCCGCAGTAGCTCGAGGAGGGACTGGGGGACAGCAGAGAAGCTGAGGCAGAATTCTCCTGAGCTGAACTGTGCTCGCCCTGCTACTGCCCAGCCCGGGTGCCCAGCGCGCTCAGAGCAGTGCCTCCTTTCTTCATTCCCAGAGAGCTGCATAGGTGCCCCAGCTGCCCAGCGGCTGTCACTGGCGGGGCGGGGAAGGGGAGGGGAAGCCAGGCAGAAGAACCGAGCTTCCCATTGCTCGGGCGCTCCTTCGCGCACACCCACCCACCCACTGGAGTGGAGAGACTGAGGCTGCTGACAGCTGCAACTGGACTGGAGTTCGCTCCTTTGGGCTTCTCTTCCTTCCCCTGCCCCCTCCCCACTCCTCTACCCCCTCTCCACCCTTGCACTCCCTCCCCTCCGCCTTTATTTCTTCTTGTCCCCAGTTCATATCATTTCGCAACTGCTCGCCTCCTGCCCCGTGGCTGGCTGAGTTTTTTTTTTTTTCTCTCTCCAACTCCCCCCCAATTCCTGGCACCTCTTCTATAATACTTTCCCCCCTCCTCCAATTGGGGAGTGGGGGTGGAAGAGAGGGAGGGTGGAGCGTCCAGAGCCGGAGAAGGAAAAGAAGGAAGAGGGAGCAGAAGGATTGTACGATTGTGGAGAGGGGACCCCACGGCACCCTTTCTTTTCCATTACACCCTTCCAGTCTTGCCTCTCCCTCCCCTCCAAGTCCCGATCCAGCCACTTTCGGACAAGAAAAGTGAAGGAAGACGGCTCGGGGGTGAGAGCGACACGGGGGCCAGTCCCAGGCAAGCAGCAGCACCTCCCGTCCCGTCTCATCCTCCTCCCTCCTCGACAGGAGCCAGCCCGGACTTATGATGGCTTCAACTACAACCTGCACCAGGTTCACGGACGAGTATCAGCTTTTCGAGGAGCTTGGAAAGTAAGCGTCCATGCCTGGCATCTGCGGGTCCCCTTTCCTGCAGAGGGCGAGTCGCGTTACCCCCGACCCAGCAGTCCTTACCGTTAGGGGGTCGTGGGAGTTTAGAAAGGGGGAGGGGGGTCGGGGGAAGAAGCTGGCATGACAGCTGGGCAAAAGGTACTGATCCTTAGGGTGAGGGCGGGGGAATAGAAAGAGAAGACCACCAGGCTGTGACCAAGGCTGATAATCCCACCCACCCTCCTTCCCCACTCCCATTTATGCAAGAGTGATCCTTGCAGTTGTAGCTGTCATCCTTTAGAGTGTGTATATGCTTGTGAAAGGCAGGAAATGAGAACCCATGTAAAATGCAACATAGATCATGTTTTCTGTAAATAGAGATGCCTCCAGGGTTTACCGGCGTGTCTGCTCAGTGATACACGTACGGATGAAAACCTCACCGACACAGATGGTGCCATATTTATTGATGCCGAAAGTTCAAGTTGGCGTTCAGTCTATTTTGTATCCAGTAGTTCTGTCAAAGGAGACAGCAGCCCAGTGTAACATATATACCTATATACTAACCCTCTGCACCTTTCAGCTATTTTAGGGGGAAAAACTTTCTGGGATTTATTAATGTTACACCATCCTTCCCAGGATGTAGACAGTATCTCCTAAGAGGATTAATTTAAATGTGCATGGAGGAAAAATGCTATGGAAAGGGAAGAGTCCTGTTTTGTGTGTATGTATGTGTGTTTGTGTGTAAAAGATTATATATAGATATATAGATTCATAGACAAAGTGACAAAAATGCTTGACAATTTTTAGGAAGAGGGAGAAAGATCTGAATGAGGGAACTCATTGGAAAGAAATCTAACCTAGAGGTTCAGCCACAGCATCACCCCCAAATGAAATCTGTTCTCATTCATATCTACAGTTTGATCTATTACTTAGAGAAGGGGTGTGTGCATATATGTTTGTTGGTGGCTGATGAAGGCAAATAAAAAGAAATGTAATTTTATTGTGTATTTATTGAATGTGATAATCTTATACTGAGTGGTGCTGCCTATACATATACACACATACACATATACATACACACCATGGAGAATGTCAGGCAGTTTAATTAAGAGCCTTTTTAAACCAAGGCATAAAGAAATCATCATGCCAGGATTCATTAACCCACACAAATATGATCAATATTTATATTTCACTGAGAACAATTATCATATTTATAGAGTTAGAGATACACTCATTATTTTTCCCCTACCAAAATAAATGGGCAGCAGATTTTGGCTCACTCTTATTCCAGCTCTGTGCAGTGTTTTCTCTGGGCATTTGGTGCTACTGTGTGAGCAGATATTGTAGAATGTGTTCAAATTCCTTGTGCAAACAAGATCCATTACAATTGGCAGCCCCTTTTATTTTGTTGTCTAATGATATGGTGCTCTCCCTGTTAAATCTAATCACTATTGTATTCTTGAAAATTAAGAAAGGGCTAGGTTGCCAATTGGAAGCTTTCTTTTTTGGGGCTACTTCTGTTGATATTTGGAAAGCCACTAAAATCACTGAAAGCACTTAGATTATTAGATCCCATTTATTGAATATCAGAGCCTGGTTGTATTTATACTTTGCTGATTATTGGTTTTCAGGGGGGCATTCTCAGTGGTGAGAAGATGCATGAAAATCCCTACAGGACAAGAATATGCTGCCAAAATTATCAACACCAAAAAGCTTTCTGCTAGGGGTGGGTATTTTCAATCTTTTTTTTTTTTTAGTATCTCTCTCTCTCTCTCTCTCTCTCTCTCTCTCTCTCTCTCTATTGCTTTAAATGATCAGTCTTGTATGTAAACATGTACTGTGGTTACAGTGGAATTAAATTCTAATGGTTTGATATATTTATACGCATTTCCTATCCCTAAAGAAGTATTAATTTATTTATTTTTAAATAATTTGACAGATTAAGCCACTTATGGTTGGCATGTTTAATACCATGACTTCAGATTCTTGTGGTTGGTGTCATCCCATATTCAATCGCATGAGTAATGGAGCTATTCTAAAGTAAATAAATGCTACTACAAGGATTTTGCCTTTAGCTTTAGTGTAAAATAACTTTGAATACAGCCCTGGGATTAAAAAGAAGTCACATGATTCTCATGGTCCTTTTTTGCTTTTGAGGAGAAAAAATAGACCATAGCTCAGTTGAATCATGATCTTTTAGTAAAATTAGACTTAAACTTAATTCAGCAAGTCATATTTAATACCAGTGACCTTGAGAAGAAAAGATATAACACATGCCTTGGTCTAACACAAAATGATTGACTATTATGGGCTAGGCAGGATTTTGATGTTGTTTTTTTTTTTTAAATGTTCTCTGAAGGACTGTACTTTTTCCTTAGACATGAGTGCTTCTTATAAATCTTAGTATGTGCTATCCATGTGGTTTGTATCTGAACAGATATTTTATAAACATAATCAGCCATAACTAGAAATTGTTTATTATCAAGGGACTAATAGGCCTCGTGGCGAACTTGTTTGTCTAATGGCCCAGGCATGCTAGCTTTTTCGTACTGAAATGTTTGGCATTGCCAATTATGGTACATTTTTCTACAGTATTTTTGTGGGAACTTTTTGTTGATGATCATGAAAATGAATAAACACTGTCAGGAAGTAAAATTATCTTTGTGGACTGGGCAATTTTTGAAAATGAAATAAAAAAAAAAAACATCTCTTGAAGGCAGAGTTTACTCATTTTGCCTTGAGTTCGAAAGTATTGCTACCACTTTACAGTTAGTATATCTTCACGTGACTGGCTATCAATCAGCCTAACTGTGATTGGAGGTCTTTTCTGCTTTGGTGTGGAATTTTTCATTTAAAATGTGCTTACTACTAAAGAAGTTGGGATCATTTTAAAGGGTTCCCCCCTCATCATTCCACCTGATGCTCCTCAGCAAACTGTGATTCTGAGGAACACCCACACTCAGAAGCCCTTGACACATTAGAGATCTGTTAGAAGAAGCACTGGGTGGTGTGAGGCAGGAATAAATAGAAGGTGAAATATGTTCAGATGCATTTCCCCCCAAATAGTTTTAAGATTAATGAAAAATAGTTGACAAATCTGTTAGATTTTCAAAAAGTAATAGGTATGATCAATTCAGAAACTCTTCAGGTTTACTCCTCCTTCCCACCTTTATAAAGGAGATAGGTAGTGATACTTGTAAGTCTATCAGGATACCAACAATATGTAAAGCAAAATGTTTTACCAGAAAATCCTCTAATGACTTCAAGTCTCTCTATAAATTGAGTCAGAATTATTGATCATGGGCATTAAGAGTAAATTACCTAACTCTAGTAATTTCTCCCTGGATCCAAGGTAGCCTACTCCAGAGTTTGGGGCATAGCATCCTATGTATACACTCATGTGGAATGTATTCCTTCTCTGCCAAGGCAAATTCTTCTTAAAGCTTCATCTCCTCCAGTTGGCTAATCTTATTGAGACCTAATCATTCTAACTACACCAGTTATTCTTGGAAAAAAACAAAACAAAAGAAAAAAAAACAAGGAAAAAATTGAAACAGGCCTGAGAAGCCCTTAATTCTAGTCTTAGACTGAGTTTACCAGCTGTATAATCGTAGGCAAGTTATTTAACCTCTATTTCTCATTTGTAAAAGCTGGTAGAATATTCACTGTTCACAAGAGAAATACATGAGATTTTACACACATACACACACACATAGATGTATGAAAAAGTTTTAACTGCTATAAATTTAAAGTATTATTATTATCATAACTATTTTCATTATTATGGTTATTAGAATCAACTGTTTAATTTTACAAAATTGAAGAAATTGAGGCACAGATAAGATGATTTCTCCAAATTCTACCTCCTTAAAATATTTTCTTCTTATCTCTATCGTACTGCTTTTGGTTATACCATGTCTGTGCATATATTGATCAGTATATTTATTCAGTCTTTATGTTAAATAGTAAACTCCATAGTAGGAGGGCTTATGTTTTCTCTATCCTTCAGAACTCTCCACAGTCTTTAAATTATGTTGTCCAATCATTAAATGGTTCTCTGAAATGACTATTGGATATCCATGGGTGTGTAATTTACTTGAAAAGAGGGACTTGCGACAGGTGGGAAAATCAGTCTCAGTGAAGACTATGTAATGTGCTTTTAAAAATCTTGTTTGTCTTTGAAAAAGACTTTCCAGTTCCCTGATAGGATACAGATAGATCTAAAGATGTTTCTGTTTTAAATTTTCTTTTTGATATCTATTAATTAGCTAAAGAAAGCAGTAGTATGGTGCAGTGGAAAGAACTTTGAATTTGGAGTCAGAGATCCTGAGTTCCAATCCAGTCTCACATGTTTGCCTAGGTAGTCCTGTTAAATTACTTAAAACTTTTAAAGTCTTTTTTTTTCTTCATCTCTTAAATTAGTAGTTTGAACTGGATACCCCTTTAATATCATTTTTCTTCTAAATCAGTAATCTATGGTCCCATGATTTGTGGTTTTAAAACAAAAGTCCTCTTCAAGTAATGTTATCTTTGCCAGTCTGTGATACTTTGATCATTTCATCTCCCCTCCCACCCCAAGCTCTGTCTCATATTTTATGAACCTATGTCTTAGGTTTCTTTATTTTTAAGATCAGAGAAGGACTGCAAATTCACCACTGCAACTGAAAAGGAAAATTCTTTATTGTCAGTATATTGAACCAATAGGACAGAAAGAGGAGGGGGAGAAAGCTGGCAAACTTCCTGCACCTATTTGCAAATGCAGCTGTACTGTCACCCAGGCAGAATTCTCTGCACCTAGCTTTTAGCGGGACCTTTCAAAGATTTCTAGCAGGCCGTTACACTTCCTCTCAGCTGTTAGTCATGCACACCATATATGGAGACTGTTAGGGTATCAAAGACATTCTTTTGCTCTTATGTTAAAGTGCACATTGGTAATGCACTGATTATACAGCACAGACCAGGTATGACACTTAAGTTTGCTATTTTGAAACAGAAAAAAAAGTACTTAGACTTTACTCATCACAAACATATAGAATATTGTAAAATATAATAATCCACCTTCAAAAGGCTCTTTTTATATAACTGATATTTAGTGATTGAATGATAATAGGATTTTAGTTCACATAAACAGACATATTAAGCAGAAACCATATCATTTTAGTATAGAAATTAAGTTAATGATGCTAGATGACATTTACAAAAGGCTTTATAAATATATTTTTATAAGCATTAACTCATTTGATACTTTAACTTGTAGAATTAGGTACACTAGTTACTATTATCTCCACTACACAGATTAAGAAACTATTTCTTAGAGACTTGGTAACTTGACCATGGTCATATATAAATACCATAGAGTCTTTCTCGACTCTATGTCCAATGAACTTTTTATTATTACCATATTCTCTCTTATTTTAGGTATATTCCCAGGATTATCATTCTAAGTAATGAATAATGTTAAGTCACATAGGTTCCATATAAAGCTTGCAAGGACCCTTCAAAATCAAACATACAATATAAGATTTATATAAAACAGTCGGTTACATTTATATTCATCCTGTATTAGTTATAACATTGTCTATTTCTTTATGTTTTAAAAAAATAATACATAACGAACTTCCTTAGAAGAAAGCTATTAACATCATTTAACATTAGAGAAACTTAGTCTATTTACTATTACTTAAAACAATATGCCATTAGTTCAAGCTTAGATGTTCTTAAAAATATTCTGTAGAGATATTATAAATGTGTTCCTCCTAATTATAATTGACATGTATATATACAGAAGAGGTATAGCCTATGTATTTAAAAGCTCAAAGCCTCTTATTTGTTCTTAATGCTTTTTTCCAAGATACATTTGTAATCTTTTGGGGGTGACAAAACTAATCTTTCTGGGATTCCTTGCTGGCTAATTACTAAGAAGCATTGCTATAACTTTCTTACCTCTTTGTTTGACTTGCACTAATAATGATAGAATTGGTTTTTATGTAAGTGAATCAATTGTTTTGCTAATACATTTTAAAGAATTAGCCAATTTAGATTTTCATTAAATTTTTGGTTCCCATTTTTTTTAAGCTTTCTAGCTTAGTTAAGCTTTCAGAGAAAATGTGTCAATAGTTTTAATTGACATGTGAGGATTTTCCAGCTATCCACCTTTTTTCTCCAGGGTTGCAAGGGGAGGGATAGAGTGAAAGTTCCCTTAATGAGGTAATGACATTCTGGTAGTTTTGTGCATTTTGCCCACATTTGATCACATACAAATTATTATGTACATTTTAATATTAGATGTGATTACTTTTCTCTCACATTTTGATGAGTTTTATCACTGCTCAATTTCTTGATAATAGTACTTATGATGAAAGTAAGTTTTGAATAAATGTATCAGTGATGTTGAAAATTAGTTAAGAGTTAAGAATGACAACATTTAATTGTCAGGTTATTGGTAAATGCATAGAAATTTTGTTTATTACTTACCATTATTGAATAAAGTAGAACATAAATATTAAATGGAGTATGTAAATGTCAATTGTTTCAATAAGAAATTAGTGACAAGGCGCAAGATTGACAGTGTCACAGGCTGACATCATGACAAACCTGTTGTCTTTGCATAGTGCTTTTCAACTGAAACATTGATTTAGCATTTTTTTAAAGTATAATTTATTAATGACCACTTATGGACCTTTTGATTAATGAGCATAAATTATTACTTAGCACTTATTAGAATTTTTAGTTTTTTTTCATTTATTAGGAAACCTCTATTTCACTTTAGAATCTTCTTGATATCTACAAAGCTAAAGTTTCCTAGCATATGCATTTTCCAATTCAGTTTATGTTGTAGGCTCTGGCTGTCACTTTGCCTTATACATTGTGCCTCTCTAGCTGTACTTGGTATGGCACATTTCATATAGCGGATGCTATGGAAATATTTGGGCAACTGTCTAAAAAAAATGGGCACCTTGGAGGCTACTTAAATTTTCTCAGGCCCCTTGGGCATCATTTAGGAAGGTGTACTCCAGTGAATAAAACTAGGTGTTAGCCCAGATATAATATGGGAATTCTGATTCTGAGGCAGGCTAAAGTAGTCAAATAAAGAAATGGATGGAGGACTGTCTGCAATTAGAAAGACCTGAACTCAAATTGAGACTCAGATACTTAGTGGCTATGTGACCGTGGACAAGTAATTTACCCTCTCTTTGCCCCCCCTTTCCCCAACTGTTAAAATGGGGGCAATCGCATCTTCCTTTCAGGGTTATGAGGATCAAATGTGATATTATTTGTAAAGTACTTAGACCACTGCCTACCACCTATTAGAAGCTATATAAATGTTTATTCTCTTCCCCTTCCTCTATGAAATTCAAGAACAATATTAATAACACAAAAATCAGAGAACTTTGAAATAGTTTTTAAAAATTGAAACTGTTTCAATCTAGCCTATAGTGTAAGAGAAAGAATGTGATTGTGCAACAATATGATCTGAACAAAATTTATTCTGTGTGTCTAAAAATGTATGACACATTCTATCAACAGGTCACAATTTATTGAAAGAGAGAAATAATTTCTGCAAAGACTCCTCAACAAGTTGATTGACCCCAAACCTGATACTAAAAACAATAATAATAAGCAAGTGGCCAGAATCTTACACCAGCAGGTCACTACCACTTCGTAAACTAAAGGACACCAAAAGATCCTTGAGAATTACCATAAAGACCTCAAATTATAAATACAGATCCCTTCACCACTAGTAGCCTTTAGAATTTAGCAAACTATACTAGAACGGGAACATTATTATGCCAGCCAAAATTGTTACCCATTGCTTAAGAAAAGATGTCACTTTCCTGAATTCCCATAACCTGCAATCTACTTGAAACAAATAGCTTTCAAAATATAGAGGCAAAGGAAAAAATCAGTCATACTGTTTACCACTGGACCTTTCTCAAAGATACTCTTGGTGAACCCACAGATGAGTTTATATCCTAGTACTTTTGTTCATTTAGTAAAACAATATAAAACAAAACCCCCAAACAATCATTTTGTCCACCTGAGCAATGTCTAGTGAACATAAAATACAAACACAACAATGATAGGATAAAAACCTGTGTCAGGATGATTTCTATTTTAATTCTACCAAACCTAAGATAGAAAAATAGGGACAATAACAGTGATAGATAGTGGGGTGATATTTACTGCATCTCTGTAAGCTTTCTGAAATTTTAAGGAAGAAGGAGGTCATTGTCATAGATTTCAAAATAACTCTTCTTTTATTCTGCCCCTGTGTGCTCAAGGATTATGGAGTAAATGAAAAGTTGGAGGATTCTTGATATGTAATTTACACATTGTACCACAACAATAGTTTTCCTTTTGTGTTATTGATAAAGCTCTATGTTGTATTTGAACAAATACTTAGTTTTTGATCAATATTCTTCTGTGAGGTGAACTGAAAATGGATACGCAACTCTTATGAGTAACTGGAAGGTTTAATTCTCCAAGAGTCAACTAGTTTTACTTGGTGAGTTTTCATGAAAACATAGGCAGTCTGTGGGCAGACAGATCTTTCCAAATGGTCTAAGAGGAAAACTCACCAAATCATATAATTGTTCCTTCATTATTCTTCTGCCCCTGTGGCCAGAATTTTTCATTATATTTTTTCTTTTCATGTGCATCGCCAGGAGGAGCCTTGTGGAATTATAGTCCTACTTCTTATCCTTGACCCATTCACTGGCAAACCACTCCCTATGGAAACTACAGCTTAAGAAAAAGGGAATGATAGTGACAGGTACTTGATGTTTTGGAATCCAGTCATTAAAATGAACCAAATTTGAAATATACGGTGTATCCTCCAAAGACTAGTACAGTTATAAGCTTCTTAAACTTAAGACTTTGGGGATGCCCTCTATGTTTTCTTTATTTTTCAAGGTTGTTTACCTTATGTACAAATTTAATCTAGCAATGATTTTTACAGTAGTGTTTCAAGTAATTATAAAAACATCATGTTAATTTTAATTAAATTATAAATGTATTTTTTTTAATACTTTAAGGTTTTTTTCCCTCCAAAATGATTTAAAATAGTTTAGGCACTGATGACCTAGTAAAACAATATTACATTTACTAGCATTTAAAGTGAATATCTATGGAATATTTTAAACATCAAGAGTTTTTTTGCATTTTAAATAATAGTTTTGGAAAGTTTTATTTAACATGTTTGTGTGTGAAAGTAATATCTGGAGAGATAGATGGCAGATGCTGAACTAATGAAAATGGAGTGTTCATTCAGATATTAACTTTTAAATTTATAAAACAGCTATGTGAAGTATAGATATGTATTCACGTGGTATGATGGAAAGATCTTGGTCTGGAAGTTCATGGAGTCTGAAAATTAGTAGTTCTGTGACCTTGGGCAAGTCACTTGCCCTGTCTACACCTCAGTTTTCTCATTGTCAAATGGGAATGTAACCCTGATGCTCCCCTCTTCACAGGGTGTTATAAGGAAAGTTTTTCCTTTTACAAACTTTATAACCAATTTGAGTTATAATTATTATTATTATGAATGAAATGAATGTCCAGAGGTGTGTCTGTTATGATTGAAATTAAGGTAAACTGAGGCATAAAACTCTGAGAACAATCAATTTATTAGAAAAAAACGAATTTTCCAATAAAAGCTCTTAACTTCTTCAGCTACCTAAGACCCTTAATGAGGGCTGACAGATTATTTTTATGGACATAAGGAAGAACAACCCAAAATTAAAAGATAGCATTATAGATGGGGAAAACAGTACAACTGGTTACGAAGTCAGAAGCGTCATGTGTGGGAGACGATATGGTTGGCTGCAGATTTGGAGTTCAGGGCTAGCAGCAACCTCTCCTTCCATCTTGTCACTATGGAAAAGTCATTGATGGTGTCTACCTGTGTGACTAGTTAGTGTCATAGTCATAACAGACTAGACTTTCTTGAAGGACAGCCAGTAATACAGAGATAACAGACCAGATTCTTTAGCATCCACCTACACTCATCAAGGATAGCACATTTCCTTGACACGAGAATAGAACAAGGGATTTCTGAGTCAAATAATTTTTTTTTCAGATGTAACAACCTCAGAATCAGGGATGTATAGTTACTGTTTGTATGGTGCTTCAATGTCTGGAGAGTGCTTTATATGTTACATAGCTTTATCCCCAAAACAACCTTTGGAGGTAAGTGTGATTATTCCCATTGTACAGCGAGGAAATTGAGGCAGCCAAGGTTAAGTGACTTGCCCAGGGTCATTCAGATAGTAAATGTTTGAGTCAGGTTTTGAACTTGATTTCCTGACTCTAGGATAGGCACTCTATTTACTAGATCACATAATTGACTGTAGCTAAGTTATGACTTGCCCAAGGTAATACAAGTAGTAAGCATCAATTCTAAGATCTTTTGTTCAATTTTCATAATAATTTTTGTTCATTTTAAAATTAGTCCATTTAAAAAAATAGATTTTTTTTAGTATATTATATTCTCTTGGATGTATTTACCATGTTGCCTTTATCTGTTTTTATAAAGCTATATACAAAGTATATTAAATATATAGAATTTCCTGTGGTCTTCTTTCAATCTTGGGAGCATGAGCAGGTCCAGAAATTTTACAAATAAAGGCATGGAAATCTGCGTGGGATATTTTACTCATGAGGTCCTTCATACAGATACATGGGAAATCTAGTCCATTGGGCTCTTTTTCGAGAGAAGTCATTGTAGTGCTCGATCATTCAATGTGGCATATTCTAGGGAAAAGAGGGGCTCGAATTGTTTTGTAGAGTTGCTGTGTTAATAATGCTTTATTTTTAGAAACTACATTTAGTTATTTTGATAAAAGCCTCCTAGCCATCCTTCTTAGTGCTAAGTAGAGAGCAAATCCTTGGTAACAGTAGTGGGAAAAATAATGGAAAACTAGACTTTAAATGAGAGTTTGGGGCAGCTTGTGGAAAATTTAGCTATATTAAATAAAATCAATTTTCTTTTCTTTAGAGTATACACACACACACACACACACACACACACACACACACACGTACATATACACATTTTCTTTTAATCTTGGCTAGGTCCCAGAGAGTTTTATTCTCTGCTTTATTGGTGGTCCAGGATATGAAAAAGTTCTAAAATTGTATGTTTTTTCAAATTTCAAGTGTTCCAGTTTACATCAAGATATGTACATATTATAAAGGACCAACATCATAGCATATACCAACCCATTTTTATATATTGCCTTAATATTTGTAAAACTAGGTGGTAGTGTTCATTTGTTTAGTCATACCTGACTTTTTGTGATATCATGGACCAAAGCAAACCGGGCCCTTTTATACTTCATTATGTCCAATCAGAGTTAAATGACTTATCCAAGGTAACACAGCTAGTAAGTGTCTGAGGCCAAATTTGAACTTAGATCTTCCTGTCTCCAGACCTGGTGCTTTATCCTCTATACCACCTAGCTACCCTTTACAATGAGTAAAATAAATTAATTTCTTTAAGTATTGGCTGACGTTATCTCCTTGTTGTCCAAGGGACTCTAAAACTCTTCTCCACCATCACAATTTGAACGTGCCAGTTATCCGGCGCTCAGTTTTCTTTATAGCTGAACTCTCACAACCATATATGACTACTGGAAAAAAAACAACATAGTTTTGACTTTATGGACCTTTGTCAGCAAAGTGTGTCTCTGCTTTTTTGTATGCTGTCTGAATTTGCCATAGCTTTCCTTCAAAAGAGTAGGTGCTTTTTAAATTTCATGGCTACAGACACCATCTGCAGTGGTCTTTGAGCCCAAGAATATAAAATCTGATGTTGCTTCCATTTCTTCTCCCTCTATTTGCCAGGAAGTGATGGGACCAGTTGCCATGATCTAAGTTTTTTTTATGTTAAGATTCAAGCCATCTTTTACACTCTCCCAACCTCATCAAGAGGCTCCTTAATTTTCCTTCACTTTCTGCATTCAGAGTGGTATCATCTACATATCTGAGATTGTTGATATTATTCTCAGCAGCATTAATTCCAGCCTTTGATTTATCCAGCCTGGCATTTCACATAATGTGCTCTGCATATAAATTAGATAAGGTGACTATATACATACATACATACATACATATATATATATTATGCACACACACACACACACACACACACATATACACAAATATAGCCTTGTCTCATTCCTTTTCCAATCTTAAACCAATCAGTTCCATGTTTGGTTCTAAGTATTGCTTCTTGATCTCCAGACAGTTTCCTCAGGAGACAAGTAATATGATTTGCTATTCCCCACCTCTTTGAGGACTAGCCAGATATCATTGTGATCACATAGTCAAAGGTTTTAGTGTATTCGGTGAAGCAAACATCAGTGTTTCTCTGGAATTCCTTTGTTTTCTCCTTAATCCAGCAAATGTTGGCCTTTTGGTGTCTAGTTCCTTTCCCTCTTCAAAAACCCATCACAGAGAAAGAAAGGTACCAGGACTCTCCGGCAAGGATGCTTGGCACTGTATGTAGTAGGGTGAAGGTTTCAGCCACACACGATAAAACTTTCCTTCCTCCTCCCCTCTGTAGATCCTCCAAGGGGGTAAACTAAACCAGAATCCTTTTTCTCCACTGGAGCTCCCATATGGGTGCTTGAAACCTTCTCCTCCTGATATGGAGGAAAGGGAGAGTTTCTTTTTAATGTTTAATTTGGTCTTTATAAACAGAAGTAATGGATAACAATAGCTAGTGGGGTGCTGCTGCTATCTCTAGTTTATGGAAGAGGAAACCAAGGCTCAGATGTTAAATGATTTGCTTAAGGCCACATAGCTAAAGAGTAAAATCGAGCTCTATATGACTCTTAAGTCCAGAAGTCTATGAAGTCAAGCATTTCGTATAAAACTATTTCTGTGAGTGAAAGAAAGCCAGCAACTTTTCTTGTTCCTGGAAAACTGAAAGACTACAGCCAATCTCTACTGAAAAGAGTTGGGATTTTGTTGAAAGGGTAATATGGTGTAGGTCTGTTTACATGGTCCAAGTCAAAAATGATGAGCTCCTGGTTCTCAGCTTTTTTTTTAAATTTTCCTTTGGACAAGATCACTAAGAGCTAAGAAAATATGAGGAGAGAAGAAAGTAAGAGAAGGTCCCTTCCATCTTGTCATTCATAATATAAGATAGCTAGTGGGTTTTTATTTTGGTTCCTCTTTCCCGTCTCCAGGTCTCAATAAGCCATTCTCATACTTCTTGTGGCCTGGTGCTTTCTGTTTCCATTTAAGTACTAGAAAAGCCCATATGTACTGAATGTTTTCAAAATTGTATTAATACTCTAGGGAGAAAAGGTTTAGGGATATAGGTTAACCTTAAATTGAAAAACCAGCGAGCAATTTCCATATATGTATGTGTACACAATACACATATGCATATGTTTATATGTGCATATATGTGTCTTGTGTGATATATCCACTTATATATGTATATACACATGTATGTATGGGATATATACATATATGTAGAATACATTTAAATGTATATATGTACATACATATATACACATACTCTGTGCATATATGCATATAATTAATAAACAGAAATTTAATTTTGAAAAATAATAAATCTCACTACATTGAAACTTTTAAAAATCAACACTTAAGTTTTGTGATATAATTAAAAGGCAGTTGGTGGCCTGAATAATACTAGGTTCTCTGTTCTTTGGTTTCAATAGGATAAACATTTTATTCACTTTGAAGACAGTTATAGTCTAAATATTTAACCTTCCCAAGCTTAGCTACACTTTTTGCTATTTTTACTGTTTTTAAGGCATTTTAGCAGCTAGAAAAAATTGACTCTTGAAGAAAACCATATCTTTATTAACATTAAGGAGTAATTAAAACTTTTGTCTAAAAAAATGACCATTACCAAACATGAGCTATTTTCATAATTGTTAATTGAACTGTGTAACAGTATTTGGGAGGCAGGGGAGGGTAAAGACACATTAAGGGATAGCCTGCAGTCTAGCCACCTTTGTTTTTTGTTTTTCTATTAAAATAATAAATAAAGACTGCTAAGGTTTAGGAAATGTCTACAAAGCCTGTGGTAATTTGCATAATCATAAAGACATTGTTACTCTCTAAATTTCAGTTTCTTGCAGTTAGGTCCTGTCTCAACCCACTAAAGTTGTAAAAGACAAAATGCTATTAAGAATACCTAGCATCATGTTAAATAGGGATTCACAGGGCAGGGCATTGTAGAACATTTAAAAACTCTCAAGGAAATAGAGGAAAGAACAAAGCATAAAGGACACAGCAGAGAACAAAAGAAAATTTACAAGGAAGCAAAGAAAAGATGGACAGCTCAGAACACAATGTGTCATATATATTATATAGGCTTTCTTGAAATGGACATTTATTGCTATATATTTTGAATCCTCTCCCTTTCTACTGCACACATGGCAATCCCTTTTTTTCTTATTTTGTATTTCAGTTTTAGTATTTGTGTTTATAATATGTTTTTTATTCTTATTGTGTATTTAAGTTTAAAATAAATTAATAAAATAGAAAAACCCTCCCAGTTATATGATTTGTGACACACACACACACACATATATATATATATATATATATATATATATATATATATATATATATATATGACAACACAGCTCTCTAACTAATCAGGCTTTTCATCCATGATTCAGATCTTTTTTTAGTTAATAGGAAAACTAATTTTAATCTTAGTATAAAGCTGAACTCTCCAAAACGCTTAGGCAGGACCACTATGGCTTTGTCCCAGGGCATAGCGATTTAGAGGCAACTAACAGTACATACAGGCCTTCAGCTGAATAAAAATTTCTTAGTGTCTACTTACAACAATAATAATTAGCACAAATAGAAAGCTACCAAATAGCTCCAACTGAATTTGTATTTAAGAGCTGATTTATGTGTTTTATATTATTTTATGACACTTGCCCTTCTAGGCACCAAAATTGTGATGGCTCTACTTAATTCAAGCCTAAAATATATGACAAATAGTTTGTGTTTCTATTATTATGCATTCATTAGTCCTAACAGTCAAGAGCTGTCTCTAATTTGACTACAATAGCAGAAAAAATATTGGCACTAATTTATGTTCAGAAAGTGGAAATGAGGTTTACATAAGTTGTTGAAGACCAGAAATTTTACAAATGAATCCTTGAGGAGATTCTGTATTCTGTATTTTCCAGGCAGCTAAACCAAAATTTAGAAACAAACCAGAAATGTGTAGAGAATACTCTTCTTAAAAAATGCTTTAATAATAGCAAGCCAGATTTGAGAGGCTTTTTTTTCTCCTTAGAGTACACGAACTCAACACTTCTGTGACAAACTTAAAAAAATAAAGAAAAGGAATGATCTCCATTCAAAAAATGTGTTCTATTTCCCACTGCCTCTGCAGTATCTTTCATGTGAGGGTCTTGATGCATTTTCCAGTTAAGCCACAAGACATTCTAGTGATCTAGGTGAGAGATATGAAGGGATTACTGTACCCATGGCCACAGCATACACGAGCCATCTCTCAATTCAGGTTTTGCAGCTGTTTTTGCAGCACCCATTATGTCCCTGCTCGTGCCAGAGAGTCAGGAAGACATTACCTAACTGAATTAACAGAGGAGATTTAAGGAGACGTGTACAGTTACCTGAGGCAGGATTTAGCCAGGTCTCTGTCAGTAGCCCTAAAACAGTCTGTCTTTCAGGGACTCTCTTTTATCCTAGAGATAGAAAACTTATCTTTCTTTTCCATTATGCTGTTGTACAGTGGGGATAACTTAAATTTTAATTTAGAGTGTGAACATAGGCCAAATGTAGCATCAGTGAGGAAAGCAAAATGCATTGTGGCTGAAGGGTCTTGGAGCAGAGCCATTTGTTAATTTAAACAGCAAATCCTCAGGAGATGTAGAGTGCATTTGAACTCTAGTCAGTTCGAAAGTGTAATAACAAGAGTTTGGTATAAGTTTCACATGTAACTGTGCTTTCCTTGAGAGCAATGACTTTTTTTTCACCTTTCATTGTATCCCCAATACTTAGCATGGCATTCCAATCATTTGTTGTCCAGTTGTTCCTGACTTTTTGTGACTGCATTTGAGCTTTTCTTGGCAAAGATACTGGAGTGGTTTGCCATTTCTTTCTCCAGTCATTTGGCAAGATGAGGAAACTGAGGCAAACAGGGTTAAGTGACTTGCCCAGTGTCACAAAACTAGTAAGAGTCTGAGGCCGGATTTGAACTTGGGAAGATTTGAACTTCCTGATTTGAAGGATTTGAACTTCCTGACTCCGGGCTCAGCAGTCTGTCCACTGCACGATCTAACTGCCTCTACCCAAAACATAGGAGGTGCTTCTAAGATGCTTGTTGACTGATAGACTCCTAGATTCTGTGACAACCTGTCACCTGAAAATTGCTGAGCCCTGAAGTAAAGGGTATGTGCTGTAAATAAAATCAACAATAAGATAAGTTATGTATTACTTTCTTGACCTATGTGTAAGTTGATAGAAGATCGTATATTGAATAAATGATGGGATAGGGACAAGGACGGTGTCTATGATTTTATTGTTGTAGTAAGATCTCGGGTGCAGAAATTATCTCTACCAATGCAGGTCACAACCTTCTCTGTAACTGGTCAGCCTTAGAATATCAAAATGTTAAGTGCCTTTCCCGGGTCAGACAGCCAGCATGTCTCAGAGGCAGGACCTGTACAGAGGTCATCCTCACTCCAATGCTAGCTAGCTCTGTGACACCTCTCAGATGAAAAGATAATAAAGTTAGTTTCCTGGCTTCTCCCTATTCACATAAGCAAGTCATGGAGGTAGGGTACTACAGTGGACTAACGTGGGGCATGACCACTCACCCTCTCTGGAGATATGAGGAAAGAGAGACCCTTCATCACATATGAGGCACATCTTTAACTGTTTATTTTAAAATAACTGGGGCCCAGAATGGAACCTGTTTCATGTCACAGACCCCCATCAATCTAAGTTGTTTATTCTTTGATGATAACATTTCTTATGTGTGGTGTTACTGGAAATGTGGACATTCCTTTATGCCACTGATACTTCTTTTGGCTATGGTTGCCATTAGGAGGTGTGTGTATACATAAAGACAACTCATATACACACAATTTAAGAGAGGATGATGGTCATGACTTAACAGATAGACTCCTCTTTACTGTAGAGATTTTTGCTGTTTTATTTGCTTGGGAAAGCATGGAGTAAGTCTCTTGTTACCATGGATTTTATTATAAACTAGGGAAGGTGTAAGGTTGGCTATGGGGGGGAGGGGTGAGAGAGAGGGAGAGAAATTGAAGAAGGGTGTGATTATATATATATAGTTACCTGAGGCAGAATTTAGCCAGGTCTCTGTGTCAGTAGCCCTAAAACAGTCTGTCTTTCATGAACTCCCTTATATATTCTATGTAGATATAATATAGTAGAAAGAGTATTCCATTTGGGACCCAGCCTCCAGTCTAGGCTCTCTTGTGTGACCTTGAGAAAGTCACATCATTCTTTTGGATTTCAGTTTCTTCACTTTCTAAAAGAAAGGGAACCTCAAAGTTTTTTTTAGCTAAAAAATTTTATGCTGAATTGTTTCTGTCATCTGCATAAAATTAGCTGGACAGTGGAAGACATTTTCTACTCATTGCCTTAAATGGAGGATGAATTGAGGGCCTCCTGAAATAATGCTGGATTTTGTGGTGAGCCAAGCATGCCATTTTTATGGCTTCCCATAAAATTTATTAATTCACTTTGGTTCCTTTTGTAATATGTATTGTAGAATCTTTAACTCTATGGCAAGTGTTTGCTTAAAAAAAATAGCCATTCTACTGAATTTTCTCTAGTGGATTTATGATATGAGATGAATGATTTGGGAATATAAAATGTTTCACATTTTCTCTAAAATAGATTTTTTCAGTCATACCTCATCAATTAAATAATAGTTTTACTTATTTTTAAAAGGAGTTATTTGCACAACTGATATGAAATTTGGAATAGAATGCATACTCTTTTCATTGGGGATAAAAGAGTTTTCCTGATTAGAAATGTACTTCTAAGTTCAGTAGGTTCCAAATTAAAAATTCCATTAGCATTAACTGTTTATACTATGGAGATGTTTTCTTTTTTCTTTTTTTTTTTGAAAGTTGGCTCCTTTCAAATTTATTTATGTGGCATCTTA
The DNA here is from genome assembly GCA_011680675.1 of Gymnobelideus leadbeateri. Taxonomy (NCBI): domain Eukaryota; kingdom Metazoa; phylum Chordata; class Mammalia; order Diprotodontia; family Petauridae; genus Gymnobelideus; species Gymnobelideus leadbeateri. Next base: position 27,948 of record WOXC01005864.1, on the reverse strand, counting down.
TAATAATCATAAGAGTTCCCCTTTCCACTTGATAATTAGTAGGTCTTCAAGAAATTTGAAGATTTTTAGACACTCAGACTAAAAAGAAAGTATGGGAATTGCATAAATTACTGATTATCTTTTGCCTGAATCCACTGAATATAACAAAGCATTTAAGGAAAATTTGCCTTCACACATTTTGCCAGATCCTTTTTTTCTAATTGGTCTGCCCTCCCCCTTCTCACATTTTCATGTCGATAAGTCAACTGGAAACATGAGGCAGACAAGCCTTCCCACACATTCCTTCTAACTTGTGGGTTTTTCTATTGGTATATTTAAAATACTTTCAAACCAGTACTTGTGGTGAGGATGATGGGGGGGAGAGATATTCACAGACTGTGTTTTATCCTCTGCGATCTCATTTAGGGACAGTTGAAATTATTTTATTACAGGAATATCCAAAACCCAAGTGGAATAGGAGTTTGGGAAGAATAGTTGCATTTATTTAATCTAATTTTTGTTTCTTTTCACGTTAAAATACTTTGATTTAATCAATCTAAAATTTAATGATTTATGACTTAACAGAGAATTAGTGACTCTCAGTGTGATATCATAAGTTGAACAGGTGACCTTGGCCAAGATGGTTGACTTCTTGGTATTTGATTTATTATTTTATAAATGCAGATCATAAATAGAAGTTGGATATTTTATTTTTATGTCAGCTGTTCCATGTAACCATAACCTCCCAGTAAGGAGAATCATGCAAATCGCTGCAGAGTGTTTCTAAACCTCCTAGTAAACGCATTGTTCTGAATGAATTCTCCCTTTTTGATTCATCACCCTCACTTGCTTATCTACTTCCTTTTGTTTAGGAATGCAACTTTAATTTTATTTTACTTTTTAGAATTAATAAACATCATTTTTCTCTTTCTTCTATGTTGTTTTCCTCTATTGGAAAAAAAGAAAAAAAAAACCTGTAATAAAAGTTCATAGTTAGGCAAAACAAACTCCAACATGGGTCCTGTGCAAAAATGTATGTCTTTTGTTTGATTACTGTTTTGATCAGAGTTTTTAAATCTTGAAGTTGTCTGTCTTTACAATGTTGTTACTGTAGAAGTTGTTTTTCTGGTTCTGTTTACTCACTTTGCATCATTTTATACAAGTTTTCTCAAGTTACTCTGAAATTGTCCCTTTCATTGTTTCTTTATGGCACTGTAGTATTCCATTACACTCACATGTCCTGACTTGTTCCACCATTCTCCAGTTGGTGTTTTAGAGCCAGGAACCAGTGGCCTCCAGGCCACATGTGGCCTCCAGGCCACATATGGCCCACTAGGTCTTCAGGTGTGGCCCTTTGACTGAATCCAAACTTCACAGAACAAATTCCCTTAAAAAAGGATTTATTCTGTAAAACTAGACTCAGTCAAAAGGCCACACTCAAGGACCTAGTTAGCTTATAGACTTAGTTTCCTGTTTTTGTTTTCTTTTTTGCCACTTGGAAAAGATCTCAGAGTGAGAATAGATGCTTTGTCTTTTATTTTACTTTCAATTCTAATTATGGCCATAAGGAAATATATCAAACTTGAGTGACAAAATATGATGAAAAATTGTTTGAAAACACTAAACACCATGTTATTCCTTATTTGGAAATGATAAAAAAGCTATATCCATTGTTCTCCATTTGATCACCCCCCCCATTCACTCCTCAGCCCTTTGAAATTTTACTTCCAAACTCTCTACTATACGGAAACATCTCTTTCCAGGATTAACAATATCTTAATTGCTAAATGTGAACTTGAAGTTTCTGTAAATTTTGATACAGTTGACAACTTCCTCCTCCTCCCGGCTACTCTTTTCTCCTTTGGTTTTCATGATACTGAGCTCTCCTTGTTTTCTTACTGTCTACCATATTTCACTGCATAATCATTGCCAACGCACACAAGTTTCACCAACGCATAATTGTCGTCCCTAATTTTTTAAGTCCAAAAATTGGCTTGTAACCTTTCATCGCATAATGGTTGCACGGTATAATTCTGTTTGTCACACCACTTAAAAGGTAAACAGAGCTGCAACGTATTCACCAGAGGCATATGGAAATGCATTTATCTCTCTGGCATTTCAAGCCACAGGCCTAGAATTCTCAGTGCACGCCCATTGTCAGTATTCACTGTTAATGTATGTTCCTGAGTATTCCATGCATTCCTAATCTTACACCAAACAGTTTAATAATAGATGATTTTTAAGTAATTTCAGCATAATTTTTAAAAGCTTCACGTCATAATTATACCCCCCTTTGTTGCAAAAAAAATTTTGGTGTAAAATCTTTTGATGCTTATGAGGTAAAAGGTGGTATCTTTTGTCCTTCTTGGTTGCTGAATCACTTTCCATGATGGGTTTTTGATCTGTGAGTGTCCCCTCAGGATCTGTTCAGACCCTCTTCTTCTCTCTGTTTGTTATTCTCATCACCTCCTAAGGGTTTGTTTACCTTTCATGCCCTACCAACTGCATGTTAGACCTCTTGAAATGGACATTTCATAGTAATTTTCAATTCAGTGTCCAACACAGTCTTCGACACGTTATCTAAACTCATTATTTTTTTTCTTTGCCTCTAAACCACCATCCCTTCTTCCTAATATCCCTAGTTCAGTTGCTATAGCTGTCATCCAGATCCATCAGTTGTTTCCAATAGTTTGTGACTCCATATGGGGTTTTCTTGGCAAAGATACTGGAGTGGCTTGCCATTTCCTTCTCCATCTCATTTGACATAGGAGAAAACGGAGTCAAATAGGCTTAAGTGACTTGAGCAGGTTCACATAGCTAGGAAGTGTCTGAGGCCAGATTTGAATTGAGGTCTCCTGATTCCAAGCCAAGTACTCTCTCCATCTAGCAGCCCATAACCTTAGTCATTCTCTATTATTATCTTTACTGGGATAGCACCTACCTCAAACAGTTGACATGAGATTCAAAGAAGAACACACATACATATACACATACATATATATATATATATATATATATACATACATTTATGTATGTATAAAATATATGTGTGTGTGCCTGCACACACACAGAGTTGTACAGACCTTAAAGAGCTATAGAAATTCATCATCATCATCATCATCATCATCATCATCATCACCACCACCAACCTTAACCTCTTCTACTTATAATATTCAATTGGTTACTGAATATTTTTGCCTTTAGAGTCATTCTAAATCAACAGTATCTCTTGTTCCTGCCCCCTTTCTATCCAAATATCTCCTACTATAGTTTAGGAACTTATCCCTTCTCACCTGGACTATTGCCAATGAAGCAGTGTAGTATAGTCAAAAGAACAGTAACTTTGGAATCAAAGGACCCAAGTTCAAACCCTGCCTCTTTCAATTATTTATGTGATCCTAGGTAAGTATCATAAACTCTTTGAGCCTCAGTTTCCTCTTCTGTAATAAGGAGGAAGTGAACTAGATGACATTTAAGTCCCTTTCATCCCTAAATCTATGACCCTGTCATCCTTTTAATTGCTTCTAAAGTAATACAGCTGAAGCATTGTAGGTTTAATTGTGTTTTACTTCACTGTCTCAGTTGTTACTAAGATAAAATAAAATCTCCCTTATCTACCATTTATAATCCTTGGCAGTTAAACTAAACTTAAATTATAATTTGCATTTTAACCACATCAGGACACAAGTTTATGATTTAAGTATTAAAAGAGTAGCCACAGATATCTTAGCTTTATATAGTAAGATTCTTAATAAATAATTCACCTTTTTTAGTTTTATAAGACCAGAAATTACTTTATATAGTGAAAAGAACACAGGCTTTAGAGGTCGAAAGACCTGGTCCAAAATTATGGTTTTATTTATCTTTTTAATATCACAAATTACTGAACATCCCTGGGAAACCCATTCCTATTCTATAAAATGAGACAGTAGGACTACCTGTTCCTAACATGCCTTTCAGCTTTAAATCCTTTGCTCCTGAAATGTTTTTCTTTCCTGATTTGAAAGATACTAAACTGTCAATATATGACAATACTATCTTTTTTGGAGATAGAATTACCATTTGACAATTTTGCATTAGATCCTTCTACTTGTGACTATTTTTAATTTTTTAAATATTATACTTTTTATATATAAGAGAAACACTACTATTTTAAATATTTTTTCCAATAAAAACTACATATGTATCATCACTGAAAAGTTCTTGGTCAGTGGAATACTACACGGCAGTGAAACCCATGTACAGTCAGAGTAATAATTCTGACTTGCTATGAGGCACCTTGAGGTTTCACTGAACTTTAGCAATTATTAAAGTGAAACCCTAGAGAGTAGCCCTTAGTGTTCGCCTTCTGCCTTTGCTCAAATTATTTTTCTGAAATTTCTATGACTGGAAGGTAATAGAAAATCTCAATAAAAAAGGAAAAGGAAGAAGGAAAAAAAGGGAGAAAGTTGAGAGAAAGGAGGGAGGAAGGCAGAAAGGAAAGAGGAGAGAAGGAAAAGAGAAGAAGGAAGGAAGGAGAAAAAAGAAAGAAGGAAAGAGAAGGGAGAAAGGAAGGGGAAGAAAGAAGGAAGGAACAGGAGGAAAGGAAGGAGAAGAGAGAAGGGAAGGATGAGGAAGGAGAAGAAAGGAAACAAGGAGGAATGGGAAGAGAAGGAATGGGAAGGAGGAATAAAGGAAGAGAGGAAAGAAAAGGATATATTCTAAGGGTTTGAAGGCAGGAGAGAAGACTGCAATTCTTTGGAAACAAGATTTTTGTGAAGATGGAATAGGATTGTAAAACTGCTATTGTGTTTATGATTTTGCACTTAGAATTCTATGGGACTGTAGACTTCCCACTAAAGTTGCTAGTGATAATCAAAGACACTGTTCTATTTGAAAAATGCAAAGTCATCTTTTTGTTCTTCTCACTGAAACATAGAATCCTAGAACTATAGATGTATAACAAAAGGGACCTCAGATGCCACCAGGCCTACTCATCCCTTCTCTTTACAGAAAAGGAAGCTGAGCCCTTGGAAGGTTAAGTGATTTGCCCAAGGTGATATAGGAAATAAGCATCTTAGGCAGGATTTGAACCTAGTATTTCTAATTCCAGAGCTACTGTGCCCTGCAATTGTGGATATTTTGAATCTGAAGTCAGTAGGATCTCAGTTTCCTCATCTGAAAAATCTAAGGTGGACCCCAGGGTGAACTCAATGGCCTCTAAGGTTTCTTCCTGCTCTAAATCTCTTTGATTCTATGATCTGTGCTGGCTCTTGACTATTTTTTTATTTTATATTTATTTTGTTCCCTCCCCTACATCTCAACCCAAGAAGACAGGCATACTGATTATCCCTTCCCCCAGTCTGCCCTTTCTTATATACCTCCCTTACTTTCTTGTAGGGCAAGATGAAATTTCTGTACTCCATTGCTTGTATATCTTATTTCCCAGTTGCACGTAAAAACAATTTTTAACATTTGTTTTAAAACCTTGAACTCTAGATTCTCTCCCTTCTCCCCTCCTTCCACTGAGAATACAAGAAATGTAATATATATTATGTATGTGTAGTTATGCAAATGTTTCCATAGTAGTCATATTGTGAAAGACTAACTATATTTCCCTCTGTCCTGTCCCACTCCCCATTTATTCATTTTCTCCTTTGACCTTGTCCCTTTTCAAAAGTGTTTGCTTCTGACTACCCCCTTCCACAATCTACCTTCCCTTGTATCATTCCCCCATCTTATCCCCTTCCCCGATACTTTCCTGTAGGGTAAGATACCCAATTGAGTACCTATGTTATTCCCTCCTTAAGCCAAATCTAATGACAGTAAGGTTGACTCATTCCCTTTTATCTCCTTGTTCTTTCCCTCCATTGTAATAGCTTTCTCTTGCCTCTTTTATGTGAGATAATTTACCCTATTCTATCTCTCCCTTTCTTCTTCTCCCAATATATTCCTCTCTCACCTCTTAATTTTATTATTTAGATAACATGCCTTCATATTCAACTAACCATGTGCCCTCTATGTATACATGTATATACATACCACACACAGATATACACACATGTATATGGGTGTGTATGTATATTCCCTTTAACTACCCTAATATTGAGAAAAGAAAGTCTCATGAGTTACAAATATCATCTTTCCATGTAGGAATGTAAACAGTTTAACTTTAATATATTCCTTATGATTTCTCTTTCATATTTACCTTTCCATGCTTCTCTTGCTTCTTGTATTTGAAAGTCAGAATTTCTGTTCATCTGTTTTTTTTCCACCAAAAATGCTTATTTCTCCTGAAGTAGTATATTCAGCTTTGCTGGGTAGGTGATTCTTGGTTTTAATCCTAGCTCCATTAGCCTCCAGAATATCATATTCCAAGCCCTTCAGTCCTTTAGTGTAGAAGCTGCTAGATCTTGTATTATCCTGATTGTCTTTCCACAATACTCAAAATTGTTTCTTCCTGACTGCTTGTAATATTTTCTCCTTGACCTGGGAACTATGGAATTTGGTTATAATATTCCTAGGAGGTTCCTTTTTGGGATTAAGAGGTGATCAGTAGATTCTTTCAATTTATATTTTACCCTCCAGTTCTAGAATATCAGGGCAGTTTTCCTTGATAATTTCTTGAAAGATGATATCTAAGCTTGTTTTTTGATCATGGATTTCAGGTAGTCCAATAATTTTTGAATGATCTTTCTTGGATCTATTTTCCAGGTCAGTGGTTCTTCCAGTGAGATAGTGTACATTGTCTTTTATTTTTTCATTCTTTTGGATCTGTTTCATAATATATTGATTTCTCATAAAGTCATTACCTTCATTTGCTCCATTCTAATTCTGAAGGAATTCTTTTCTTCAGTGAGCTTTTGAACTTCCTTTTCCATCTGGCCAGTTCTTTTTCAGGCATTCTTTTCCTCCTTGGCTTTTTGGACCTCTTTTATCATTTGAGTTAGTCTATTTTTTAATGTGTTATTTTCTTTAGTATTTTTTTGGGTCTCCTTTAGCAAGCTATTGACTTGTTTTTCATTATTTTATTGCATCACTCATTTCTCTTCCCAATTTTTCCTCTACTTCTTTTACTTGATTTTCAAACTCCTTTTTGAGCTCCTCCATGGCCTGTGACCGATTCATATTTTTCTTGGAGGCTTTTGATGCAGGAGTTTTGACTTTGTCGCCTTTTGTTCTGGTTCTATGTTTTGATCCTCTTTTTTTACCAAAGAGAGATTCTATAGTCTGATTTCTTTTCCTCTGTTTGCTCATTTTCCCATCCAATTACTTGACTTTTGAGCTCTTTGCCATGGTAAAACTCTGCTCCCAGAGTGGAGGGTGCTGTGTTCTAAATTTCTGGGATTTTCTGCAGCTGTTGTTAGAGCTACCTCTAGGCACCTGCCTTGTGACTGTGAGGAGGATTTCCTCTCCACATCCAGCTGCCATGACGGCACTCCACCTCACCTGAGGACCCAAATTATGACTCAGATCCAAGCAGGGCAAAGAAAGAGAATCCTGCCTCATCACCACCAGAGAGATTCTTGCAATTGTCCTCTGATTAGCTGTTTGGTTCTCCCACCATCTGTTGCCCTGGAGCTCTGGAAGCAGCCACTGCTGCTGCTGCTTTTGGTGTTGCTGCAGTAGCACACACTGCCACCACCTCCACCACCCTAGGGACAGAGGCTCTTCTCTTACCCAGGTCCAACAGAGTTCCCCACTGATCTTTTACTTTGCCTTTGGCATTTGTGGATTGAGAAGTCTGGAAACTGTCACAGCTGCTAGTGATTCAGTCCCCTGGAGTCTGCTCTGACCAGTTCTATGCCTGTGTGGCACACTCGGACCTGTGCTCCACTCCCAGCCCAGTGCAGTGGACCCTTCCTGTTGGCCTTCCATTCTGCCTTCAGCTGGAAATGTATTTTATTCTGTCATTTTGTGGGTTTTGTAGCTCTAAAATTTGTTTAGAGTCATTTTGTACAGGTATTGGATGTAGTTGGGAGACGAGCTCAGTTAAGTTCCTGCTTTTACTCTGCTATCTTGGCTCCACCCCTGGCTCTTGGCTATTTTAATCTAAAATGTCTATTTAGTTGCTTGAGATGTTTGTATTTCTCTATGTTTTAAAAGGAAGGGACATATATAGAAAAGAGATACAACCAGCATGCTAAATCCATGGAATTTCCTTGAACTGAATTTAACAGTGTTCTTTAAGGCATTCATTAAAGTAATTTCTTTAGCTCTACTTTTTAAAGTTAAGTGAATAGATTAAAAAAATTGTACCACTTTTTTCTGTCTTAATTCTTATTGTCATCCTATGAGAATAGTTGTTTTTAAGTAATTTCAAACAGTTCACAGGATCTAGGATCTAATGCTGGAAAGGGACTTCAGTGATCACAGGGTCCAGCTCCTTCATTTTATGTTTTAAATCCTGGTGGCATAATTTGAACTAAGGTCCTCTCCCTCCAGAGACAATGCTGTTACCACTGTAACCATGCTACCTCCAAATGGCTATTCTTCTTCTTTCATAAGGTATTTTAATTTTTTTTTTCTTCTTTCTGGTTACTATGAAGTTGGAAGTGGCTATCCATTCTTTACAATAACAGGCCGATGTTTATTAGCCTGAAGGGTTGTTCTTTTTTGAATATAAATAAAAATATCAGAAAACCCTCCTCTTCTTGAAGGGTGATAGTTTCTTGTGATTTTATTTTTCTTAATCTGGCACATTTAAAAATGTGAGGGAGGGAGAAAAAAGGCATAAGCTTAGAAGGAGGTCTGTACTTGTATTGTTATTTAGTATTGAACATTAGAAAGCATTGTAAGCTAATATTAAACATTGACCTCTTATTTAACATTAAATATAGTGTCATATAAATGCAGTAAAAACAGGCACATGTGTATGGTATTCTTTCAAAAGTAAATGATGATAATAATTTAATGAATCTGAAATATTACCTTTAAGGTATGCAGAGTACTTTGCAAATATTATCTCATTTGATTCTCATAGCAACTCTGGGATATAGTTGCTATTATCCACATTTTTACAGATGAGAAAACTGAACCAGAAAGAGGTTAAGTACTATGTGCAGGATTGCACAGTTAATTACCATTAGAGGCAAAATTTGAACATGGGTCTTCCTCACTTCAGGTCTGACTCTCTATCATGCCAACTACTTGCCAGTCTGCTATTAACAGTATTTCTGTGTGGTCAAAGTAAAATTATTACAGGGAGGTAAAACAAGTATCCAAGTTTTTTGTTTCCTTTTGTTGTGTTTTCTTTGTGTCTATGTATGTGTGTGTTTAAAGAAAGTTTTTTTTAGAAACTCCATTTCTTTTAGAAAAGTGCTAATCCATATTTGCATTAATGTCTTTTTAATTTAAAAAATTGATCAAAGAAGAACATTTGGTTCTTTATCTCTTGTCTGCTCATTAAAAGTTCCCTTTATGTATGTTCCCTTATTTATGTTCCCTTTAGTATGGAATTAAAATTCTTCCATGACAATAAAGTCTTAAATACCATTATCATTCAGATTTTCTGATACTAAATTTGATGGTCTGCTTAGTAAGAGCAGTTGTATTCCCCAAAGTGGACATATTAGGATACAGAGCACAGTCTAGATCTGAAAGAAGGTAAAGAATGGAAAATGTCCTCCCAAAACCAGTAAGGACTCTATCTTTGGTTGTGCTATTTGGATTATGGATCCCATCCATACTTTTTAAGACACTCATTAATTCATTTTTCCTAGACCTGTTTAACCAAGGAGTGGTAGTTTGCCTCAATGATATTTTCATCTATTTCCTGATAATCATGACCATTATATTGAATTGTTCTGAGTTATTCTCAAGTGCTATTGCCATCCTCAACTGTTCTTAAACTTGGGAAAACGTCAAGTTGAAATGTCAGTTATTTTTTTAAAGGAAGTTTGTATTAGCACACATAAGATAAAGATCTTATTGCGGTAGCTAGCCCCAGACTTCATAATGCAGTTTTGCTTGGTGTACAGTAATACTATAACTTCATTCCTTGGTCCTTTGCATTCTTTAACTTTCTCTTACAGCACCCTAACCTTTTCCTGGGGACAGCAAAAAAGATGAATGTTTAACAAACTAGACAGTTGATTTACTTCATCCTTTATCTTGATGTCTGTAGTTCATTATAAATGCTGATGCATCCAACATTAATTTTTTAGAGGAGACTGGATCTTCCTTTTGTGGGCCCTATCACCCTCTTTATGTCCAGACCCTTTTTGTTCTTCTTTTGCAACCTGACCAATAAGAAAGGAATTAAACCATATGAGAGAAGGAGCCATGTATAATCAGATTCAAATCTAAGCCATTGAGATCCAATCCTCTCAGTGAACAGGTTATCTCATCAGTGTTTACCCTGACCATCAGAACACACAGCACCTTTGGACCACCCAAGAGTTCCATTCATGCAAAATAATTTAAGCATTATTTTTCACTTGGTTCAGTTATCACCTGGATTTCTAGACATTGCTGGACAGATGAATTGGCATGAAACAACAGATTTGGACATTTGATGATTCTCTATGATAGGCATCTCTGAAGACTATCAATTATCAACCTAAATCATATCTATTAAAATTAATATTCCAGCAACAATAAAGGGGCATCTAAACTGAGATTTGGTTCTCCACCCTCCAAGCAAGCAGAGCATTAGCTCTTGAAGGGAGTGTTGGTCCCTCTACTTTTTGTTCAAGTATGGTGGGCAGTGTTCTATCTCTGCTACATCATCATCCTTCTGAAACTCGTATTTAAAAAAAAAAAACACCTTATATTTTCCCCTCCTATCCTCAGATATATTTCTTTATGTATTTTGAACTCTGATTAAATAATATTACTTTGACTAAAATATACTGATGACTCTATAAACCATTAGACAGATGTTTAGGAAAATATGACTTTCAGTTTCCTATTCTTTTTGGCACGGCTTCTGTCTGGAAAATAACATGGCATTCTTATTTATGTTCTGTATTATGATGTTAAGATAGGAAATAACATGTTTGTATACAGTATGAAAGGAGAGTCAGAATCTTGCAAATCAGTGCCTTTTCAAAACTAATAAGGTTGGTAATATTCTGGTCAAACCTAATTTCTTATCAAATTTCCAAATAAAAATAAGAGTGCATGAGGGAAGAATTTTTTTAAAAGGAAACTTAAGAGGGAAAGGAGAATAAACCCAATTATTGAGTATTATTTTTCTTAAGCTTGGAATATTTTTGTAGATATTTTTGCCATTAATGGACTAAGTTCAAAAGTTTACTAAATAACATGTAAAAACTTCACAGGTTGAATGCGATCCCTTTTTTTCCCTTTTCTAATGGAATAGGATGTGAAACTTTTGTTGCTGTGGTTCTGTAGCCACACTTTATCTTCTCTCCTTATTCTTATTTGCTTCTATTGGAAGTCATATATATAATATATTTATAAATTCTTAATCAGTAGTGTAAAACAATGTCCTCTAATCATTAATTGTTCAAATAAATAGTGTGATAGAACGTGCTTCCAGCAGATTGACTGAATAAGCTGACCCACTTCATTTCCTCAGGCATTAAATGATCTTTGTGTATTTACTATAATTTCCTATTACATTTTAAAGTGCATAAATTAGAAGTGAGCATGGAATTGCAAGAGATAATAATGGACCATACTGCTATTAATTTGTAATTCATGTTGGAAAAATGCCTTTCAGCACCCTCCTGCCATTGTTACTTCCACAAAGAATCCAGGGAAAAACCACTGGACAAACATAAATTGAAATAAATTGAAGCTAGAAGGGGAATGATTTTGGATCTCTCAGAAATTCTGTGTCTTAGAAAATAGCTACAGGAAATAATTTGCATTCTCTACTGACAGCTAAAATAGAATTGAAAATTTGTGTTTTATTCTCCCAAATGTCTAAATGTTTTAGTCAATCTCTCGATGGCCACAAACAACTGCTTTTGTTTTTCTGTGGTTATTATTCATTGAAGCTTGTGGATGCCTTTGCCCTCTTGGCACTACGGCTAGCTAGACCTCGTGAGTTATCCATGTAAAAGGAAACTGTTTAATATCACATTTAAGACAAAATTCTTTTATTTCCATGTGATTATGAAGTTCAGGTGGGAGACTGTAAGCTTAATAGTCTATTTTTTCAAGTATAAATACTTGCCTTCTTTAAAAGCAAAATAAAAATTTGTTCTAATTTATATCTGTTTGGCTTAGCCTTTGACTTACTCATGACTGAGTCATGAAGATTACTTTGACACTATTTTCAAAGGCAGATGTCAAGTAACCACCTTTTGTGGACTCATAGTCAACTGTGCTCATTATTTTTAATTCAGGAAGATAAAAACTTAGTATAATTTCAGCCTTTAAATGGAGGCTTTTTTTTTTCATTGAGAGTTAAGTAGGTAAATTTTAATTTTTTTTCGAGTGTTAAGTAGGTAGATTTTAAATTTATGGAAGATGAGTTTCATAGTTGAAACTAATTCTTCCATTAACCAGAAATGATAGCACACTTATTGCTATGTTTGCATTAATATTACTTGCTTTCACTCTCATACATTTTATCTTTACTTTTCCCCCCCTTCATTTGGAATTTTCCACTTTCTGAAGCTAAAGTGGTCCAAATTAACATAGGAATAGGGCAGCTGTTTTACTTATGACAAAAGCTAGCAATTCTAAAAGGATTTTGTTTCTGATGAATGCTGATTTATTTTTTTTAACAGGTGTATGATAGCATTTTTATCCTTTTTTTCTGGTACCTTATTTCTGAATGTTGCTGTTGTTGTTTAGTCATTTTCATTCATGTCTAACTCCTTGTAATCCCTTTTGGATTTTCTTGGCAAAGACACCATAGTGGTTTGCCATTTCTGAATGTAGCCACATAGAAATTAAGTAGTTCTGTTCATTGGTAGAAATGAACCAAAGAAATAGGAACAAATAAGGACAAGAAATTATTTTACAGTGGTGCTCATTTCTTTTGGAACCTAAGAAAGTCCTTACAAGTACTTCTTTAAGTGTTGCATGCCAGGAAAGGTCCAGGTTCTTTTGTCCAGATTTGGGGTTATGCAGCAGATCATATCAATGAGTAACCAAAGCCTTTCATGCATTACTTGGTTCTTCTCTTTGCCCTGATTGTCTTCCTTTCTCTTCTCAATCCATGTCCTTTTCTCCCTTTAAAACCTAGCACAAATCTTCAGCAAGAGGCTGCTTCTGCATAGGACTGTCTCATTTGTGTTGCTCCTTGGTATTCTCTCAGTGGGTTAGTCTTTAGGGACAGGAATACTTGGGTTCATATCCTTCCACTGACACATGCTGGCCATGTGATCATGAGTAATCCCAAGCGTTCAGGGCTCTAGGCTAATGGTGCTAAACTCAAAAAGAATCCTTGCAGGATGCAGGATGTGACTTAGTATTAAAATGTGTCATCTATTTTTATTTGTGTTATTAAATATTTTAATATTTATTAATATTATTAAATATTTCCCAATTACATTTTAATCTTATTTAGGCCATACTCTGGAGTATTTCAGGGCATAGGCAGTTAGTGTATTTGATACCTCTACCTAAGACAGCTAAGATAGTTGTAAGCTTTTTTTTCCCTTTTTTTGTAACATGGGCAACTTTGAGAGTCTGGGAAAGCCAGTGAATTTTATCCTCTTTTTAAATAATTGAAAGAAATGTTAAAATTCACATAGAAGATAGTGAAAATAAAGATGTAATTTTTCCCCCTATTCAAGTACACTGACCTCCTGGGAGCCATGGAGTCCAGGTTATGAAACCCTTCTCTAAATTATGAATTGCAGAGCAAGATTGGAAGGGGAGGGTTTCCTCATACTGAAGTTCCCCATATTAATGAAATCACAAGTCCAATTCTCAATTAGTAAATATCCCTATTATGGGATAATGGGAAGACCAACAAACTTAGAATCAGAAGACCTGGATTCAAATACTGACCTGAGCATTCACTAGTTTTGTGATCTAGAGCAACCAATTTCACCTGAATCTCATTCAGCTTATCTGTAAAACTAAATTAGTAGTTTCCATACTGTTGTTATTTGTTGTTTAGTCGTGTATGACTCTTCACAAACCATTTGGGGTTTTCTTGACAAAGATACTGGGTTGGTTTTCCATTTCCCTCTCCAGCTCATTTTCCAGGTGAGGAAATTGAGTGAAATGGGGTAAGTGACTTGCCCAGTAGTGTTTGAAGTTGGATTTGAACTCCGGAAGATGAAGAAACCCAGATCTCTATCTGCTGCACTACCTTGCTACCCAGAATGCTACCAGGAGGTAAATGTGAATTTTTAAAAGCTATTTCAAGAGAATACAAGCCTTGGCAGGATTTTACCAAGCTGAATTCTAGCATGTGCTTATGAGAAATTCGTTACTAGGAAATGAATTAGACAATCCACTGAGATAAGGAGGGAGGGTGTCCATGGAGAGATGGTGAAAAAAAAATGATGCCTCCTTGAAGTATTGAGGAATAAATACCAACCTCAAAGAGTCATTGGGGGGAAGCATATTGTAAACAATTAAAACACTATAAAAATGTGACTTAGATGCAAATGTATCTAAGTTTATAAAATAATTTTACCAGGGGAAGGGATCAGGTAGCAAGAAACAGGGAAGATCTGAACAAAATTGTTCTATTGTTAGCATTATGGAATCATTCAAAATAAGTAACATTTATATAGGCCTTCAAAGTTTTCCAAGCTTTAGCCTTCCATGATCTCATTTGAGTCTTAATAACAACCCATGAGATAGCAACTCAACTCAAGCTTCCTAGTTTACACATAAAGAAACTGAAACTTGAAAGGTGAAATGGTTTGCTCATGGTAATTGTTAGAAGCAAGATTTGAACCTGGTTATCTTCTGACTCCAAGTCCATCCTTTTATCCGTTGTCTCTTCTATCTACCCTGCTACCTCACATTCATCTTTGGAACCAACTAAATTTATGGGAGCCCCAGTGAAAATTCTTCACCATTGCAGCATGTGGGCTAATTCTCTCCTCATCATGTCTTTCTTGTAACATTGAAAGTATATGTTAATCTTTTCCAGAAGTCACTAAATTAGCATGGGGATCTCCCATAAGCCTTTCTGGTTTACTGTCCATAGTATTGCTTTGAATGTGCAGCTCCTCTCAGATGAGATACCCCTCTAAAGAAATTTGTGGGGAAACATGGGGAAAGGTGAATTTGGTTTGCTGTGTAAAGTTATTTCCTGATATTTAATCTTGCCAGGAAGGCATTGACACTAATAAGAGGTTAGTGTAGGAGCTGGGAGGAATCAGGGAAACCTTGGAAGTGAAGTTCTTGTTGTCTTTTGAAGTAAAGATTTTGTGACCATATTGAGCAAATAACTTGATGCTAAAGAAAGGACTTGACTTAGCAGTATCTAAGTGAGAATTCCCAGAGTAGGTCAACTCGACTCTCAATATCTCATTTACCATAATCTACTATTTAGCAGTGGATAATAGTCGCTGTATAGCTAGATGGTGCCCTCCATTTTAGTAGGCTTCTTTTTCTCATTTATTATGAAGCCAGTATCAGTAACATTGGAAAATTTCATGATTTTCCTTTTCCTTCATATTCTATGTTCATGATTCAGAGGAATGCATGGTGTTTAGCATCTTGCATGGCATCAGATCTTTGCTAAATTTTAATTGTGAGAAGAAAATTCCTTGTTATACTGTATTAAGGAAGCAGAGGTAGGTAAGTATAGTGGTAGAGCACTAGGCTTGGTATCAGGAAGACTCATCTTCACGAGTTCAAATACATCTTCAGACACTGGTTGTGTGACCCTGGGCAAGTAAGTCACTTAACCTTATGTGCCTCAGTTTCCTCATCTGTAAAATTGGGTGGAGAAGGAAATGGCAAACTACTTCAGTATTTTTACCAGGGAAACCCCAAATGGGGTCATTGTGAAGACTCAAACATGACTGAAATGACTGAACAACAAACTGTTTAATAGCACTGCAGTGAGTGGAAAGAAATTTGGATTTGGAGTTACGACCTGAAATCAAAGACTGGCTCTAGCATTGATTGCCTGTATGAGCTTGGGTGAGTTACTTCTTTTCTAGGCTTCAGTTTCTGTGTCTAAGAAGTAAGGAGATGGACTTTGGTGTTTGGTAAGGTCCATTATAGCTCGAATCTGCTATCCTCTGATAACAGACTCATCTGTAATTTTAAATATTTTTAGTCTTGAGGTGAACATTTTTTTCTAAAAGTTTGGCAAAGACACCAGTGCATAATTGTTTCCAAATCCTTAAGATGATGTTGAACTAAAGTAAATATGTGTCATAGAATTCTAAGCTGGAAAGATAACCCATGTGCCCAGGGATCTTGTTTGTTTTGGAATTTTGTTTCAGAGCTGGAGCTTTTTACCTGCCATACTCCAGAGACAAAGAGGTACTGAATCTTTTTTTCCAAGATAATCTCTAGACTGCCAACAGAGTGATATTTCCTTTAAACAGATCAATTAAATAGGGAGGAAAGGCTTATGAGACACATGACTCAGTTTTTAATGGGATTTGCAGTATATTTTACTCTTTAATCTAAGCTCACATATCAAAACCCACTTCCATTATGTCCATTTTTCTAGGATTCTTTGTCCCATTTATTATTAAGCCAGTAGCAGTAATATTGGAAGATTCCATAATTTTCTACCATTTCCTTTCCTTCATGTTCTGTGTTCATTCCTTCAAGGAATGTCTGGTGTTTAGTATCTTGTGTGGCATCAAATCTTTATTGCTAAATTTAAATTATGAGAAGTAAATTCCATATTATACTTTATTAAGGAACCAGAGTTAGATAGTTGTCTTTTAGTCATTTCAGTTGGGTTCAACTCTGCATGGGTCCATTTTGAGGTTCTCTTGGCAAAGAAGCTGGATTGTTTTGCCATTTCCTTCTCTGACTCATTTTACAGATGAAAAACCTGAGGCAAACAGGGTGAAGTGACTTGCCCACGTCACACATCTGGTAAATGTCTGAGGCTTGATTTGAACTCACGAAGCTGAGTCTTCCTGATTCTAAGCCCAGCAATCCACTGCACCACCTAGCTGCCCCAGAGTTAAACAGACCTCTAGCCTGAAAAAAGAAAAGATTTGTGATGCAATGGGCTGAATTCTAGATTTCAAATCAGTGATTCTGGGTTCAGATTTGGCTCAGGCACCCTTGTGACCCTGTGACTTTGGACAAGTCACTACCTCTCTGAATCTGTTTCCTCATCTACAAAATGAGGAGGATGGGCAAGTGAGCACTTAAGTCCCTTCCAGTTCTAAATCTATTATCCTATTAGGTTGTCTAAAGAGAACTAATTTGCTTTTAAGCATTTTATAGATTGTGATTGGAGAATGACCTACTTTATCTAGGTGAGTTAAAATAATCAGGAAAAGAGGAGAAATAAATAATAGTAATATGAAGCTGTGGTTGTGACTGAGGATCTGGAAAATTGTCATGTACTTTAAAATATCCTTTATATGTCATCTGGCAATAGAAAGTTGTAGAAAGTATCTATTTAGACAATATGTATGGTAATATGAATGTGACAGTTGAACTTATAATTAGTCTCTGTCTTTCTGTCATTTTAATATTGAATTTTTTTTCTTAACAGAACATCTTGATTTATCATTGGATGCCAGGGTTTACAATGGGCAGTTCTGTTTTTCTTGGAGAAGAAAATAGATAAAATTCCAAAAGAAAACAGATCCATCCCTTAAACAAAAGCTCTGTTATGAGTTCACAGCAGTCTTGGAGAGAAATTAAAAACAGTTGATGGTTCTACCAAAAAGTCTTACATTCCACTTGAATTTCATGTTTCATGTGCCATTCTTTTGGTCCTGAACTTCCATATTTTGATTTTAATCTAGAAGCTTTAAACCTAAGATTGCACATCTTCTTATAAGCAAAAGAAATCAGAAATTAAAGCAAATTTGCTACATCATACAATTTTAGAAATAGTCATACATACATATGTACAATATGGGAATTTTTTTTTTTTTGCTGGGGAATCAGGAACAGGGTAGAGAGGATCAAGCACAGCCTAAATCTCTTAAGAATTGGTTTATAGCTCCATTTTTTTCTTTAAAACTTAGGATTAAAGGTATTTTAAAAAATATTTTATGATGAGAGACTTCTCGAAAAAGTACTGAAATAGTTCCAGTCACTGTTCCAATGAAAATAATGTTCATTCAGTAAATATCTGTTTTACACCTATTATATTCAAAGCATTATTTTAGCCAATGTGAGAGAGTTGTAGAAAATCTGATTTCTTGCCCTTAAGAAATTTACCATCAAATACTACTATATCACTCAGGGAACTCTTAAGGACCCTGCATTTCTTATATAGTCAAGGTCCATCTCAGGCATTTAAAGTCTTTCACAATCTGAAAAAAAGCCTGTTTTTGAGCCTTATTACTCTTCATGCTTTTGATGGTTCAGCCAAACAGTTCTATTGCTGTACTTCATATGTGACAAATCCCCTCCTACATTCATGTAAGCAAGTTCTGAATTTCTCATTTCTGAAATTGTCTTCCTCTTCATTTCCACCCCTTAAAATCTCTAATTTTATTTGAAGCTCTGCTCGAGCCATCGACTTCTACCTTTTCTGATCCCTCCAGCTACTAGTCCTAACCTTTCCCCAACTTTGACGTTGCCTTTATGTATTTAGGGTATGTTCACATATGTACATTTCCCCCCTTGATTGGATTTAAACTTCTTGAGAATATGAACGTTTTCATTTTTGTCTTTATCTCTGATGCTTAATACAGTTTCTGATATATAGGTTCTTAATGAATACTTTTTTTATTGTTGATTGATTCATCAGAGTAAATCAGTGTTCTGTGATGAATTGGTAATTAATTAATGCATTGATGTAACCAAATCTGCCATAAGTAGATGCTTTGTTGAAAAAAAAAAAAACAAAATATCAGAAATAAAGAATGCTCTCTGAATAGAGGGATGTTGGCATCTTTGTTAAAAGTTTCACAAATATAGAACAGTTCTCTTTATTGACCTGAATACATGAAGGAAGAGGCATAGAACTTTGTAAATGGTGTACCTTACTTTTTCATCTGCATATAAGAAGAACTGAAGAAGCAGTTAATAGATAGGGTGCCAGACCTGGTGTCAGTGCAAAGTTCAGGTTTACTTCAATGTGATAGGGGAGGAAGCACAAATCCTTCTCCACTTGTATTTAGGAGAGGGGATGACCAATTACCTTTGTAGTATAAAAATACCCTTTTGCTAAATTTTAGGTGGAATTTGAGGAAGGAAAAACAAAGAGAAAAGCCAAGTAATAGGGGAAGTGATTTCCCTTTTCTCTTCTGACTTTATTTCTTGTGATTTCATATCTTCCACATGCTTGAGGGACTCTTTCAATCTTATTTTTCTGGAGACCTTACCCTTGCATCAGCCTCTCCCTTTTGTTAATTATTTATATTTTCCTCTCCTCTTCCTCCTTTATGAACTTTATGTACAGCTAGATTGTGTCAGCCTTAAAAAAAAGAACAAAAACCAAAAACATTGTCTAACTCCATTAACTTGTGTAGTCAAGGGCCAGGATATGATAATGACACTGAGGAATTCACAAAATTTAAAATTCCCTGTTAGGCTAAAAAAATTCCTTTGGGTTGAATAGCTAGACAAAAGTGTGTATTAAATTCACCAGACATATATTAAGTACCTACTCTGTAGCAAGAGCTTGCAAATAGAGCCATGCAGAGAGAGTGGTTCAGGGATGATGATGATGACATAACAAAAGAGATGGAAAACTATCAATCATAGAGGTAGGAGAATGGGGGCAGAGTAATAACGAAAACCCAGGGAGGAGAGAGAGTTTAGGAGTAAGGGAATGGTACTCAATGTAAAGTGCTGCAAAGGTCAAATCCATTGGTAACTCTGTAGAGCTGTTTCAGTGGAATAGTGGGAGCAGAAGTCTAATTGCAACTAATTAATTGGCAACCATTCATTAAGCACTTTCTGTGTTTCAGGTACTGTGCTCAGTCCTGGGCCTACAAAGAAAGGCAAGGATAGTCTCTGCTCTCTTGAGGAGCAAACATGGATATAAGTAGTTACATTCGAGATCTATCCATAGGAAATGGAAGGTAACTTTTGAGGCTGAGGTCCGGAGATAACCTCAGACCAGAGTAAGTTGGGGTTGGGGTTGGAAAAGAGGAGGAATCTCCCAATGGATTGCTTCTATTTTCTTAGAAGCTACATTTCTCTGTTAAGAGGAAGGGGAGAAGACTATGGATGAATAGATATTCTAACCCACGTGGAACTCTTTCCTGCTCAACTTAGAGAACCATTTCCAAACCAATTAATGTGTCAACACGCAGAGAAACAGGAATTAATGTTGTAGCTACTATACACTCATACACACATATGTTTATGCACACATATACTCTATATAGCAACTCCTCATTGTAGAAAGCGATATGGGAAATAGAACTAACAACAAAAAGTTACTTGTGAGTTAGTCAGACTCCGACTACTTCATTTCAGTGAGTGAGGCAGCTGAACTAGTCCTCTTGCCTGGGCAAAGCTCTGTTCTGTTTATCTCAAATAGGACTGAATAACCCTCATGTTTCTGAATCCTTCCCTCTTATTATTTTTCTTTTAGCATTGGTTGTTGTCTGGATTTAATTAATATATCTATTCTGTCCTCATTCTATCTGTGTTTTCTGGTAATTTTACTTCCATTAAATGAGAAAAGAGTTGAAGTTGGATTCTCTATGGGGTATTGAGGAATACACACTCAAATGATTCCATTTTTGGATACTTTTCTGCTTCAACTCCCAGATCCTGATCTGGGGTATATGTTTGCTTGTGTGTTTTTTTCCTCTATATATTTTAGAACAATTACCATTTCCCCTTGACCTTTATTATTTATAAATCACAGATTGAGCTTGTACCTATAGGTTTGTATTTGCTGCAGAAATAGAAGTGTGAGGAAAGAAACATTCTGAGTGCTTCTTAGAAAACATACTATCCAGGGAGAACTATAAAGAATATCGATTGTGGAAGAACTGGTAGTTCTCATACACCCTTTAAGAAGAAAAGCATCTTTCGATGCCAACTACTTCCAATAGAAATTCTATCTATTTCTTTAGAGTTGTTTTTAATTAGCTGGGAATAGAAGAATGAAGCAGAGTAAATGATGTTGGAGAAAGGAAGGCTCTGTTTTTGTGAACTGAGGAAAATAAAAATTCTTTTTGGAAAATGAAATCCTTTTAGAGGTAAGTTGAGATGTGTCTACTGGGACCTGAAGTAACTCTGTGGTACTCAGTTAAAATTATTGGACGCAGTGAGGTGAATGTTTATGTAGTTCACTCAGTAAATTCAACAAGACCAGTTAAACAGCCGCTTATTAAATGTCTACGATGTGCAAAACACTGTGCTTGGCAGAGAAGGATGTGCAAAGAAAAATAAGATGTAGGCCTTGCTTTTCAGGAGCCTAAAATCTAGCAGGGAAGTTTATCTGTTCATCCAAATAATTTTAAAGTAAAATAGAAGTAAATAAGAAAACTATGGATAGTGGACTATGAGAGTTTAGAGAAGGAAAATACTACTTTTTAACTGGAGAAATCTGAAAAATTTTCATGGTTCAGGTGACTCTTGAGCTAAAAAACCTTGAAGAAAATAGTATTTTCAAATACACCTATGGGAGAATGTTTGTTCCAGGCAAAATGTAACAAATAGCATGAACAAAGATCCCTTGCTCCCCCCTCCAAAAAATTGTGAGCACTATTGCCATCCTTCGTTTGTATATGTTTACTTGTGTCTTTGTATCCTTCCCATGAAATACAAACTCCTTAAGGAAAGGGGCAGCTTAGTTTTGTTTTATGTTCCCAGTGACTGGAACAGTGTTAAAGAAATATTTGCTGAATTGAATTTAGGTAAAAAAAACAGTGACATGTCCAGGGAATGATGAGTAACTCTATTTGGCTGCATCCAAAAGTAGGAAAGGATGGGGATGTCTAGGTGATGCAGTGAATAGAGCACTCCTGGAGTCAAGAGGACCTGAGTTCAAATGTAGCCTCAGACACTTAACACAAAACTAGCTTTGACCTTGGGCAAGTCACTTAACCCCAATTTCCCTACCTTACTCCCTCGAAAAAGCAAAAAAAAAAAAAAAACAAAGTAGAAAAGGATAAAAGTACAAGATGATGCTGGGAAGACAGGTTGGAGCTAGAGGTCCTTTAATTTCAGTGAAGGAGTCTGGACTTTATTTAATCCAAATGGGGAGTCACTGAAAGCTCTTCAACAATGACTTGATTTGAGGGTGTTTTTTGTTTTTGTTTTTGTTTTGAGGGCTTTTTAAAAAGAAATATTAACCTGTTAGTGATATGTAGGATGGATCAGAAGAGAAAAAGACTCAAGTTTGGAAGACCATTTATTTTGATAGCTCAAGAAGTGATAAACTAGGGTGGTAGCCAGTGGGAAAAGAATAGAGGCAATAGGTATAAGGTACTTTGGAAGTTGAATTGATGGAATTTGGTGATGTTGAAGGCAAGGCTATCGTTAAGATTTTAAGCTTGAGTATGTTAGAAAATGAGGGTATCATTCATTGAAGTGAGGAAAATCTGGGGAGGGGGAGTTTTGGAGAATAGAGGATGAATTCCATTTTGGATCTTTGAGTTTGAGGTGCTGGTGTGCCATCAGCATCATTTACTAAGAGACTGAAAATTCAGGGGTTTGTATCAGATCGAGGGCTCAAAGAAAGTAAACGAGAATTAAAATAGTCCCTGAGAGAAAGTCCATAAGGAATTGGGTAGAAACGAATGAAAAAAACAGCAAATAACTGCCAAGGTGTAGTAAGGTTCTACTTGAGGTTCTTAATATGGTTTGTTGATGTGTTCTATTTGGAGAGACAACTTGTACACATATAGGTATGTACCAGATATTTACAAATTAAATACACAGTATTTTTTTTGATGGGGAGGCATTAACAGCTGGAGGAAATAAAGAATGACATCATGCAGGAAGTGGCATTTCAATGAAGATTTGATGGAAACTAGGGGTGCTGAGGGAAGGGAGGGGGAGCTTTTTATTGCTCCATACTGTGTTTCTCTACAACCTGGTATACTAAGTGAAAAATGCTGGTTCTATTTGATATAGACTAATAAACAAAACAAGTGCTTAACTTCAGGGTTACAAGGTAGAATTTTAGTATTTTTTTTCTTTTTGGGTTTATGTTGTATATTTTGATGTTTATATAAAATATATATACAGAGAAATATATATACATTATATATACATATATAAAACAATATGTTTATATTATATTTTTTAATTTGTAAGCTCATTGATTGGAGCAAAAGAAATGATTAGAAGCCTTAAGAGATATGAAGTGATTGATAATAAAATGGAATAGAATTGAGAAAAGGAAAGAGGGAGAGAGATATGCACAGATAAATATGCCTAAAAGAAAGTATGAAAGAAGCAGGTGATTGTGTTTTAATTTATGATATAATTTATTCACTGAATTCCCAAACAAGTGGAAAAGACAACTATAACATGATTTTGATTTTTAGTCAGCACCTTACTTACCACACTGATGAAATTGAGAATCTCTTGAGGTATGAAAAGTTAAAATCCAAATCTTATAAAAATGATTTTGAGTATATCTTTATTTAAATTGAACCTATAATATTACTTCTCTACCATGTTGTCTTGAATTTTTCTGTCTTAGCACTTTCTTTTAGTGTGGTTCTTTTTTCAAGTTCACTTCTTTGTTTTGGTAGTTTGTGATCTTTATTCCACATGATAGTCTTCTGTGAAAAATATTGGTAGTCCTTGTTTAGTGGAATTGTTAAAATTTTTTTCTACCTCAACTTGTTAGCCCATCCTTGAAAATATTCTGTTGTTTTGCTTGAAATACTTTATACTTACGTAGTATAGTAATACAACAAACTTACTACATGTCAACATCAAGGACAGGCAGTTTTATAATGATGTTAGCAAAACTAAAAGTAATAATGTTATGAAGCTTGAGTAGAGTTCATGACGCAGGGTTAGGAAGACATGAATTTGAATCTTTTTTCATACATTAGCTGTGTGACCCTGCGAAAATTACTTGCATTCCCTGTTGCTTGGTTTCCTCTTTAATATAATATATGTAAACAGCTTCCCAAAATTTAAAGCATTATAAATATCAGCTGTTCTTAATAGTGCATGTTTTGCATTCTGAAGAGTCAAAGGCCATCAACCAGGAGCCAAAAGAAATGGCTAACATAATCAATTTTTGAATGAAAAAACCAAGTAACTTTTTTGGGATATATGTACAGGAATGGGAGTTCGCAGGAAGCAATATCCCAGACCATTTGTTTTGTGCTATGAAAAATAGCAAATAGTTCTTTTCCTTCTACAATTAATATCTGTAGGACTGTGTTTTCTTTGTTAAATTCATTAATACTGGTGGCAGAGTCAAAATGGCATAATAGAAACAGCACTTTCCTGGAGCTCTCACCCACACCACTTCAAAATTATGTAAAAGGGGGACTCTGAACAACCTCTGGAGTTCCAGAACCCACAAAATGACACAGAGAAGCTAACTTCCCACTGAGGACATCCCAGCAGCCTGGCAAGGAGCGGCAAATGAAGCTCTCTGGGAGCCGAGCCCAGGTCTGCTTAAGTCAGAGGTTTTAGCCCCAGGGTGGCCATACCAGCAGCTGGCTAGAAGGACCCCAGAATACCAGCAGCTGTGGCATTTCCAGAATTGCCAACACATAGATGCCTTGGACAAAGTAAGAGATCAGTGCCCTATGGACTTTGGGAGTGGTTGCAAGAGCTCCTAGCCTCTTTCCCCTTGGGCCAAGAAGCCACTGAGGAACTGGCACAGCTTGCGCCACATTGCCACTTTGTAGCTTCAGCTTCTGGCCTGCGAACTGTAGGGGGATCCGGCAGTCAGTCTGGGGGGTGATCACTTTTGCTTTACCCTTCTTGGATCTGGATTGCTGTCTGGGGTGGAGGTCTTGGGGTGTGTTACCAGCTTGCCAGAGCCTGTGAAGGCTTCAGAGATGTCACCAAACTAATACCTCCAGAAGTTTGGAAATCCCCAGCGTTTGGGATGGAAGCTCCCCTGGCTGGTGGCAGAGTCCTACTGTGGGAAGAAGCCCAAAAGTCAAGTAATTGAGAGGCAACATGCCTAGGCAAAGGAAAGAAAATAAACAGAAAAATTCAACATTAGACGCCTATTTTGGGGGCAAAGAGGATCAAAGCATGGAACAGGAGGAGGACTGTGAGGTCAGAAATCCTGCACTAAAAGCCCAAAATGAAAATATGAACAGGTTACAGGCCATAGAAGACCTTAAGAAGCAGATAAGAGAAGATGGGGGAAAAATTGGGTAGAGAAATGAGAAAGATGTAAGAAAAGTATGAAATGAAAGTCAACAGCCTGACTGAGGAAAATAACACCTTAAAAAATAGACTAACTCAAATGGCAAAAGAGGCTCAAAAAGGTGATGACTAGAAGAATGCCTTATAAAGCCGAATTTGCCAGATGGAAAAAGAATCTCAAAAGCTCACTGAGGAGAATCATTCCTTCAGAATTAGACTGGAGCAAATGGAAGCTAGTGACTTTATGAGAAATCAAGATGCTATTAAGGAGATCCAAACAAATGAAAGAATAGAAGCAATGTGAAATATCTCATGGAAAAAATCACTGACCTGGAAAATAGATCCAGGAGGGACAATCTAAAAATTATTGGACTACCTGAAAACCATGATCAAAGAAAGAACCTAGAAATCATCCTTCAAGAAATTCTCAAGGAAAATTGCCCTGATGTTTTTGACCCAGAGGGGGAAATAGAGGTTGAAAGAATCCACAAATCACCTCCTGAAAAAGATCCCAAAAAGAAAACTCCCAGGAATATTATACCAGGTTCCAGAATCCCCAGATCAAGGAGAAAATACTACAAGCAGCCAGGAAGAAACAGTTTCAATATTGTGGAAACACAATCAGGATAACACAGGATCTGGCAGCTTCTACACTGAGGGATCAAAGGGTATGGAATATGATATTCAGGAGGGCAGTGGAGCTAGCTGGGATTAAAACCAAGAATCACCTATCCAGCAAAACTGAGTATCATGTTTCAGGGGAAAATATGATCATTCAGTGGAATAGAGGACTTTCAAGCATTCTTTTTTTTTTTAAACAAATACTTTATTAACTTCTGTTCTACATCATTCATTTCCGCCAGATTTTGAGTTACAATCATTTTCCCCCCATTATTCCCCTACCCACCCTCCCAGAATAGCAGTCCCACAAGATATCGCTTCCTCCAATCTGCTCTCTCCCATACCTTCTCCCATACCCCCATCGACTTTTCCATTAGAGGAAGATGAATCTTTGTGTCCCAATGCCTGCACATCTTATCTCCCAATTATAGGCAAAAGAGTATTAATAATAGTATTTATATATATTTGAAACATTTAATGTTACGACCTTGAATTTCAGATCCATTTCCTTCCTCCCTTGTCACCCATTCCTTCTTGGGATATAAGTAATTCAGTATATGTTGTACATGTCTAGCTATGCAAAACATTATCATAGTAGATATATTGTGCAAGGCTGCTTATAATTCCCTCCCACTCATCCCACCCCCCACCTGGTCCATTCCCTACATGATCCTGTCCCTCTTCTATAGTGGGTAATTCCAACCTCCCCTCACCCCAAGGATGCCCTCCCATCCATCATCCCTCCTCTCATCCCCCTTCCCCCTATCCTGCTGCAGGTTGAGATATCCCATTTAGTATGTATGTAATTTTCTCCCTGAACCAAATTCAATGTGAATGTGGTTTTGCCTTTTTAGCCTTCCTTATTCTCCCCCTCCTTTGCACCCACTTCCCCTACATGAGATAGTTTACCCTACCATGTCTCTCCCCATCTCCTCTTGCCACTTTCCTCTCTCACCTCATAATTTCATCCCTTGAGTATTCTCCCTTCCCAACAAATTCAACCTATGCCCTCTATCCATATATAACTGTAGCCATATACACACACATTCACATATGTATTCATATGACCACACACCCTTCTTCCATTATTTTCATAGTGAGAAAGGTTTCATCAGTCACAGTTATTGCTTTTCCATATAGGAATGTAAATAGTTCAACTTGATAAGTTCCTTTTGATTTCTTTTCCCTGATTACCTTCTCAGGCATCTCTTGCTTCTTGTGTCTGGATGTCAAATTTTCTATTCAGTTCTGGTTTTTTCCTCAAGAATGCTTGAAAGTCCTCTATTCCACTGAATGACCATATTTTCCCCTGAAACAAAATACTCAGTTTTGCTGGGTAGGTGACCCTTGGGTTCATTCCCAGTTCTTTTGCCCTCTGGAGTATCATATTCCATGCCCTTCGATCCCTCAGTGTAGAAGCCGCCAGGTCCTGGGCTATTCTGATTGTGTTTCCACAATATTGAAATTGTTTCTTCCTGGCTGCTTGTAGTATTTTCTCCTTGATCTGGGGATTCTGGAACCTGGCTATAATATTCTGGGAGTTTTCTTTTGGGATATTTTTCAGGAGGTGATCTGTGGATTCTTTCAACCTCTATTTTGCCCTTTGGATCTAAAACATCAGGGCAGTTTTCCTTGAGAATTTCTTGAAGGGGTGATTTCTAGGTTCTTTCTTTGATCATGGCTTTCAGGTAGTCCAATAATTTTTAAATTGTCTCTCCTGGATCTATTTTCAGGTCAGTGGTTTTTCCCATGAGATATTTCACATTGCCTTCTAATCTTTCGTTTGTTTGGATCTGCTTAACAGCATCTTGATTTCTCATAAAGTCATTAGCTTCCATTTGCTCCAGTCTAACTCTGAAGGAATGAATCTCTTCAGTGAACTTTTGAGATTCTTTTTCCATCTGGCAAATTCGACTTTTTAAGGCATTCTTCTTCTCATTGCCCTTTTGGGCCTCCTTTGCCATTTGAGTTAGTCTGTTTTTTAAGGTGTTGTTTTCCTCAGTCAGGATGTTGACCCTCATTTCATACTTTTCTTGCATCCTTCTCATT
>WOXC01005863.1:0-326933 GCA_011680675.1 Gymnobelideus leadbeateri | reverse complement strand
ATTTGAGTTAGTCTATTTTTTAAGTGTTGTTTTCCTCAGTCAGGCTGTTGACCCTCATTTCATACTTTTCCTGCATCCTTCTCATTTCTCTTTCCAATTTTTCCTCCACTTCTCTCATTTGATTTTTAAAGTTCTTCTTAAGGTCCTCTATGGCCTGCAACCCGATCATGTTTTCCCCTGGGGCTTTTGGAGCAGGACTTCTGACCTCACAGTCCTTTTCCTGCTCTATGCCCCCAAAATAGGAGTCTAGAGTTGCATTTTTCTGTTTCCTTTGCCTTGGCATGTTGCCACTTAATTGCTTGACTTTTGGGCTTGTTGCTACACTATGGCTTTAAGGCCAGATAGAGGAATTTTTGTCCCGAATGTGTGGGGGGCAACTTCTGTTTCTGGCAAGCTGTAAACCCACCCACGACTTCCACCCTAGATCACAATCCATATCCAGGGAGGTTAAAGCAAGAGCGATTACCCCCCAAGACTGATCGCTGGATCTCCCTACAATTCGCAGGCCAGGAGCTGGAGCTGCCTCTGAAAACTACAAAATGGCGTTTGTCCTCAGCGGCTTCTAGCCCCCAGGGGAGGGAGCCGACGCATTCCCCAAATACCGGTCCCAAAGTCCATAGGACACTAACCTCTTACTTTGTCCTAGGCATGTCTATGTGGATAATTCTGGAGTCACCACAGCTCATGGTGTTCTGGGGTTCCTCCAGCCGGCTGCTGGCCCTGCTGCCCTGGGGCTAAAACCTCAGCTCACACGGACCTGGGCTCAGCTCGGCTCCCCACACTCTGTGCGCTGTGCGCTGCCAGGTCCCAGACCTCTGCTCTGGTCCTTCCTGCAGGGCTTCTGGGCTGTCCTCAGCAGGAGGTTAGCTTCTCTGTGTCATTCTGTGGGTGCTGGTCCTCCAGAAGTTGTTCAGAGTCCCCTTTTATATAGTTTGGGTAGAATCTGGGGGCAGAGTGCCTTGGATGAGCTGTTTCTACTCCACCATCTTGGCTCCACCCCCAGGAACTGAATTCTTAAGTGATTTGTCCAGGTTTACTCAGTCAGGATGAAACAGAAGCACCATTTATTTCCAAGAGTTTTTTATTCTAAGCTAGTTATCTAGCTAGCTTAGAATACATAATTTTATTCTAAGCTAAGGTAGCATAACACACTGCCTCTCATTAAAAATTACCTACTGTCGGGGCGGCTAGGTGGCGCAGTGAGTAGAGTGCTGGCCCTGGAATCAGAAGGACCTGAGTTCGCGTTCGGGCTCAGACACTTAACACACACACACAAAAACCTAGCCGTGTGACCTTGGGCAAGTTATTTAACCCCAATTGCCCTCCAAAAAGCAAAAAAAACAAAAAACAAAAAAACTTTCATATTCTCGGGGTGGCTAGGTGGCACAGTGAGTAGAGTGCTGTCCCTGAAGTCAGAAGGACCTGAGTTTGGATCTGGCCTCAGACACTTAGCACACACACACACACACACACACACACACACACACACACACACCTAGCCATATGACCTTGGGCAAATTACTTAACCCCAATAGCCCTCCAAAAAGCAAAAAAAAAAAAAATTACCTACTGTGACATTTTTTTTGTCCATTGTTGTAAATGGAAAATAAGTTGCCATGTAGTTCTACCTAGTAAATGCTTTTAACTTATTACTTTTTTTTATCCTTTAGACCACCGTGTAAAGCCAAGCACAAGCAGCTTTCCAGAGGACTGCTGCTGTGAACAGGTTTCTTATTACACAGTATAGTGAACTCTCTATTTATTCAGTAACAAACTAAGACAAAACATTCCCAGAAATCAAAGTACAGCATTCACAGTGTTATGGCATAACACCTTATCACAAAAATGGCCACATAATTTTAAACAAAGATAACATTCATTTAGTAACACAATCATTTAATAAGTCCTCAATTCAATCATCTTTAAGGAAGAAGCCTCCTTAATTTACACAAAGTACAAAAGTCAATGTCCTCCACCCAAGGTCACATTTTCTTTATCTCTCCAATCAAAAAGTCCTCTTTCTTCTTAATTGTAGAAGTCCTTAACTTAATCATCCAAATGTAAAGGTCAGAGTCCTCCACCCCCAGGGCACAGTAAATCATGATTTTCTCAGTTTGCATTAAATAACCTAGGAGAGGTCTTTTCATCTTGACTGAAGGCAGGCTCTCAGCTTCCATTTCTCCTCTTCCATCATCCCACCTCCTGCCTGGATATATACAACTTCCTCTTGGGTTCAAAGGCAGACAGCTCTCAGTTCTTTGTCCAGCTTCTTGTGTAGTTCCTGTTCCACATTGAAGCTCACAGTGTCTAGTCCACCTCAAGTCCTTCACAGTTTCTATTCCTGGGAAGACAAAGCTTAACAAAACCACAATACCATCCCATGCACATTGCCAGCACCTTAATCAATTAACTTTGTGCCTGTGAAATCAACATAGACCCAACAACAGGGTCTGAGGAATCAACACAAATCATCAATATAGTCCCTGGACCTCTGAAGTCATCAGCAAGACCCTCCTACAGGATTTTTGTAAACATAAATCAAGAAAATCCTCTTTCGGGCCTTCTGAACCACCAGGAATGTCCCAGGGCTTCTGTAACAACAGCACTGTCCTCTATTAGCAGAACAGTCTGACAAAGTAACATCAAAACAGACAGATAAAGTACCAACACCACAGCCATCCCTCCTCCCAGTTCGCCTCCCTTCTTATTTCTTAGCTTTTCTCGATTCTCAGTTCAATCCTCAGTTCTCATTTCTCTTCTCAGTTCTTCTCAGTTATCAGTTCAGTTTTCAGTTCTTTTCTCTCTCTTCAGCAGTAGCAGCCCTGCATCCAGATTCTTGCTCCCAGAAGTTCTCGCCTCTCTCAGCTTGGACTTTTCTTTACATATGGTATTAGCTCCTCCCTGTTCTGCCCCTTCCTGTTATGTCAACAAGCCCATCCCACTGTGGGATTCACAAGTTCTGGATCTTAATCCTGACACAATTATGATCCTGAAACTAAGATCTTCAAACTCCTATTCCCATTACACACTGTGCACTTGCTTCTTTTGCCATGGCCTGATGATCATTGTGACCAAATCTGTATGATAATGTAACCAGCCAGTTTGCTACCATGACATTCCTAGCCCCACTTTGACATAGTTCTATTGACATAAACTCTTATGTGGGGGTTATTGGTGGGATGCCCTAGTATAAAGGTGTTAGTAAGAAGTCAAAAATGTTTGGCCTGACAATTCTAGGAAAGAAAAAGTGAATGAAGATGGTCTATTGTATAGATTATAGCAAAACAGTTAGATGAGCGAACTATAAGGTTTGCTTATCATGAAGCAAACCTTGGACCAACAGGGCAAATGTACAGAATTGAACAGCTGAAGATAGGTAGGCTAGATTGCCTTCAGGAAAACATGAAAATCTACTAGAGATCTTAATCTTCTTCAAAAAGTAAAGATCAATTTTCTGAGTACATTTTTAATTTAACTAGACTGTTTCTCACATGCATGCTTGGGCATGAACACCCACACCCATACACTGACACACAGACCCACACAAATCTCTATTTGAGACTAGCACTTTGGATTGATCCTTAAGGGACCATTTATGAAAAGGCATAGATGAAAGTCACAGAGGAAAAAAAAACATTGAACAATGATTTGTATTTCTAGAGGGACAACCAATGAAACCAGGGATCGATTTTAGTGTCAAGATATTAATAATTAATATTTAGGCATTAAAACTCTTTCTTTTTTTTTAAGCAATTGGGGTTAAGTAACTTGCTCAAAGTTACACGGCTAGTCATTATTTATGTGTGGGTGCTCATTTTCTGAGGCCGGATTTGATCTTGGGTCATCCCAACTCCAAGGCCAGCACTCTTACTCACTGAGCCACCTAGCCACCCCTTTTTTTTAGGGCAATTGGGGTTAAGTAACTTGCCCAAGGTCACACGGCTAGGTTTTTTTTTTTGTGTGTATGTGTGTGTGTGTGTGTGTGTGAGTGTGTGTGTGTGGGTTAAGTGTCTGAGGCCAGCTCCGAATTCAGGTCCTTCTGACTCCAGGGCCGGCACTCTACTCACTGCACCACCTAGCTGCCCCAAAACTCTATCTTTCTAAATGGAAATATGCACATCTCCCACATCCTCTACATATTAAAATAAATAGATAATTAACTTGATTTTCATTGTCTTTTTAAGGAATGACTAGGAGGGGATGCATACATCAATAAAAGTTTTGGTTGGAAGAAAAATAAACTCCTAACATGTTAGATTAATTTCTTTTTAATATCAATTTTCTTTCTTCCTACTCCATGAAGGCAGTTCTTCAACAACAGTGACAATACCAAAGATCTATCAGTTTCTTCTTGAGGTATTGGAATTTTATATAAAATACCACCTGTATATAAAATGATTTGTATTTTGACATTTCATATATAACCTTGACTTTCCTCATACCTTTGTGGCCCAAGGAGTGTAAGGTATCATAATAGGTTCAATAATATCCTCTCATGTACTTACATGTACCACATTCTTTAGTTGAGATATGGGTCCTCTGGTGCAGTGCTTTAATAATAGATTTAGAGCTTACTGGTACCCTATTTATGATAAAAAAATAAAATCCAAAAATATTACCTCAGAGCCCCAACTTCAGAGACAAAGGACACATCAACATTTCTTAATGCATAGTTGAACTATATAGTGATGTATTTTTACAAAACTTTTTGGAAAGTAACTAGCTGTTTTATGAAATATTGGTAAGTGAAGGTATATGTTATATGAACATACTTGCATATATCATAAAGTACAGGCATGTATATATATATATATAACTATTTGTATATGAATATATATCACATATACACATTATATATACACACACATACTGATTTTTGAATCACACTATTTATCCAAGCTATATCATATATGCTGTTATATATATATATATATATATATATATATATATATATGTTTTTTTTTTTTCTGAAAACTGATCTTTAACGGGATATTTCAACCCCAGCCCCAGCCCCAGTCTTAAAATTACATGGTTAGGACACCAAGAGACATTCTGAAAGATGATACTGCACCCATGTAAAGTTTTTTCCCCTCAGTTCATTAGCCCCGCAAACCACCCTTCCACCCAATTCCCACCCCACCCCAGGACCAAAAATATCAAATCAATAAGGAGGGTGTGGGCTTCTTGCCAGGCCAAGCCTCCTTGGCATATTTCTTCTTCTTGGGCTCGTTTACAGCTTCAGGATTGTAGACCGCAGGGTTTGGTGCAGGGTTAATATTCACTGCTGATGGCACAACAGGGGTCAAGTCTACCTGAGGAGCGAGGTTTGGGTAGGGCATGGGCAGGCCAACAATGAGTGCAATCACATGGATGCCATGTGACTGACAGCCCGCCTCACTGTGGGTAGGGGGTAGACCCCTATACAATCCTCCGTTGAATGGAAAGTTCTGCATGTGCCTGCTCACTGATTCCTCCAAACTGAGCGAGCCAGGGCCCTCGACACGTTTCTTCTTAACTGGGACCACTGCAGTCTGTACCATGTTTCTAAATCTGCCAACGGAAGGATCCACATCCTCTGGATTGATGATCTCATCATCTTCACTGAATGTTACCCTAGAGTTCTTCCGTTTCCGCTTTGGTCTCTGGATGTCCAAATTCCCTTCCTCAATGGTGAGAGTGGAAATCCGTTTGTTATGGGCTGTGTTGAACTCTGTCAAGTTATCAAGCTCAGTCTCCTCTTCTGGGAGGCCCAGCAGGCCCTTGAGTTCATCATCCTCTCCACCCATTTTCTCATCTCCTTTCACCGATGATGGCAATGTCTGAGGCTTCTCACGTAGAGTGTATGCCCGGGTAGATGCACCAAATGAGACTGTGGAGTCGATCGGGATCAGCTGTGGCTTGTGAGGCTCCAATCGAATGTGACCCAAGAATGTGCCGTGTGTACTGTTGAGATCTATTAGGAAAACTCTTCAGATGCTTGTGGTAGACCAAGGCAACATGGACTCGAGAGCAAGATTGGTGATCAATGGTAAAATCACACAGATCAGGGTTTCTCCCAAACAGGTAATACTTCTTTTCATCAATGATAAGTTTCTCAATTAACTTGTCTCCTTTGACTACATCCAGATGTAAACCAGGTGGGGGTTTACCTGCCCAAGTCGGGCAGTCGAACAGCGGGAGACTAGAGCCTGAGTTCGCGGCTGCCGCCATCTTGCCTCTCCCCTATGCTGTTATATTTTGCAGTCATAGAAAAGGATCATTGGTTATGAAGATAGTAAAACATTTTTAAAGCCTTGCCTTTATATTTTTAATAGAATTTATTTTTCGTGTTCTGACTCTAAGAGGAAAAAAAGTGTAGAAGAACGAAATGAATATTGACTTTGGAGTTACAACACTTGAGTTCAAATCCCTCCTTTGCTTCTGTTTTACCTTGAAACCATCACTTACCCTCTCTGGGTTTGTTTTCTCAATTGTAATGGGAATGAGTTAAAACATTTGAACCCTAAAGTCTCCTCTGGCTCTAGCTCTACAATCTTATGTTCTGAGCAAAAATGGGAAAAAAAATTCAATGTCTTTAGATAATGGTGTATCTTTTTTATGTGGCAAAATAATTTTTTTTTGTCTTTTTTCTTCCTGGAAAGACCTCAAAATAATCAGATTATTATGTCCTAAAAACACAGCAAGTCTAATAAAATAGACATTTTCTGCTAGAAAAAGAAGGCAAAAAATAGAAGCTGAAAAATATATTATGACAGTAGAAATAACTGTAAATTTGGAATCATAATATGGAAGGTGGAAGGATTCTCCAAGGCAAATAATCTCATCCTTATAGAATTTAGTTAAATATTATTGTCATGGTCACCAACCCATATTTTGTAGAATTCAGGTTCTTCCATTAAAATGGGACATTGACACATTTCTAGTTCTATCTCACTACTTAAATTCTTGATGACACCTTATTTCTATATTGTTAAGGTCACTTTAATTTCTCAGTGATTATTCTATCCTTATTGAATCTTCCCTTTTAACAAAGAAGTAGAGATGAGCCAAACAAATTAACATATTGGCCACATCAGATTATATATGCCTCATTCCAGTCAAATAAATATTGAAATGGACGAAAGAAAAAGATTCAGTACAAATCCTTTGAATCCATGATTGGTCGCTTCATTAATCAGAAATTTGACATCTTTCAATATTGTTTTCTGTTAAATTATTACATTAATATATTTTATTTTTAATTTGTTCTGTATCCATTTAACATCCTTCCAAGATTCTGTGATCATTGTATTATCACTTGAGTCCCTCAGCTTTTCCCCAATCTATGAGTAACCACTTTGTTTCCAGTTCTACTACTACCAAAAAAAAATGTGTGTTTGTGTTTCATATAAAATGAGGTGTTTAAGCTGTATCTTCAATGAAAGGATTCTATCTATGAGGCAAAAATAAAGAGGGAGTTCATTCTGGGAATGTGCAAAGGCAAGGAAGGAGACAGAATATGAATTGCTATTCATTATGAAGAGAAGAAAGATTGGTTTAAATAGACCACAGGGTATGGGAAGGAGAGGAATAACTAATGAGGTTTGAATTATAAATTGAGGCTAGGATTACTAAGGTTTTAAAAACTAAACAACAGTGTTTAGTTAATTTTTACTTATATGCTTATTTCCTCATTTACTGATTTATCTGTTATTTTTTTAATCATAGAAGCAACAGAGAGTGGAATTTTTTGGAACATATTTGGGGATACTAGGTGATATTGTGCCTGGAGCAATGGGCCTAGTAGCAGGATGACTGGAGTAGAAATCTATCCTCAGATGCTCATTAAGTGTGTGATGTTAGGCAAGTCACTTAAACTCCATTTACCTCAGTCTTCTCATCTATGAAATGAGGATGATTGTTCCTGTGTCACAAAGTTCTGAGGGTCAAATGAGATAATACTTGTAAAGTGCTTATAATAGTACCTGGCCCATAGTCAGAGTTACATAAATATAATGGTGATTATGATGACGACAGTAGTGGTGGAAATGATGTAGAGGAATGACAGAGTCAAATCTGGAGTTAAGGAATATCCCATTTGGAGTTATTTGGAGGCTGGATGGTAAAGAGGAGAGATTTGAGGGTCAGGATATCCAATCTAATAATCTAGAAATCCCCTGATGCAGGTCCTAAGATTGTATATATAGGAATACAGAGAATTTGTCTGAGGTAAGACATGTTGTGGGGAAAGAAATGGCAAGATTTGGCAGGTGATTGAATATAATATTGAACATGAGTGCTAGTTAGGTCTTTTAATATTTTCTTCTGTAGGGCATGTATGGTATGTGTGACCACTGTGAATTATGCGAATGTGCACATGGGTTATTTAATGCAGCTTTCTAGGAAAAATGCATGACTGGAATTCTTTTCAAATCTCTCTAAGGGGGAGGTTGATTTTTTTTTTTTTTGGTTTTTGGAGGGCAATTGGGGTTAAGTAACTTGCCCAAGGTCACACGGCTAGGTTTTTTTGTTTGTTTGTTTGTTTGTTTGTGTATGCGTTAAGTGTCTGAGGCCGGATCCGAACTCAGGTCCTTCTGACTCCAGGGCCGACGCTGTACTCACTGCGCCACCTAGCCACCCTAAGGGGGAGGTTGATTTTTGCCTGAAAGGAAGCAGAAGAAGGAGACCCAAGCCTGGTCATTAGATCCTCCTCCAAAAGTTGCAGTACTAGACTAAATTTACATATATATCTTCTTTATATTTATGTTTATATAGGTATATGTGAGTATGTGTGTACGTATTTGCATATATGTACATGTATACATGGGCATATAAATATATACATTTACAGCTTCATAATATGTATATTTGTATATACATATGTGTACATATGTAAATAAGTATACACATATGCTATAATATAAATATATGTGTATATACAACCATACATATCAGGGACATACATACATAAATACTAAGTAAGGGAAATTTGAGATCTTTGATTATACTGGCAAGTATCCTTTAAAGAAGAAAGGGTATATCTTATGTCTGAAGCTTTGTTTACTTCCCATAAAATGCTATTTACAGAAAAGATTATCATAGATAGCAAATAGCAAATAAACTCATTTATCCAAGGAAATAGCAAAGGAAAATCAGAAAAGATAGATAGATTTACATACACTAACCAAAACAAGGAGGGAATGGATCCTTCTCCTAAAAAATGAGGAGGGAGGGAGGGAAGGAGAAGAGAGGGAGGGAGAGAGAAGGGGAGAGAGAAAGACAGAGAAAGAGAATGACAGAGAGAGAGAGACAGAGAGAGAGAGAGACAGAGAGAGAGAGAGACAGAGACAGAGAGACAGAGAGACACAGAGAGACTCAGAGACCGAGACAGAGAGGCTGAGAGACAAGAAAGACACAGAGACAGAGACAGAGAAAGAGACAGAAAGACAGAGTCAGAAAGACAGAGTGAGACAGAAAGAGAGAGAAAGACAGAGAGATTCCCTATAGAGCATCAAGCTGAAAATCAAGGATGCATGATATATGCTGGGGAATTTGACATTCCCCAGTCTCCATTGCAAAATCTGTTTTCTTTTTTTTAGTTTTCTTCCATGAAGAGGTTCTGTAACCATATATTTTCCTTTAAAGCAGGAAGGGATATAAAGGTCTCCTTTCCCATGCTTTAGAGTACAGATGTCAAACATGCAACTTGCAACACTATCAAGTGGCCAAATCCAAAGTGAAATGTAATTGGAAAATTATTTAACAGGATAAATAAAATACAATAAAGGAAACATTGCATTTTAAAATTGTCCTATTTTTTTTATAGCAAACCTTTCAAGCCCCTCTAATTTCTCCTACTTTTCCTCTGCCAAAGAGTCCCTTATTTATCTTATATGTACCTATATATACACAATACATATATATAGTTGTACATATATGTGAATATATACACATAAATACATATGCATTTATCTATATGTATATATGTTTCTTTGCATGTTGAATCATTAAACTGTGAGCTTCTGTCTTTTGCCTCTTCTTGTATCCCCAGTTCTTCTAATGGAAGAGACAAAATGCAAAAAGAATTATTGGATGAGATGATTTCTTTGAGTCCTTCTAGTTCTAAATATATAATATTGTTATGTTCATATCAATCCACCTGATGAGAAAATCAAACCCCTGAATATATTCCCTTTTGAATTCTCAATTTCAGGTTCTGACATAACCTCAAAGCAATGCTTACATTGTGTTCCTATCTTCCTCCCCACTGTGGGAAAATTATATATATACACATGCATATATATATATATATACACACACACATACATACATACATATATGTGTATATATATATATATATATACTTTTAACACACAACATATTTACTTGTGAAATGTATTTTTGAATATGCCTTCCAGAATTTGAACAATTTGTGAAACCAGATGCGTTAATGGAACCTAGAATTTATTGTGACAGGTGTAAGATAAATGCAGAACAAGGGAAGTTTCACCTATAAAGTTAGTTTTCAGTTTTATGACTAATGGCTTCACATTGTTCCTCAAATAAAAAGTTCATCTCTGGACTCATATAGAGATGTCAGTTCCTTAAATGCCCAGGTTATGGACAAGACTAACTCTCTGACATTTAAAAATGATTTTGCCCTTTACTCGTTGGGAACATTTTCATCTCTTGCCATATCACACTCAGGTAGAATTTGGACCAACGTGACTTTCAAATTCATTGCAAAATAGACAATCTTGTACCAATAAATCTGCTGCTTCCCCTAGGACCATCCTAGGAGATATGATTCTATCGCCTTGGCAATATAAAATTAAGCATATGGAGAGAAGTGTCTATTTATAGACACTAAATTACATCTTATAAAGAATAGTGACAATTTAGGAAGAATAATAGTAATAGAGAGATCCAGAGAAATCATAGCAGATTATGTATGTATTTACACTAGGAGATTGGACCTATGGCCCAAAATATCTCTAAAAATATGAAAAATAGAGGTAAATTAGTTAAACCACTGATGATGTAATCAAATTAACATAAAATAACATATATTACCTTGTGAATATCATTGATATTTGTTTTGATTAAACGCATAAGTAAAATGAGACTCATTCAAAAAGAGCAGAATAGGAGGAGAGAAGAATGTGGAATTATTTCAAAGAAATACTCATAGATAAATAGGTGGCAGTTGGCTAGTTAGATAGAGGTTGGAGAGAGAGAGAGAGACAGAGACAGAGAGAGACAGAGAGACAGTCAGAGACAGAGACAGAGACACAAAGAGAGAGGGAGAGAATATACATACATAATACATATATGTATTATAATATGTATAATACATGTATACATGTGTATAATACATGTATATATACATATATATGTATAATACATATATATAGCTATGCAACAATAAAACTATGTATATGTGTGTGTGTGAGTGTGTGTGTGTGTGACTGTGTCTAGGTGTCTGTATGTGTCGTTTCTATTTGCTTGAGTATTCATTTCCCACTCCAACTACTTTCTTTTTCTTTTTTTTTAAACAAATGCTTTATTAACTTCTGGTTTATATCATTCATTTCCACCAGATTATGAGTTGCAATTTTTTCCCCATTTTTCCCCTACACACCACCCCAGAATAGCAGTCCCACAAGATATCCCCTCATCCAATCTGCTCTCTCCCAAATCTTCTCCCATACCCCTTTCAACGTTACCATTAGGGCAAGGTGAAACTCTGTGCCACAATGGCTGCACATCTTATCTCCCAATTACATGCAAAATAGTATTAATAATAGTATATATATTTGAAACATTTAATTTTAAAACTTTGAATTTCAGATCCATTCCCTTCCTCCCTTGTCACCCACTCTTTCTGAGAAGATAGCAATTCACTATGTATTGTACATGTCTAGCTATGCAAAACATTACCATAGTAGATATATTGTAAAATACTGCTTATATTTCCCTCCCACCTATCCCATCCCCCACCTGATCCATTCCCTACTTTGATACTGTCCCTCTTTGAAAGTGAGTACTTCCAACATCCCCTCCCTGCAGAATGCCTTCCCCTCCATCATCCCCCCCTCTCATCCCCCTTCCCCCTAATCTCCTGCAGGGTGAGATATCCCATTT
Source organism: Gymnobelideus leadbeateri (assembly GCA_011680675.1). Taxonomy (NCBI): domain Eukaryota; kingdom Metazoa; phylum Chordata; class Mammalia; order Diprotodontia; family Petauridae; genus Gymnobelideus; species Gymnobelideus leadbeateri. The sequence goes on along the minus strand of WOXC01005863.1, from coordinate 314,810 downwards.
AGTATGTATGTCATTCTCTCCCTGAGGCTAATTCAATGAGAATATGGTTTTGCCTTTTTGCCTTCCTGTTCTTCTCCTTCCCTGCAACCACTTCCCCTTGCTTCTTCTACATGAGATAGTTACCCTACCCTGTCTTTCCCCATCTCTTCTTGCCCATTTCCTCTCTCACCTCTTAACTTCACCGCTTAAGTATCATCCCTTCCCACCGAATTCAACCTGTGCCTCTATCCATGTATACCTGTAAACATATATATACATATTCAAATATGTATTCATATGCCCATCAGGGCAATTTTCCTTGAGAATTTCTTGAAGGGTGATTTCTAGGTTCTTTCTTTGATCATGGCTTTCAGGTAGTTCAATAATTTTTAAATTGTCTCTCCTGGATCTATTTTCCAGGTCAGTGGTTTTTCCCATGAGATATTTCACATTGCTTTCTATTCTTTCATTTGTTTGGGTCTGTTTAACAGCATCTTGATTTCTCATAAAGTCATTGGGTTCCATTTGCTCCATTCTAACTCTGAAGGAATGAATCTCTTCAGTGACCTTTTGAGATTCTTTTTCCATCTGGCAAATTTTGCTTTTTAAGGCATTCTTCTCCTCATTGCCCTCTTGGACCTCCTTTGCCAGTCTATTTTTAAGGTGTTATTTTCCTCAGTCAGGCTGTTGACCCTCATTTCATATTTTTCCTGCATCCTTCTCATTTCTATTCCCAATTTTTCCTCCACTTCTCTTATTTGATTTTTAAAGTCCTTCTTCAAGTCCTCTATGGCCTGTGACCCACTCATATTTTCCTTTGGGGCTTTGGGAGCAGGATTTCTGATGTCACAGTCCTCCTCATGTTCCATACTTCCATCCTCTTTGCTGCCAAAATAGGGGTCTTATGCTGCATTTTTCTCTTTAGTTTGTTTCCTTTGCCTAGGCATGCTGCCACTTAATTACTTGATTTTGGGTTTTTTACCACAGTAGCACACTGCCACCAGACAGGGCAGCTTCTGCCCCGACTGTTGGTGTCTTCACAACTTCCAGTTCTGGCAAGTTGGATGCCCACCCCAGACCTCCCCCACAGATCACAATCCAGATCCAAGCAGGTTAAAGCAAGAGTGATTAACCCTCAAGACTGATTGCTGGATCTCCCTACAGTTTGCAGGCCAGAGGCTGGAGCTGCTACTGAAACTGCAAAATGGTGTGACTCCTCATCGGCTTCTAGACCCCAGGGGAGCAAGCTGACACATTCCCCAGTACTGGTACCAAAGTCCATAGGGCACTAACCTCTCACTTTGTCCTAGGCATGTCTGTGTTGATAATTCTGGAATTGCCACAGCTGCTGGTGTTCTGGGGTCCCTCGGGCCAGCTGCTGGCCCTGCTGCTCTGGGGCTAAAACCAAGGCTCATGCTGGCCTGGGCTCAGCTCCCAGAGCACTACATTGGCCACTCCCTGAAGGGCTTTTGGGCTGTCCTAAGCAGGAGGTTAGCTTCTCTGTGTCGTTCTGTGGGTGCTGGGGCTCCAGAAGTTGTTCAGAGTCCCCTTTTACATGATTTTGAAGTGTAGTGGGAGAGAGCACCTTGGAAGTGCTGTTTCTACTCCACCATCTTGGCTCCGCCCCAACTACTTTCTTGAGGGCAAAAATAATTCATGTTTCTTTCACATACACTGGCTTAGTACATAAAGTTGTATCTGCTTAAGATTTATTTTACAAAGATTGTAGATATAGAGTTGTAAAATATAATGCATAAGTTCTCAATCTGGGGTCCATAAGCTTATTTTTATTTATTCTTTTCATTCTTTTATTTCAACTGATCTGATTTATTTTTTAATATATATTATATTTTATCTATTTCAAAGCATTATTCTGAAAAAAAAATATCCACAGGCTTCACAAGATAGACTATCAAAAGGGACCAGATCACCAAAAAAAAAAAAAAAAGGTTAAGTATATTAAATACATTTTATTTTGAGCTGAGAGGGATAGAGAGGGCAGAGCCTGCCACATGCCAGGCAATGTGTCAAATTTTTACAGTATTATCTCATTTAATTCTCATAACCCTGGGTGTAGATGCTATTATTACCTTCTTTTTACAATCAAGGAAATGAGGTTAAGTAACTTCCCTAGAGTCACCCATCTAGTAAATGTAGGAGGGTAGATTTGAACTCAGGTCTACACTGGGTCCCAGGGCTCTGTCCATTGTGCCACCTGTGTATCTCTAGTCATTTATTCCAACCACTTCATCTTGTAGATGAGGAAACTGAAGCCCATAGAGATGAAAAAGTTGAGGTGGAATCTAGATTTTATGTAAGTATAGGTCAAATCTTGTGAATTATAGCAAATGATAAGCTACACAAAAGTTCAGTTAGGTAAATTCAAAACTAATACCAACTGGTTGAAAGCCTGGACCCAAAGACTAGTCTATAATGATTGATTGTAAATTTCAGAAGGTTGCATTAAACCAGTATTAGTGTCTAGAACTAGAGAAAAGAAAGTCCTACTATGCTACAAACAAATCATAGAACATTCAGAATCTGTGCATTCAGTTCTGGATATTACCTTAGAAAGAAGATTTTTAAACTGGAGATTGTTCAGAAGTGAGCCATGGGAGTGGGTGAGTCATGCAGATTTTTATACTGTATGAACATCAGTTGAATAAATTGGGCATCTTTATCCTGGAGAAAATAAGAAGCATGATAGCTACCTTCAACTATTTAAACTTTCCTTTGAAAGAGGAATTAGACTCATTTTGTTTGTCCCAAAAGGCAAAACTAAAAGCAGAGAGTAGAAACTTCAAATAAGCAAATTTGAGTTGATATAATGTAAAGGAAAATTTCCTAACAATTAGAGTTATCCAAACTTCTGTTTTGGTAGTTAGTTTGTTCCCCCTCATTGGTGGTCTTCAAGGGAAGACCGTACGATTGCTTTCCAGACGTGTCATAGATCGATTCTTGTTCAGGCAGAAATTGTATCATATGGCCTCTGGGATCACTCCCACCCACACCCCAGATATTCAGTAATTCAGAAAATTATAATGTTAATATAATATAATATAATAAATATAATATACACAGTCATGCAAACATTTTTGAGGGGGGAAATAGCCATTCGACATAGCATATAACCTATTATAGGTCCATTTTCTCCAAAACAATTTTTCTCTATGTGCACCACTTGTCTTTTTCCTTGAAATTTCTCCCACTTTTTGTATTAAATTGAAGATTCCAATTGACTTTTGCGTTAGCAAAAGACACTGAATTTTATACACCCTAAGCCCCACCCCTACCTCCAGGTGGTACATTTTCTTTCCAGAGACCATATCACTGAGTTTAGAACTGCCAGTATCAGCTCAATGAAATAAAAGACCTATAATTACTTCCCTACTTCAGAATGTATTTTCAGTATCAAATGAATACAGACATTCTCCTTCCCATCCACACCCTACCTTAACCCAACATTCATTAATACCATACTTAGCATAGGAAAGCTCAACAATTCATAAAAAGCATATTTCTAAAACATACTATCATTGAGTCATTAATGAACAGAGTAGATACTACCTCATTTAACTGAAGTAAAAGAAATATATGGGATGTATGGGAATGAAATGTGTGTAAGCACAAATCCTCTCTCTAATTTAAATATTTTGAATTTTAAATTGATATTTTTACAATCATTTGGGTGTATACCCCAAATCTTTTACTGAATAAGCAATCCTTTTGATGAAATTCATACTATGCCTCAATTTTAACAGAAAAGGGAATAGGGATATAAATTGTTTATTACCAGAGCACATTGGCAGAAACATGAAGACCGAACATACACCTATACATATTGTTTTCTAGAAAGTGGAAGGAGCATGGGAGTCACCTTAACTGGCATCCAGAAAGACCAACTTGTGATTTGATGTTTGAGGTAAACTAAATATACATATACATAGATATATGCATAACACAATAATTGTACTAGTATATGTATACATATATTTATGTGTCCATAAATAATTATGTTAAGTAGTAGTAAATGAACGCTAATATTTATGTAACACTCTAATGTTTATAAAGTTCATTACAAATATTTTCTTAATTTATCCTCACAGCAACTGTGGTAGAGAGGTATTACACTTATCCTCATGTTCTTTTCTTTTCTTTTTTAATTTTTGGTATGTGTTTGTTTTTGTTTTTGTTTTGTTTTTGCTTTTTGGAGGGGGGAAGGTAGGGCAATTGGGGTTAAGTGACTTGCCCAAGGGCACACAGTTAGGTTTTAAGGGTCTGAGGCCAGATTTGAACTCAGGCCCTTCTGACTCAAGGGCCAGTGCTCTATTCACTGTGCCACTTAGCCACTCCACTTATTATCATATTACTGATTAGGAAACTAAGACAGAGAGAGGTCAAGTGATTTGCCTAGTGTCACATATACAGTACAAGTATGAAGTTAGATTTAATTCTGGTGTTTCTGATTCAAGTTCCAGCACTTGATCTACTGTGCCACCTAATACATGATATTTTTGTGCATGCCATTATATTTTTATCTCTATGGATAGGTATCTAATAGTATATTTATCAGTCATGTATATATAGATCAATCATATATGTGCATTCATAAATATGCTTATATATACTCTCTCTATATATATGTATATATATATGCATGTGTGTATGCATTGTGTAAATATGGATATATGTATATTTATCTTGTTCAGTCCTTCAGGTCATGTCTGAGTCTACATGACCCTATTCGGGGTTTTCTTGGCAAATATATGGGAGTGGTCTTCCATTTCCTTCTCTGGCTCATTTTATACATGAGGATAACCGAGTCAAGTAGGACTAGGTAACTTATGCAGAGTCACATATCTAATAAGTGTGAGTGTCTGAGGCTGGATTTGAACTCATGATGATGAGTATTCCTGAATCCAGGAACAACACTCTATCTGCTGCACCACCTCTACAGAGAGATCTATAAATATTTTTCAATAGTTAGATATGGATTTAGAAATATTGATATCTTTCTAATAAACAGTCAAAATATCTTTCATAGGAGAAATTACATATACTTTTTCTTATTCTAGGAGAGGCTGAGGATTAGCAGTACAAAGAAGAATAAAGAGTTCTGTCACTTAAAGTTGTGATTGAAAAACTACAAACACAAGGCCCTGAGAAGTGATCAAAATTTCATCTTCATTTCTAAAGGCAGGCCTGTTCCTAAGTCATCAGGTACATGCTGTGTTTCTACATTTTGAAGAAGTCCAACAAAGTCCCCTCAAGTCACCTAGAAAGTTTTCTCTGAATTTTTAACCTCAATGTCACTGTAATGTAAAGATTTTGTTTTGTTGTTGTTATTTTGTTCATTCCTAGGTTGAAAGGGAAAGTAGCCAGTCACTTTCCTCCTTGAAATAATATTTTATATTTTTTACTCCATCTGTAATCTAGGTAAAGCAATCCAAATAACCTCTTTGACCCTTTTCTCACTGGCTCTATTTCCAATTGTATTCATATTTTCCAGACTCTCCTTTGGGTATCTATCAAGTTGTTTCCCAGTTCTTTGGAAATTTAACATTTGAATTTTGTCACAATAATTACCTTAGAAGACTATAATGGGGGCGGCTAGGTGGCGCAGTGAATAGAGCGCTGGCCCTGGAGTCAGAAGGACATGAGTTCGGATCCGGCCTCAGACACTTAACCCACACAAACAAAAACCTAGCCGTGTGACCTTGGGCAAGTTACTTAATCCCAATTGCCCTAAAGGGGAGGCTAGGTGGCGCAGTGAGTAAGAGTGCTGGCCTCGGAGTTCGGATGACCCGAGATCAAATCTGGCCTCAGAAAATGAGCACCTACACATAAATCATGACTAGCTGTGTAACCTTGAGCAAGTTACTTAACCCCAATTGCTTAAAAAATAAAATAAAATAAAATAAAAAAAAGAAGACTATAATGATTGATGAGACTGAATGGCTTATGAATGATAGAGTGTACTATGTATAAATTGCTTACTATGTTCAAAATGCTTGCATGTCATGTCAAGGCATCATCTCTCTGATGTCATGGTCCTCTTCAATAAGGAAGGACAACCAAATATGTGGTAATTATTCTAGATATATTTATATCTCCATGATGGTTGTTGGATATTACTCCATATTTATTATAAGGCAATATTGTATAGCATATAGAACATTGGCTTTTTCAGTGTGGCTCAACTGAATGAAAATTGTACTTGGAGTGAAAGAAACCCAGGTTCAAATCCTGATTGCCACTTACTGAATAATTTTAGTCAAGTCACTTAATCTTAACTAAAAATCAGAGAATTAGATTAGATGACCCCAGTTATCTCCTCTAGTTCTAAATTTATGGTCTCACTCTGGCACATACAAAACATTTAATAACTCTTGTTAACTAAGATGAGAATTCAAAAGTGAATTATTTTAACTCTCTGAATTGTTTCCTCATTGTAAGACAACTATCAAAATGCCTGTAGTATCTATCTCACAGCTATCTTACAGGGTTATTGTGAGACTAAAATAAGAGAATGAGAGAACACACACAAATATACACATAGGTGTGTAGATACGTATGTGTATACATACATGCATACAAACAGATGTACTCATATATGTTCGTATATGTACACACATTCATACACACACAGATATATATCATAGCTTAGCCCAGTTCCTATGAAGCACAGTCCCAAGTTCCAACTCTCAAACTGACCTAATTCCCAGGCCATAAGCCCAAGGTGGGTTTTGAACTTGAAAGTTTGGACTGTGCTTCATAGAAACTGAGCTAAACTATGAATCAAATCTCTTTCCACTCCCCAGAGACTGAGGTGTTATGGAGGAAGTGATTAAGACCCACAAACTGTGGAGTACATATGTATGTTTGTAATTATGCTTTTGAAGTTAGTATTTCTTTGTAAAAGCTAATTGTACCATTAGTGTCTCAATGAAAATATGGTGCAGGACAACTACATTTGAGAGAACATCATCGGGAGGGGCAGAGCCATTGACAAATAATAAAGCCATCACCAAACACATTAAGGGTACCAGAGAACCCTGGGAGCAGAGTGAAATGTGAAGTCCTGGGTTAGGTCAGTGCAGGACAGGGTAATCAGTGTAATCCAAGATATATGAAATATAAATGAAGGTAATTGCAGAGGGAAAGCATTAGCATCTAAGGGACTGAGAAAGCTCTCTTAGAGAAGGCAAGGGTTATGCAGAGTTTTGAAGGAAGACAACAGTTGGAAGTAAGGAGAGGGGGCATTCAAGGAGCAAGTAGGTCAGGGTTGTTGGATTACCAGGCATGGATGGTAATGAAATATAAGAAGAGTAGAAATGTTGAAAGGGTACAGATTATGAAGGTCTTTAAATGAGAAACAAAGGACTTTGTATTTCAATCTGTGGGTAATAGGAAGTAGATGGAGTTTAATAGAAGGGAGACATGGTCAGACTTAACATAGGAAAATCATTTTGGCAATAGGGAGATGAGGAATGGCATTAAGTTATAAGAATATTTCAGTAGGCTAAGTGAGAGGTGATGAAAGTCTGACCCATAGAGGTGGATATATATATATATATATATATATATAAATATATATATATGCATATGTATACATGCATATGCTTATATATGTATATACATATATGTGTATGTGTATATCTGTAAATATATATTCACACACATATATAATGTGTGTATATGCATATATATGCCTATTTGTACATATATAAATATATATATATATATCTCCACACATATAGCTATCTATAGATATAAAAGATTTTGTGGAAGTAGAATAAATAAGATTTGAAAAAAATGGATATGTGGTGCATGAGGAGGTGATGATGATATGTAGTTTGTAAGCCTGGGTTAATGGGAGGCTGGTGACATCCTTGACAGTATAAGGAAATGAGGAAAACAGAAGAGGTTGGTGTGATGGGGAATAATTTCTGTTTTGGATAGGTTTATGATGTTCACAGTTTATCCAATTAAACATATTTATAAAAAGGTATTTGATGATAAGAAAATTCATAGAGATGATTATTGAACCCATAGGAGCTAATGAAATCATATTAATATTATTGTGGTTCAGTTGTTCAGTCTTGTATGGCTCCTTGTGACCCTATGGACCACAGCATGCTAGGACTTTCTATCCTCAGTTATCTCCTGGGATTTGTCCAAGCTCTTGTTCTTTTTTTTACATGACACCATTAATCCATCTCATCCTCTGCAGTCTCCTTTTCATTTTGCCTTACATTTTCCCCAACATCAGGCTCTCTTTCAAATGAGTTCCAGCCTTACCCTCCACCATCTCTGCCGAGCGGCTGCTCTTTCTGCTTCCGGGTCCAGGGTCAGCGAAAAAAATGGCGCTGCCCGTGAATGTCTCCCCTCTAATCAAGGCTGGACGCTATTCGGCCCTGCTATTGGGGATAGTCTACGGTTCGAAGCGCTATACTTATCTAAAGCCACGGGCAGAAAAAGAACGGAAGCTAACAGCAGAGCAAAAAAAGAAGGAGGAAGAACTGAAGAAGGCCCAACAGAAATTGGAAGAAGCCTGAGGAGACACCATATTGAAATAAGAGATTGGCTGTGTTTTCTTCTGCAAGAATCGTGGTCTAATAAAGCTTTCTATGATGTAAAAACAAATGAGTTCCATCTTCTCATTATGTGGTCAATATATTTGAGCTTCGGTTTCAGTATTTGTCTTTCCATTGAATAGGCTGAATTAATGTTAAGTATTGACTGATTTGATTTTCTAGCTTCCCAAGGAACTCTCAAAAGTCTTCTTCAGCACCACAACCTGAAAGCATCCATTTGGTGATGCTCAGCTTTCCTTATCTTCCAACTCTCAAAGCGATTATTAGAAAACAAAACAAAACATAATTTGACTATACAGATGTTTGTCAGAAGGTGATGTCTCTGATTTTTAGCAAGCTGTCCAGCAGATTCTCCATAGCATTCCTTCCAAGGAGTAAGCATTTATTTATTTATTTATTTTATTTCATGACAGCAGTCACTATCTTCGGTGGCCTTCCAGCCCAAGAATATAAGATCTGACACAGTTTCTATTTCTTTTACTTCTATTTGCCAGCAAGTGATGGGACCAGTTACCAAGATCTGAATATTTTGAGGTTAAGCTTCAAGTCAGTTTTTACCTCATTCTCCTCTTTCACTCTCATCAAGAGACTTCTTAATTTCTCCTCACTTTCTGCCATCAAAGTGGTATTATTGGCATATATGAGATCGTTAATATTTCTCCTGGAAACCTTAATTCCAACTTTTGGTTCATCCAGCCTGGGATTTCACATGATGTCCTCTGCATATAAATAAAATGGCAATATACAATCTTGTCCTATTCCTTTTCTAATCTTAAACCAATAGTTTTTCAGATGTATGGTTTTACTTGTTGCTTCTTGGGCCACATGCATGTTCCTCAGAGAAAAGAAAGATGATCTAATATCCATCTATATTGACATATTTTGTTTTGATCTACAAAGTAAAAGGCTTTAGTGTACTCAATGAAGGAGAAATTGGTTATTGGGGATTTTTGGTTTGTTTTTCTGGAACTGTGGCTTTCTCCATATTCCAGAAAAATGTGGGCAATTTGGTTTGTGGTTCTTCTGCCTCATTGAAAACCAGCTTGCTCTTCTGGTAATTCTCAGTTCACATAATGCTGAATCCTAGCTTGCAGAATACTGCTGGCATGTGAAATGAATGCAATTGTTTAATAATTTGAACATTCTTTGGCATCGCACTTCTGTAGAACTGGGACATAAACTTAGCTTTTCCAATCCAGTGGCCACTGTTGTGTTTTCCAAATTTTCTGGCATACTGAGAACAACATTTTAACACCATCATCTTTTCTGGTTTTAAATAGCTCAGCTGGAGTTCCATCTCTTCTGTTAGCCTTATTGTTAGCAATGCTTCCTAAGGCACACTTGGCTTTACTTTTTAGGATGTCTGGCTCTAAGTCAGTAAACATATCATTATGGTTATAGGGGAGTTAAAATCTTTCTTTTATAGTTCTTCTGTATATCTTTCAACCTCTTCTTAATCTCTTGTATTTCTGTTAAGTCTATATAGTCTTTTTATCATACCCATTTCTGCATAAAACATTCCTTTGATAGCTCTAATTTTCTTAAAGAGATCTCTTATCTTCATTCTTTCATTTTCTTCTTTCTTTCTCCTTAAGAAAACCTTCTTCTCTCCTTGCTGTTCTCTGAAATTCTGTATTAAGTTGGATATATCTTTCCCTTTCCTCTTCTACTTTCCCTCTTGTAGGAGGTTTTAAAAGAGAAGACAGTTTAGGACAAGGCTTTGTGGACACTTGTGGTTAGTTATTGCGATATAGATGAAGACACATCAAAGAAGCATGATAGGGAGTCTCATAATTCAGGCAAGAGGGGGCAGCTAGGTGGTGCAGTGAATAGAGCACTGACCCTGGAGTCAAGAGGACTTGAGTTCAAATCCAGCCTCCGACACTTAACTGTGTGACTTTGGGCAAGTCACTTAAGCCTAATAGTCCTGCCTTCCCCCCTACAAAAAAAAAAAAAAGCAAAAATAATAAATATACAGGTAAAAGGAGATCGAGGATAGTGACAAAAGCATCCTGAAATCCTATCAAGAAGAGAATATTCAAAAATGGGGGAGGGGAGTATTGACAGTGTCAGACGTTTTAGAGACATCAAGAAGTATGTGAATTAAGTGAAGATTGTACTGGTCCCAACTTAAAAAGCTGATTGTTAAATTTTCAATGTGAGCAATGTACCTCACAAATATTGTTGTTTTGTTGACATTGTTTTGTTGACTTCTAGACTTGAAGGAGAAAATGTAAATAATGTATATTAAACTTAAACATGTGCCATGTATGCATTTTTGGTGGGGATCTAATTGTTAAACATTTACCATAGTATAATCTGGGAGAAGGTCACTGTCAATTAAGAGATCTTTAGTAATTTTGGAGAGAGTAGTATCAGTTGAATTATGAAGTAGGAAAGTAGAATGTAATAGAAGAAAGTAATAGGAAAGGGAATTGAGGAACTTTATGTAAATGATTTTCTCAATGAGTTTAACTTAGGTGAGGAGAGATACTGGATGATAGATATTCAGGGAAGGTTTTATCAAATAAGGACATTTTTGGTTCTTTGCATTTTTATTTTGTTTCATTTTTTTAAATGTTAGGGCCACACTAACACATTTGTAGGCATCAGGGAAAGAACCAGACAGGGAGAGATTGAAGATTAGACTGGACACAGTGATAATAGCAGTAATAGTCTCTTGGGGAAAATGGGGAGGGATGACATCTAGAGAACAAGTAGGAGAATCTGTTTTGCTTATGAGAAAGGCCTTCTTGTCACACAAGACAGGATTCAAACTTTCAGTTGGATAGTTAAGGAAACTGAGGCCAGAAAACTGTAGTCAGGGGGGCCGAGCCAAGATGGCAGAGTAGAAAGAGCAAGTCCAGGGCACGCTCCCCCCAGATTACCTCCAGACTATGTAAAAGGGGACTCTGAACAACTTCTGGAGCCCCAGCACCCACAGAACGACACAGAGAAGCTAACCTCCTGCTGAGGATAGCCCAGCAGCCCTGCAGGAAGGACCAGTACAGTGCTCTGGGAGCTGGCAGCTCAGCATGAAGGGCGAAGAGAGCTGAGCCCAGGCCCGCCTGAGCCAACGTTTTAGCCCCAGGGCGGCCAGGCCAGCAGCTGGCTGGAGGGACCCCCAATCACCATATGCTGTGGAGATTCCAGAATTATCAACATAGATATGCCTAGGACAAAGTGACAGGTTAGTGCCCTATGGACTTTGGGACCAGTATTTGGGGAACGTGTCGGCTTCCTCCCCTGAGGGCTAGAAGCCACTGAGGAGACACAGCATTTTGAAGTTGCCAGTGGCAGCTCCAGCTCCTGGCCTGAGAACTGTAGGGAGATCCAGCAATCAGTCTTGGGGGTTAATCTCTCTTGCTTTAACCTTCCTGGATCTGGACTCTCATCTGGAGAGGAGGTCTGGGGTGGCTATCCAGCTTGCCAGAGAGCTGTGAAGACCCCAACTTGGGGAGGAAAGCTCCCCTGTCTGGTGGTAGAGCCCTACTGTGGCAACAAGCCCAAAAGTCAAGTAATTAAGTGGCAACATATCAAGCAAAGGAAACAAAACAAACAGAAAAACTCAACATTAGACTCCTATTTTGGGGGCAAAGAGGATCGAAGCATGGAACAGGGAGAGGACTGTGAGGTCAGAAATCCTCCTCCAAAAGCCCCAAATGAAAATATGAGCGGGTTACAGGCCATAGAGGACCTTAAGAAGGACTTTAAAAATCAAATAAGAAAAGTGGAGGAAAAATTGGAAAGAGAAATGAGAAGGATGCAGGAAAAGTATGAAATGAGGGTCAACAGCCTGACTGAGGAAAACAACACCTTAAAAAATAGAATAACTCAAATGACAAAGGAGGCCCAAAAGGGCAATGAGGAGAAGAATGCCTTAAAAAGCCGAATTTGCAGATGGAAAAAGAATCTCAAAAGCTCACTGTGGAGATTCATTCGTTCAGAATTAGACTGGAGCAAATGGAAGCTAATGACTTTTTGAGAAATCAAGATGCTGTTAAGCAGATCCAAACAAATGAAAGAATAGAAGGCAATGTGAAATATCTCATGGGAAAAACCACTGACTTAGAAAATAGGTCCAGGAGAGACAATTTAAAAATTATTGGACTACCTGGAAGCCATGATCAAAGAAAGAACCTAGAAATCACCCTTGAAAAAATTCTTAAGGAAAATTGCCCTGATGTTTTAGATCCAGAGGGCAAAATAGAGGTTGAAAGAATCCACCAATCACCTCCTGAAAAATATCCTAAAAAGAAAACTCCCAGCAATATTATAGCCAGGTTCCAGAATCCTCAGATCAAGGAGAAAATACTGCAAGCAGCCAGGAAGAAACAATTTCAATATTGTGGAAACACAATCAGAATAGCCCAGGACCTGGCAGCTTCTACACTGAGGGATCGAAGGGCATGGAATATGATATTCCAGAGGGCAAAATAACTGGGAATGAACCCAAGGGTCACCTACCCAGCAAAACTGAGTATTTTGTTTCAGGGGAAAATATGGTCATTCAGTGGAAGAGAGGACTTTCAAGCATTCTTGAGGAAAAAACCAGAGTTGAATAGAAAATTTGACATCCAGACACAAGAAGCAAGAGATGCCTGAGAAGGTAATCAGGGAAAGGAAATCAAAAGGAACTTATCAAAGTTGAACTATATACATTCCTACATGGAAAAACAATTACTATGACTGATGAAACCTTTCTCAGTATGAAAATAATGGAAGAAGGGTGTATGGTCATATGAATACATATGTGAATTTGTGTGTACATATGTTTACAGTTGTACGTGTAGAGAGGGCATAGGTTGAATTTGTTGGGAAGGGACGATACTTAAGGGGTGAAATTATGAGGAGAGAGAGGAAAGTGGCAAGAGGAGATGGGGAGAGACAGGGTAGGGTAAACTATCTCATGTAGAAGAAACAAGGGGATGTGACTCCAGGGGAGGGGAAGAATAGGAAGGCAAAAAGGCAAAACCACATTCTCATTGAATTTGGTTCAGGGAGTGAATGACAAACATACTAAATGGGATATCTCAACCTGCAGCAGAATAGGGGGAAGGAGGATGAGAGGAGGGATGATGGATGGGAGGGCTTTCTTGGGGGGAGGGGAGGTTGGAATTACCCACTATAGAAGAGAGACAGGATCAAATAGGGAATGGACCAGGTGGGGGATGGGATTGTTGGGAGGGAATTATAAGCAGCATTGTCCAATATATCTACTATGGTAATATTTTGCATAGCTATATATGTACAACACATACTGAATTTCTTATCTTTCCAGAGAGAATGGGTGGCAAGGGAGGAAGGGAATGGATCTGAAATTCACGGTCTTAAAATAAAATGTTTCAAATATATATGAATACTATTATCAATACTCTTTTGCATGTAATTGGGAGATAAGATGTACAGGCATTGGGGCACGGAGATTCACCTTCCTCTAATGGAAAAGTCGAAGGGGGTATGGGAGAAGATTTGGGAGAGAGCAGATTGGAGGAAGGGATATCTTGTGGGACTGCTATTCTGGGATGGTGGGTAGGGGAAAAACGGGGAAAAATTGTAACTCAGAATCTGGTGGAAATGAATTATGTAAACCAGAAGTGAATAAAGTATTTGTTTAAAATTTAAAAAAAATCACATCAGAAAAAAGAATTAAAGAAAACTGTAGTCAGTCACCTGTCCAAACTTGAAGAAGTTAAGTAAAAAGCATAGTACTTTTTTTTCAGATTTTCTGACTTGAAATCTCGAACTCTTTGCACTGTGACATATTTTATTGGATTTCCTATTAATATCTTTTCAGATTTAGTTAGGGTAACTTTAGAGCAAGTGATATACGACCTGTTTCCAGGTCCATACATGGATTCTTTCCAGGTCTTTGAAAACATTAGGAATTGTACTTCAGTAGTCTAACCTTCCAGGACCCAGACTCAATCACATGTTATAATGAGACATGTGAATGAAACTTCTGAATTGGTACATCATTAATGAACTTAAGTGAGTATATGCTATATTGCATTATCAATGTTCAGTTACACATTTAAGAAGATTTTAAAACCTAGTTTTGTGAGTTATTTCACATCAGTATGTTCAGAGTTCCTATTTTGTATGTCATTGCTTAAGGTCATGAGACTAATAAAAAAATCTGCCTTTCTGTACTCCCAACCCTTATCAAATCAAAATACTCAGAAGCAGATTTGAATAAAGCAAAAGAAATGGCTGAGAGAACATCTGTGATTCCACAGAACAAAAGCAGGTATATCTCTGCATTTATATATTTCTTATTTCATGATAATAGCTCATGTTTGAAAGGGGCCTTTTTTTTTCATAAGAAGCAATGTTGAACAATTGATATTGCTGAACTTGGAGTCAGGAAGAATTTGGTTCAAAGTCCACCTCTACAGCTGCTGGCTGTGTTACCTCAGGCAAATCATTTAACCCCTCCTTGCCCCAGGCCCAGTTCTCTCATCTATATAATGGGAATAATGCAAACTTAATGGGAAGGGTTTTGGGGAGCCACAAGTGAGCTAAAGTATGTAACTTTCTTTTCCAGCTTAAAAGGCTGACTGTTAGGATTCTTAAAATAGCAGATGGATTTAGAAAATCTCTCTGATCTGATCTTTCCAGCAGTGCCTGTGTGATAAGCAATTCAAGTATTTTTATTCCTATTTCATGGAATAGGGAACACAAATATGGCCATACTTGATTAGTGTTGATGGGGTGCTAATGATAAACTACTAAAAGACCATAGACTTTCCCACATTGGCCCAGGTCCCTGATGTTCACCTGGGACACCCAGCCACTCCAAGTTAGGAATCTTTTCAATTGCCCTTTCATTGTGGTCCTCATTTTCTACAACTGGTCCTATGTTGGGTCACCACTCCTTAAGCCCATCTAAACCCCTTTTCTGTTACCTTGTTACTACTTGGCCACTCACATCCAGATCTTTCCACAGTCTTTTTGTAAAAAAGGTCCATCTTGCCTCCATTAAAGTGCCCAGTTCCTTAAAAGTCTGAAAAATGGCTCAGATTCCTTAAGAGTCTGGACAACTGGTCGATACAAGTGTTTAATAGTGCCCTGGTTCCTAAAAGGTTCTCCCACTTCTATTGGCAAAACAATAACCCTTTTCTCTGATTGAAAGAAGGCCTAAGTTGAGTTCTTTCAAGGAAGGACCACATATTTTGCCCTTGAATTTTGGATCACCAGCATCCCTAGACCTCAACAGTATCTTAACTAAGACATAATATGGCAAAAACACCATTGGAAGTCAATGTTTTTTTTCTTTTCTAATTTTATTTTCTTGATGTAGCAAACACCCTCTACAAAAATAATCAATTAACAATGAGTCCTTAGACACCAACTTTATGTTAATCAGGGGCCCAGTGGCTAAAGTGTTGGGCCTGGAATCAGGAATAATTTTCTTCATGAGTTCATACCCAGCCTTAGACCCTTACTAACTTTGTGACCCTGGGCAAGTTACTTCATCCTGTTTGCCTCAGTTCCTCACCTAAAAAAAAAATAAGCTGGAGAAGGAAATAGCAGAACCCTAGTATCTTTGCCAAAGAAAAGCCAAAATGGGATCTTAAAGAGTCAGACACAGAGAAGCCAACTGAACAACAAATGTGTTAAGCAAAGGTAGAGAATGAAAAAATGCTTTGTTTTAGCGACTTGAAGTGGAACTCGAAACCAACTCTTCCTTGTTCCAAGGACACCTTCTTATGTGCCATGATGTGTTGTCTACCTATCAACTTCAGCTGTATCAAATGCTCTCTCTCTCTCTCTCTCTCTCTCTCTCTCTCTCTCTCTCTCTCTCTCTCTCTCTGTCTCTGTCTCTCTGTATTTCTCTTCCTCTCTGTCTCTTTGTCTCTGATTCTGTATTTTTCTCTGTTTTGACATGTCTCTGTTTCTGTCTCTATCATGTCTGTGTCTCCTCTGTTTTTGCCTCTACGTCTCTCTCTCTAATGTATTATTGGTAGACCCTAATGTGACTTAGTTCTTATATTCTTTGTGTTTCCAATATACCCTATAGAAATATAGTACCAAAACTGTAATAAAACAGATTAACTCAATGACATTTCCAAATATGCCTACAGTTATCTGTCTTACATTGCAACTTTCCCCATTGTAGTTTCAATCACTTATGGGTCAGTATAAGAAAAAAAAAGGGATATTTTTGGGGTGGGGGGGTTTAGACAACATGAAAAGCTAAGCAGATGACAAAGAAAAAGTTTAGAAACTTAGAAATGCATAAAATACATGTATGGTATTAAACAATATCAACATATTTTATCATTTAATACTGTAAACACTTGATTTTTAAAAAGTTAAAAATCTGACTTTTTCCCTGATATGAAGGGGGAACCAACACATTTTATGAGGATTTTCCAGATCACAGGGCTGCTCTGCCTCCAACACTCACAATGTGGAAAGGATAACTGGATCCCATGAACACAGGGATGGCTTACAGAGTAGAATCCTCACTGCTTCTCTGTGACCTTGCTTTTCATAGGTGTTGGTACCTGTGCAGTTGTGAGATTGAGTAAACTTCTTATGACATGCCTCTGACTTCTACTTAGGCTTGGGGAATGATTCCCATATGCCAACAATTATAACTCACATTGAAACTGAGAAGAGAAATTTCAGATTTTTCATTAACCATGAAATATATATTGACATTTACATGATCATACATATTTCAAAATTCTTGCATGGTGCATTTTAATTAAGTGAGGTTTAAATAGACATAATTACAAATGTACAGTTTGTATTTGTGAATAGAGTGCTGGGCCTGGAATCAGGAAGATCTGAGTCCAAATCCAGGGTCAGATACTTACTAGCTGTGTGATCTTGGACAAGTTACCTAACCTCAGTTTACCTCAGTTTCCCCAAATGTAAAATGAGGATAATAATAGTTACTTCTAATCAGTGTTGTTTTGAAAACAAAATGAGGTAATGTTTATTTTTAAAACACTTAACACAGAGCTAGGAACTTAGTAGACACCTAAAAAATGCATATTCCATTCCTCCCTTCCCTCTACTCATATAGAACCTTGGCAAGACTCTCATTACCAAATGCATGTGTGATTATAAATATATATACATATATTTTTTCCCTCTTTGCTCTCCCTGCCTTAAACACTCTTCCAATTCTACTTTATTGTCAAAGGGATTTTCCTAAAATGTAGTTCTGAACATGTTACTCCCCTCCCTTCTCTCACACTAAAATACAAGTGGCTCCCTATTACCTTCTAGATCTAATATGAAATAATCTATGTAGTTTCTAAGGATTTTCATAAATTGGTCATTAACCACTCTCCCAACATGCTTAAACTTCACACCTATCTTCAGACTCTGTTATAAAGCAACATAGACTTCTTGCATTTCCCACACATGACATTCTATCTCACAACTATGTACATTTTCACCGGCTATCCCTCAAGCCTGAAATGTTCCTATTCCTTCTCTTTGTCTTTTCTCCCTTAATTCCCTCTAAGAATCAGCTTAAACCCCACCATCAGAAATAAGAATTTTCTAGGATCCCTCCTTTCTCCTTTCCACTACTAGTGCCTCCCTTCTGAGATAACTTCCCATTTAGACTCTCGATACAGTGTACACTTATTGTCTTCACACATTAGAATGTAAGCTCCATGAGGGCAGGGAAAATGTATTTTGTCATTCTTTTCCTCTCCCGAACCTGGTACATCATAATGGATGAATAATTAATCACCTGCTATTATTGATGAAGATAAATGATAACTATGATGATGTTGATTATAATGTTAGTATTGACAAGACAGGTCTTTACATTTATAGAAGCTTTTGGTCAATAATGGAGATTTTCCATTTCCCAATAGAAATCCAATTCTGTTTTCCTTCTGTTCAACTCTTGACTCTACTTTTTATCCATCACATTGCCTGTACCTGATATACACAGTTGTAGATAAGTTCTATGTAATGCCATTCCATTAAGAAATTTGGGGCATAAACATTGTTCATCCACCTGCTTTTTCCTGTGTGGATGGAAAGAATAAACCCCTTTGAAGGATAATTGGATGATCCCCTTCAGTAGGCTCTGTGATGTTCTGAGACTTGATCCATTAAACACAATGTCTTCCTGAATAAGGGACTTCTAAACCTCCTTATTGAAAATAATTCTCTTTTCAGTATGAACTCTGCCCTGAATCTTTTTCCTTCACAGTGCTAAGCTTACATGCCACTTTTTCACATCTCATCTGATGTTCATTATTGCATTTTCCTGTATTATAATGTTTTCATGTCTCTTCAACTTTTCATAGCTTAAGTTCTTGATTATAAATCAATTACTATGTTCACTGATCTTAGTAGTGGACCCATTTGTTAGAGTGTAGATCGATAAACTCACTTGTGATGACAATTAATGCATCATCATAGCTAAATGAAAATATAATCATTAGTGAGCAGAGCATTGACTATGAATTTTTGTACCTGGTAAAATTTGAAGATAAAACAGGAATTGGGGAAACAGATTCCTCTCAGGTATGGTTAACAGAAGGAGGAAATGTTTCCAATCACAAGGTTTCTATGCCAGGGCTTTGGAAAATGGGGGAGGGTAAAAGAGGGGGTCACTGTGGGAATATTTGAGGATATAATGATATTTCTATATTGACACAGTAATAATTGGGGCAGGGCCATGGAAGGAAGAAGTGTGAGATAAGTGTGGTTACTTCTGCATCTCTGAATCTCTAACCTTCCTTAAAACTTTACTGCTGAGTAAGTATTCTGTGTACTTGATAACTTTTTTTTCTTTATGGAGCTTCATTAGGGAATCTTGGTTTGGTGTTTTCCACAAGAAACAAATCATGACTGTTAAAGCATATTTCTTTCTGAAAGAAGGAAGCAGAAAAACATCAAAACATACCACCTACATCATTTTACAAAAAAAGAAACTGAGGATAAGTGAGGTTATGTGACTTGTTCAATGTTATACAAGTAAGAATTGACAGAAGTAGGATATGAATGAACATCCCTTATCTTTAAAGCCAGCATTCTTTCCATAATACTTGGGTGTTGGTCCTAGCTATGATATGGGAGGATAGCAAGAAGAAATTGAACAGAAACCAGAAATTTTATCTGCCTTCCAACTTTCTTTTCTTCCGTGCCTAACTTTGCAATATATTCTCTCTAAATCCCATACACCTGATTGCCCTATTCCTTACTTGTTAGAATTTAAAAGCTTTTTAATGATCCCCTTTTCCATGACTCTGCAAAGCAATTCACCACTTTTTCTGAAAGCCAGCCTCTAAATGAGAGAGTTATGCTGAACCCACACAGACAAAGGAAATGGCTTCTCCCTTGGATCCATGTCCAGGCTCTCAGATGAGTTCCTCTCTCAATTCAAGTTTCTTTCAGTTTCAAAGCTTACACATCAGTTCATATAGTGAATTTTACTTAATGTCTTGATCTGATGTCTCAGGTGAACTGAAGCAGAAATTTAAAGGCTTGGAAACTCCCCCCACCCCCTTGGAACAAGCAAATAAGTCCTTCTGACTTTCTGCTGTTTCTTTGATACCTCAAACAAATATTTCATTTTCAAAGATACGTGCATTGCATCCACCTCACCCAACCATCTTCTTTAGGCTCTGCAATGCTGGGGTGTGATCAGGAATGCCTCTTAAGAATAACTGTGTGGAATTTAGGCTGCCCCACTGCTTGGAAGGACAGTCTCCCTATTCATTGAATGACCAGAATTCTATTCCATACTCCTTGTGACTAATAAAACTTTGAGTTAAGAAAACAGGCTGCAGATGAGAACATAGCCAAAAGTACAAGGACCATGAATTCCATTATGTATCTATAATGAATAATTTCTACTGGACTATTCTCTTCAGATGCCCCCTTTTAAAATTTGGAGCTTAGCATCAGAGGTCAAAATAAGGGACTCAGAGGCATACTACAAAATATCGTGCTAAAAGTGCTGGGAATGGAGTCAGAAGGATAAGATCCCAACGCCAGATAAAGCCATTAATAAGCACATATGAAGTACCTATTACAAATCCACCACTGTGCAATGAATTAAGAATAAAAATACCAAATACAGTAAAATAATCAAAAAAAATCTCTCCTCTAAGAGATTCTGATTCCATTATATCAAGGAAAATATATACACAAACAGGTATGGAAGGATAATTAATGGATATATGATGTTTATTTTTATTAAGGCAAGAGCAGAACTGAGATCTTCCTAGATCCACAAGTATCTGTCAACAATGTGCATTAACATTTATCTGTCTGTCTATCTTCATATATCTGATATCTGGATATCTAGATATTTATTTATCAATGAATAGCTGGATAGATATTATACACTATATATATATATGTGTGTGTGTGTGTGCGTGTGTGTGTGTGTGTGTGTGTGTGTATTACCTACATGAACTTCAGAAATTGCTTAGAACTATCTATCAATGAATAGCTGGATAGATATTATCTCAACTTCAGAAATTGCTCAGAACCAAACTTCAAGGGATTAGAGTTTAAGACACAGAAGCAACTTTTGAATTAATTGGGTCAAACCCTCTCATTTTGGAGATGAGGAAATTGATGAGATGAGGTCCAAGGACATCTGTGGGCCTCTATTTTCCTCATCTCCAATACTTCCATTTCATTTGCCTCATTCTTCGCACAATAAAGTGATTAGACTACATGACATAAAAGGGTCATTTGGGTTCCAGATACCTGATTTCTTGATTCTAGATCACATGAACCTTCAATCTGGTTTTTGTCTTTTGTTTCTCCCCAAAGAACTTCACATTTGATATCTCACTGGATCTTTAAAACAACTCTGTGAGGTCAATGTTTTTACTGCCCCAATTATACAGATGAGAAACTGAGATGGAAGCCAAATGACTCACCCAAGTCCATACAATTAGTAAATGGTTAAGGTTGGATTTGAAATCATATCTTTCTCATTTCAAATATACAAATCTCACTACTATGCCTCTTGGTTTCTGTACCCTCTCCCACCTTAATATTGATTGAACATCATACAATTGATCACTAACTTTCTCCTTAACCTAGTACTGAGAAAGCTTCTGTTAAAGCTTAGGCAGGAAAGCCTAGCTGGTATTAATTGGTGACTAGTGACATTAAGGGGGGCGGGGTGGAAAATCAAATGCATATGATGCACTAGGCATGAAAAGGGAATGGTGTAGGATAGTGAGAAGCATGCTCAAAAAGATCAAGAAGGCAATATTCTAGAGATGGTCATAGTGGAGCTGTATGTTACTTGAATACCAATTAAGGAAATGGTTATGAAAACTTATACATTGAGATTTTAAGGATGGATGTTTACTGTTGTTATTTTTCCTACATTTAAAATAAAGTAGCAAATCTAAGTTCCAGCCAAAACTTATTATTGGGTGATATGATTGGAATAACAGTTGTAAATACACAAAATACCTATAATTCTGTCAGCATAAGGAACTTCCAGTATGGGAATTTACTCCACTAATTCCAGTTTTAACCTTTGATAAAGTAGGAGCTCACAACTCATAGATTTTGATCTGAAAGGCACTTTAGAAGTGTTCTGGTCTACCCCCACCACCATTTAAGAACAAATTGATCCCTTGAAAATTTATATGATTTATTCAAAGGCACACTTTTATTTTTTGAAGTTTTCTTTCCTTTTTGTTTATTTTTTGTAATGAAATGCTTTATTAACTTCTAGTTACATCATTCATTTCCGCAAGATTATGAATGACAAATTTTCTCCCCATTTCTGCCCTTCCCAACAAGCCAAAACAGCGATCTCACTGTATATCCCCTTATCTTCTCCCATACCCCCTTCAACTTTCCAGTAGGTCATGGGATCTCTAGGCCCCAGTGCTTGTATATCTTATTTCCCAGTTACATGTGAAATAGTACTAATAATAGAATGTATATCTATATATCTATATAGATATAGATGATATAGATATAGATATAGATGTAGCTATAGATGTAGATTAGATATAGATATAGATATATTTAACCATTTGATTTTAAAAATTTCTAGGTTCATTGCCTTCCTCCCTTGTCACCCACCCTTACTGGGAATATAAGCAATTCACTATAGGTTGTACATGTGTAGCTATGCAAAACATTTCCATAGAGGATATATTGTAAAAGACTGACTATATTTCCCTCCCTCTTATTCCACCTCCCACTTGTTCTGTTCTCTACTTTGATCCTGTCCTTTTTTAAAGGTGGGTGGTTCCAGATTCCCTCCCCCCTAGCCTGCCCTCCCTTCCATCATCCCTCCTCTCATGCCCTTCCCCCCTAATCTCCTATAGGGTAAAATACCCTATTTAATGTGTATGTCATTCCCTCCCTAACCCAAATTCAACTAGAATAAAATTGGCCCATTCCCTCTTGCCTTCCTGTTCTTCCCCTCCATTGTAACTATTTTCCCTTGCCTCTTCCATAGGAGATAGTTTACCCCACTCTGCATCTCCCCAATATCCTCCCACTTTATTCCTCTCTCACCTCCTAAATTCACATTTTAAGTATCATCCCTTCCTATTAAATTGGTCCTGTGCCCTCTAACTATGTATAGCTCTACACATATATACACACATTCACACATGTATTTATATGCCCTATATCTTCCTATATAGACATATATATGTATGTATGTGTGTATACATATACATTTCTTTTCACTTCAATTATTCTCATACTAAGAAAAGTTTCATCAGTTACAAACATCAGTTTTCCATGTAGGGATGCAAACATTTCAACTTTGATAAGTTCCTTATTATTTCTTTTCACTGTTTACCTTCTCATGCTTCTCTTGCTCCTTGTTTCTTAATGTCAAATTTTCTATTTAACTCTGTTTTTTTTCATCAAGAATGCTTGAAAGTCTTCTATTCCACTGAATGACCATATTTTCCCCTGAAATATAATACTCAGTTTTTCTGGGTAGGTGATTCTTGGTTTCAATCCTAGCTCCTTTGACCTCCAGAATATCATATTCCAAGCCCTTCAGTCCCTCAGTGTAGAAGCTGTCAGGTCTTGTGTTATCCTGATTGTGTTTCCACAGTATTCAAATTGTTTCTTCCTGGCTGCCTGTAATATTTTCTCCTTGATCTGAGAATTTCAGATCCTGGCTATAATATTTCTAGGAGTTTTCTTTTGGGGATATTTTTCAGGAGGTGATCATTGGATTCTTCTTTGGTTCTAAAACATGAGGGCAATTTTCGTGAGAATTTCTTGAAGGATGTTTTCTAGGTTTTTTTTTTATTATTATGGCTTTCTGGGAGTCTAATAATGTTCAAATTATCTCTCCTGGATCTCTTTTTCAAGGTCAGTGATTTTCCCAATGAGATATTTCACATTGCTTTCTATTTTTTCATTTGTTTGAAACTGTTTAATAGTATCTTGATTTCTCATAAAGTCACTAGCTTCCATTTCCTCCAATTTAATTCTGAAGGAATGATTCCCTTCAGTGAGGTTTTGAGACTCTTTTTCCATCTGGAAAATTTTGCTTTTTAAGGTATTCTTCTTCTAATTAGCTTTTTGAGGCTTTTTTTTAAGGTGTTATTTTCTTCAGACAGTTTGTTGACTCTCATTTAATAATTTTCTAGCATCATTCTCATTTCTCTTTCCAGTTTTTCCTCCACTTCTCTTATTTGGCTTTTAAAGTCCTTCTTAAGGTCCTCTATGGCCTAAAACCAGCACATATTTTTCTTGGAAGCTTTTGGTGCAGGAGTTCGGACTTTGCTGTCTTCCTCCTGTTCCATGCTTTTATCCTTTTTGTCCCTAAAATAGGAGTGTAAAGTTGGGTTGCTCTGCTTGTTTTGCTACCCTCATTTGCTCACATTGCCACTCAATTGCTTGACTTT
The DNA here is from genome assembly GCA_011680675.1 of Gymnobelideus leadbeateri. Lineage (NCBI taxonomy): Eukaryota > Metazoa > Chordata > Mammalia > Diprotodontia > Petauridae > Gymnobelideus > Gymnobelideus leadbeateri. The sequence continues at coordinate 290,380 of WOXC01005863.1, read as the reverse complement.
TGGACTTTTTGCCACAGTAAGGCTCTGCCACCAGGCAGGGATCTTAGTCCCAATCGCTGGGGTTTCCTCAGCTGCCAAAAATATTATTTGGGTGCCCTCTCTGAAGCCTTCACACACTCTGGCAAGCTGGTCACATATCCCAGGACCACCACCCTAGACCGTGATCGAGATCCAAGCAGGTTAAAGCAAGAGCAATTACCCCTCAGACAGGTTGCTTGGTTGCCCTCCAATCTACAGGCCAGGGGCTGAAGCAGCCACATGGCTGTGGATGCATGGCTACTGTTCCTCAGACACTTCTCACCCTGGGGGCCAAGGACAACCACATTCCCAAACTACTGGATCCCAAAGTCCACACTGCACTGACCTCGCACTTTTTCATTAGCATCTATGTGTTGATAATTCTGGAAACTGCCAAAACTGCTGGTGATCTGAAGTCCTTCTAGCTGGCTACTAGTCAGAACACCCTGAGGCTAAAACTTCTGGCTTGCATATGGCTGAGCTTGGCTCCCACAGTGCTGTGTTGGCTGCTTCCTGCCAGCCTGCTGGGCTATCCTCAGCAGGAGGTTATGTTCTCTGTGTCATTTTGTTGGTTGTAGCTCCAAAATTTCTTCAGAGTCACCTTTTACATGAATTGGAGGAGGTGGAAGCAGAGCCCTAGGGAAGTCCTTTCTCTACTTTGCCATCTTGACTCCACCCTCAAAGGCACACTTTTAGTTTACAAAAACAAACAAAACTAGGTATTCAAATACAGTTCTTTTGACTCCAAATCCATACTCTCTATGCCAGGTAGCTTGAGTAACATAAAGGTCATGTGACTTACCCAAAGTCACACTTTTAAGAAATGTTGGAGTCTTTATTTCTTCTCAGATTTTGCTTAACTTCAAGACAAGAACCTTTCACGTTAAGCCATGTAGCTCCCACCATTAATTCAATTGATTAAGAAACAGACAAAAACACCTATTGTTCCAAAACTTACACAATGTCTGACAACAATTTCATATATTTCACAAGTTTTTGTGTGTAGGGACATTGTTAATTATTCTCTTCTCCCTCCTCCAAACTTACTATGGGTTTTTCCCCATATTTAAAAACATCAAATTATTTAGTGTAAAAGATCAAGTAGAAATGATCCAAGAGATAGTATAGTTGCTTGGAGGTGCATATTTTTGGCTTGAATAGATATGTAGGTATTTTTTTGCCACTGGTTGACTCTGATCTAGATTGATCTGTGCCTTATTTCTGCCTTCCTCCCCTTTAAGAAATGCCTTATGCTAGAAATACCCATAGTCTACTCAGCCTCACTAACCAGAAGTTTGAGGGTTCTGTCACCAGAGGTGGGTAAACAATATAGCTGAGCAGGACCCTTACTTTTCTCCAAATACCCAGATTGTGGTCTATCTATTTTTAAAACTTAAATCAGGAGTTAAGCTGCCATAGACTTCCTCATTAAGTGAGCTAGCTATCTCAGGATATGTAGTTTAATTATTAGGGAAATAATTTGCTGCCCTTCTATGTCAAGTTAGCTTGTGATGCTCATGGAAAGTGAGGAGACATGCTCTTGAAGAGGAAGGACAAGAAACCTGAATTTGAGAAAGGTTAGGCCAAGGAGTAGCCTTGAATTTGGACAATGATTGAACATCCTTCCCTTTCCATTATGAATTTAGGGACATACTAAAGGTATTAATTTATTTTTTTGGAGGGGAGAAGCCAAGGCAATTGAGTAATCCCAGCTTGCCCAAAATTACACAACTAGTAAATGTGTCAAATGTTTGAGGCTGGATTTGAACTCACATTCTCCTGACTGGAGAGCTGTTCCTCTATTCACTGTGCCATCTATTTTTCCCAATCTATTTACTTATAATTCTTCTGTTGCCCTAGACTTCAGTGGCAACTCTTTGTGCCTACATAAACCTCAAGTATCACATCATTTGAGATAAAGCAAATAAAGGTCTATTGCATTTGGCTACATTGACCAGCCTGGTTCTTTTGTAAAAGCCTCAAAATGCCTCAATGTACCTGAACAGAGAAGAAGGAAGTGTCTGATTGGTCCCCTCCACATCCCACTTTTCAGTATGAATACCTACATCGTGAAGTTTATTTCCACAGAAGGAAACAGGAGTGTCAGTCTCTTACAAACTTCTAGCAGTTTGCTCAACTTGATAAACTTTTTTTCCCTTTGTTGACGTTCTTTAGGACCCTATTTGGGGCTTCCTTGGCAAAGATATTTTAATGCTTTGCCTTTTCCTTTTCCAGCTCATTTGACAGAGGAGGGAAACGAGAAAGCGTTACCTGACTTGCCCAGGGTCATAGAGTTAGCAAGTGTTTAAGACTGGATTTAAACTCAGGAACATGAATATCCCAGACTCTAAGGCCAGTACTCTAGCCATTGCAACAACTAGCTGTCCCTAACTTTCTCTTACAAATTATTAATAAAGCATTAAAATGTGATATAATAATAAGCAAGTACTATTTCTTTATTAATAAGAATCTGTATTAGCAACATTTAGATGAATGTCACCTGATTGCCCCAATGTCTCTAGCAGACCTACTTTCTTCTTTTCCTACAGAATTATCAGATGAATATGCTTCTATTATTTATTTCACTTTAGCATTTCAAGTTACTCCATAATATCATCCTTAGGGCCTTCATTCTGTATTACAAGTATATTCTCATTTCCCAAATTGAAATCAAGACAAAAAATAAGTTTGGCATTTCAAAATAGCTGTAAAACTTATATAGTAAAGATTAAAGTATGACTGGGGTAATTGGGGTTTGAAGGGAACATTAATAACAATTTTGAATATTTTAAACAGTATGGTATAGTGGAAAGAAAACTGGATCAAGATCTAAAGTAAGAATGAAAGAAGAAATCTCTCTCTCTCTCTCTCTCTCTCTCTCTCTCTCTCTCTCTCTCTCTCTCCCTCCCTCTCTCTCTCTCTTTGTCTCTCTCTCTCTCTGTCTCTCGGTTTTTGTCTCTCTCTGTCTTTCTTTCTCTGCCTCTATCTCTGTCTTTCTGTCTGTCTGTCTGTCTGCCTGTCTCTCTCTCTCTCTCTTTCTCTCTCTCTCTCTCTCAAGAGAGAGAGAGACAGGCAGACAGACAGACAGAGACAGAGATCTGTATTTATCTATATCTATCTATGTATGCTTAGATTAATAGAAGTAGATATATAGATATAGATGTAAATGTATGTATAAATAGATGTAGCTAGAGAGAGATGCATAGATAGAGAGAGAAAGGTAGAGATGGAGATAGACATAGAGATAGAGATGGAGAGAGATAGATGTAGATAAAGAAATATATTGATAGAGAAATAGATATTGACATAGATATAGGAGGAGATGTACATTAATACAGATAGATGATAGATAGACTGATAGATATAGAGAGATTTCCCATCAGAGAAAGCAAATGTGAGGGGTCGTAGGATCGCAGTTTTAGAGGTAAGTTATCAAAATACATTCATTCCAACTTCCTTATTTTATAAATAAGTAAACTCAGGCCAATGGATATAGCAGAGGTAAGTGTCAGATGTAGTTTTTGAAGTCAGATCCTCTTATTCCATATTGGCAGCTAGGTGACATAGTGACAAGAGAGCCAGCCCTGGAGTCAGGAAGATTATTATTTCTGAATTCAAATATAGCTCTGTGACCCTGGGCAAGTCACTTACCTATTTTTGCCTCTGTTCCTCATTAATAAATGAGCTGGGGAAGGAAATAGTAAACCATTCTAGTGTCTTTCCCAAAAAAAACCTCCAATGGGCTCACAAAGGGTCAGACACAACTAAAAAGACTGAACAACATTAACCTATGTCACCAGATTCAGTGACATATCTTCTCCTTTAATAATTTGTCTGGAAATCAAAGTACACTCATAGCACTCTTTTCACTCTGTCTGCTTCATCTCACTACTACCACACAAACCTTCAGTAGAAATGGTTATTATGTTAGATATAAGATTAAGCCACAGGAACTATAGACTGTAGATGGAACAGGGATGGAGCATGAGCCAAACTCTACCTTAGAAAACTTGCATATCAGTTGTATGGAATATGGTTTGAAGAGAGAGATTGGAAAGAAAATTGGGAGATTATTACAACAGTTCAGATGGGAAGAAATGAATACCTGTACTAGGACATTGGTCTTATAAGAAAAGAGAAGGGCAGGGGATCTTTGAGATTCCATAGATGATAAGGTATTGATGTCTCCTGGCTCTATTTTTTTTTTTTGCTTTTTTTTTTTTTTGGAGGGCAATTGGGGTTAAGTAACTTGCCCAAGGTCACACGGCTAGGTTTTTGTTTCTGTATGTTAAGTGTCTGAGGCCGGAACTGAACTCAGGTCCTTCTGATTCCAGGGCCAGCACTCTACTCACTGCGCCACCTAGCCGCCCCTCCTGGCTCTATTTTTAAAAATCATTATTAAACCAAAATACACCCCAAACCAGATACTTCCAAATCCTAGGTATTTGCATGTTTAAATAATAAAGATGACATTTGGACTTTTTTTTATACCAAGGAGTTCTAATTACTGATTCAGTACATCATCACAGATTCTCACCCTTCTGCTTGGAAATAGTTGGTTAAATGAATTTGTATTGGATATGGAGTCATAAAAGCCCAGCTTCCAGTACTTGCTAGCTCTAAGACCGCAAGAAATTCATTTAATCATTCTAAGCCTCAGTTTCCTCTTTTGTAAAATAAGGGTATTAATGCCTGTGACATCTCTATCTCAAATTAGTTATGAGGATTAAATGAAATAATGAGCACTCACAGCATATTAAAAGCTGATATGTTTATATATATATATATATATATATATATAGTTATAATTGTACACATAGATAGTTCTATGATATGCCCATCTTTACCAAAAGTATCTTGTCCACTTAGTTATGAACATATTCTTACAGGTTTCCGTGATTGGGGGAAAAAAGTTCCTTTTAAGAGAATGGACAGAAGCCCATGGATTCTATAGGAGTTTTTCCTGTGTTCCCCATTTTTATGCAATAGTCACTCATTCAAATAGAAAATAAAATGCAAACAGATGAGAGCAAATTTAATTGTGTGTGTGTTTCTAATGTGTTACTGTGCATGAAATATCAGGGAGACAAAATTTCATTTTTATTTCCATACTTTTCTGCACACTTTCCTCATATCCCAAGGAAGTGATCTGCAAAGTGGAGAAGCAGATGGGAGAGGGAGCTTAAATAGCATGGGTGGGTGGAAGTGCCTTATTTCCTGCACAAAACAAGCTTGCCCAGAGGTCTTAGCCGGCCTTTTTCAGGAAGCTTTCATTTTTACTTTGAGGAGCATAAGTGCAAATAACGATTTCAACCCAGGAGGTCTTAAGTTATGACGAGTAACATTTAGTAGCATCTATACAATCAGCCAAATGAAGTCCATGGGCATATAATATAAAATGTGTTACTATAAAATCAGTCATTTTAAAAAATCCAGTTGTATTCTGACTCCATGGCCCCAATTTGGGTTTTCTTGTTAGAGATACTAAAGCAGTTTGTCATTTCCTTCTTCGGTTCTGAGGAAAACAAGGTGAAGTGACTTGCTCAGGGTCACACATCTAGTAAATGTCTGAGGCCCAATTTGGACTGAGGAAGATGATTCTTACTGACCCTAGGCCATTTACTGTATGCACCATACTAACTAGCTACCCTCACTATTCAATAGATGTTTTATTAAATAATAGATACTCAGCATCAGAGTACGTGATGAATCTGAGTTCCCAATGGATCATATTTCTAAAAGGAGGTCTCAAAATATATTAGGTTTTGTTTTTTTATCTATTAGTTAGAACTTTTAAATAGATACCCAAACCACTTTTTTTTTCTCAGTCACAATAAAGATTTATTATGAAAACAGGGTGGTGTGGGGGTGGGTGGGGAAGAAGGAATGGGACAAATGTGTACACAGCCACACACATCCCGGCCAGCCAGGGAAAAGGTGAGCTTAGGTGAGATAATGTGGCTTCTTGATGTTAATGCCATACTCACTGAGTGCAGGGGTCAGTTCTTCCATGGTCAGGGTATACTTTCGGTCTTTGCTCTTGCTCCTGGAGCTGCCTGAGGCAGCGCCCTTCATCTTGCAGTGTTGTAAAGCATCATTGGCAATGTCAGAGATGAACTTCTGGGCTGCCAGGGAGATGAGCTGGACAATTCTGGGATCAGATGCTTCAAAACCAGCACGGTTCAGGTAGTAGCCAGTAACAGCATCTGGAATAGTGGGCATGTAGTCTTCTAGTTGCATTAGGAAATCCACCAGGGGCATACTAGACACAACAGGCTTGACCTCTCCATTGGCAGCACCAGGTAACACATACACCCCATTAGACATGGCACCTTTCGGGGGGGCAGTACCCCCAGCTGCAGATACTGGGACCGAGGCCCGGTGGTCAGAAGAATCCCCTCAGCCAGGGTCGGGGCCCGCGCCTCCCGAAGGCCTGGCTTTGCTCTCGGCTGGGGCGGGAGCCAGCTTCGGTGTTGGAGTAGGGGCTGGAGCAGGGGTTGGGATGGGAGTCTGGGCCGGGCCTGGAGGGCTAGGGGCAGGGGCCAGGACCACCTCGGGGTCCATGCCACTCATGGCGCCGGGTAGGAGGGGGGAAGCGGGGAATGGAACCCGAGCCCCCCCAATCCACTTTAAATCAATTTTCCTGTTATATAATAAATGAAAAACTTGTTTTGATAGTTTAATATCAAATAGCACATAATGTAAATCTGACTTAAGCAAAAGAACTCATGCATGATGGAGTTTTCAAAGACTGATTATGTTAACCTAGTGTAGAGAGATACATTTCCAGGTTGGCAACAAGGTCATGAAGTTTGCCTACAACTAACATTGACAGGGGAGAGGATTACATCCAAAATTACATTACAGTAGATTACATTCTTAAAACAAAACCAAACAAAAAAGAAAATTCACACTTTTGGACAGCTTGAATTTCTTTTAGTTTATCTTTGCAAAGAGACCTAATTCCATTACCATGATAATGGGGAGGAGTGAACCCTGGAATTACACACACAAACACAAACAAAGAATAAGTGATTTGCAGGGGGCACATAGGTTGTGGATATCTGAGGCCAGATTTTTTACCCAGGTCTCCAAAAATTCAGGTGCCACATGGTATCTACTATATCATGTTGTGACTTCTTGTTGATGCTAAAGAGGAAATTGTCACTAATACTCAGTGCATGGATTTTATTGAACTGGAGAGGAAATGAGAATGTCTGTATGTACATATTTATGTATATGTGTGTATACACATATGTGTATTGTGTGTGGTTCAAACCTTCAATCAACTTAAGAAATGGCCACTATATTCAAGAAAAAGAGAGGATTTTGAGTTATGACTAAATTACAAATGCCATTTGACAAAGAAATCTGGTAGGTATTGGTTGAGTTCATTAGGAAAAATTAGAATAAGTATTTGAAAGACAGAAAGAAGAGACAGTTCACTTCCTTGGGACTGTTACTTTGAACAAATTTAAAAAAAGATAAAACATGTGAAATAGCAAAAAATTACATTAGTTGTCAGTGAAGTCCATCTGGGTTCATCTCTGATGGAATCTAAATGCAATTCAGCAAGCAAATCATCAATAGCTCTTGGTTTCAGGTTCTATCACTTGGGTTGAGTGGTAACTAGAGGTACAGAGAATGTTTAGAATTTATTTTTCAGTTATGACCCATATGTATAGAATCTTTGTGTTTATGTGTGTTTCAGGGTGGGGTAGTCAGTGAGTAGTTTAGAGAAAACTTCAAGGCAGACCCAAAAAATTTCAGCAGAAATATTTCTACATTCTACAAGTATACAATACTACATGTATTAGGTCATATTAACATTATTTTAATCTATTATGCACTCATTTATTTATTTTTTTTTCTTTCCTTTTTAAAATTAATTTATTAGTTTAGTTTCAGTTAACAAGGTTCAATTCCATAGTTCCTTGATTTTCAAATTTCCTTTACTTCCCTCCCCCCTCCCCACACGACAGCATATAGTCCAGTATATGATCTGCAAATGCATTCATGTTAGACATTATTCCAATTACAAAGGTGTATTGTACTAGGTGGGATGAAAGATGGTAAGGAAGAAATAAAACCAAACAATGAAAAGAACAAGATCATTTAGTTTGCTTCCATCAGGATTCAGGCTCAGTTCTTTCTAGTTATATCTCTGGATGGTGCATTTCTCACTTTCTTGAGTCTTTCAGGATTAACTTATATCACTGCATTGCTGAAAAGAGTCCAGTCTGTTATAGTTGGTCATCACAGATATGGTATGTCTGTGATTGTATACAGATTTCTTCTGATTCTACTCTTCTCACTCAGCATCAATTTGTATAAGTCTCTCCAGGTAATTATGAAATCCGTCACCTCTTCATTTCTTACAGCACAATAATATTCCATTACCTTCATATACCACAACTTGTTTGGCCATTCCCCAATTGATGGGCACCCCATTCAGTTTCCAATTCTTTGCAACCACAAAAAGGGCCGCTAAAAATATTTTTGTACATATGGGTCTTCCTCCCACTTCTATGATCTCTTTGGGATATAACCCTAGAAGCGGTATGGCTGGGACAAAGGGTATGAAATTATGTATAATCCTTTGGGCATAATTCCAGATTGCTCTCCAGAATGGTTGGATAAGTTCACAACTCCACCAGCAATGTATTAGTGTTCCAATTTGTCCACATCCTCTCCAGCATTTGTCACTTTCTTGTTTTATCACCTTAGCCAATCTGACTGGAGGGATGTGGTATCTCAGAGTTGTTTGGATTTGCATTTCTCTAATTAATAGTTATTTAGAGCATTTCTTCATTTGCTTAGAGATATCTTTAATTTCTTTCTCTGAAAATTTCCTGTTCATATCCTTTGACCACTTAATTGGGGAATGACTTGGATTCATATAGATTTGGCTCAATTCTCTATAAATTTTAGAGATGAGTCCTTTATCAGAGACACAAGTTGTAAAAATTCTTTCCCAATTTCCCACCTCCCTCTTGATCTTGGTTACATTGGCTTTGTTTGTACAGAAGCTGTTCAATTTAATGTAATCAAAATTATCCATTTTGCATTTTATAATGCTCTCTAATTCTTGTTTGGTCCTAAAGTCTTCCCCTCTCCATAGATCTGTCAGGTAAACTATTCCTTGCTTTCCCAAATTGCTTGCAGTATCATGCTTTACACCTAGATCATGCACCCATTTGGACTTGATTTTGGTATATGGTGTTAGATAATGGTCTATGCCCAGTTTCTGCCATACTGTATTCCAGTTTTCCCAGCAGTTTTTGTCAAATAGTGCATTCTTATCCCCAAAACTGGGGTCTTTGGGTTTATCGAACAATAGATTGCTATATTCATTAACTGCTGGGTCTCCTGCACCTAATCTATTCCATTGATCCACTACTCTACACCTCTGCCAGTACCAAGCAGTTTTGATGACTGCTGCTGTATAATACAGATTAAGATCTGGCATAGCTAATTGACATTCCCTAGGGTTTCTTTTCATTAATTCCCTTAATATTCTAGACTGTTTGTTTTTCCAAATAAATTTTGTTATTATTTTGTCTAACTCTAGAAAATAGTTTTTTGGTAAATTGATTGGTATGGCACTAAATATATAGTTTAGTTTGGGTAAAATTGTCATTTTTATTATATTAGCCTGACCCAGCCATGAGCAATTGATATTTTTCCAACTATTTAGATCTGCTTTAATTTGTGTGAGAAGTGTTTTGTAGTTGTGCTCATATAGATTCTGGGTTTGTTTTGGCAAGTAGATTCCCAAATATTTTATAATGTCTACAGTGACTTAGGGGATTCCTCTTTCTATCTCTTGCTGTTGAGTTTCATTAGAGATGTACAGGAATGCTGAGGATTTATGTGGGTTTATTTTATATCCTGCAACTTTGCCAAATTTATGTATTGTCTCTAGTAGTTTTTTACTTGATTCTCTAGGATTCTCTAAGTATATCATCATATCATCTGCAAAGAGTGATAGCTTCGTCACTTCTTTACCTAATTTGATTCCTTTGATTTCTTTTTCTTCTCTAATTGCTACTGCTAGTGTTTCTAATACCAGATTGAATAAGAAGGGTGATAGTGGACACCCTTGTTTCACTCCTGATCTTATTGGAAAGGCTTCTAGTTTATCCCCATTGCATATAATACTTGCTGATGGTTTTAAATAGATGCTATCAACTATTTTGAGGAAGGCTCCATTTATTCCTATACTTTCTAGTGTTTTTAATAGGAATGGGTGTTGTACTTTGTCAAAAGCCTTTTCTGCATCTATTGAGATGATCATGTGGTTTCTGCTAGTTTTATTGTTGATATGCTCAATTATACTGATGGTTTTCCTAATATTAAACCATCCTTGCATTCCTGGAATGAATCCCACCTGATCAGAGTGTATTATTTTTTGATAAGTTGTTGGAGTCTTTTGGCTAATATTTTATTTAGAATTTTTGCATCTAAATTCATGAGGGAAATTGGTCTATAATTTTCTTTCTCTGTTTTATCTCTTCCTGATTTAGGAATCAGTACCATATTTGTGTCATAGAAAGAGTTTGGTAGGACTCCTTCTTCACTTATTTTCCCAAATAGTTTGTAGAGTATTGGAATCAATTGTTCTTTAAATGTTTGATAGAATTCACTAGTAAACCCATCTGGCCCTGGAGATTTTTTCCTAGGAAGTTCTTTGATGGCTTGTTTGATTTCTTTTTCTGAGATGGTGTTATTTAGGTAATTCACTTCCTCTTCAGTTAATCTGGGCACCTTGTGATTTTGTAAATATTCATCCATTTCACTAAGATTATCATATTTATGTGCATACAATTGGGAAAAATAATTCCTCATTATTTTTTTGATTTCCTCTTCATTGGAGGTAGATTCGCCATTTTTATTTTTGATACTCATAATTTGGTTTTCTTCTTTCTTTTTTTTTATCATATTGACTAAGGGTCTATCAATTTTGTTGATTTTTTCATAAAACCAGCTCTTAGTTTTATTTATTAATTCAATGGTTTTCTTAATTTCAATTTTATTAATCTCACCTTTGGTTTTCAATATTTCTCATTTAGGACTAAGTTGGGGATTTTCAATTTGTACTTTTTCTAGCTTTTTCAATTGCATGTCCAATTCATTGACCTCCCTTCTCTCTGCTTTAATTAAGTATGCACTCAGAGATATAAAACTTCCCCTGAGAACTGCCTTTAGTGCATCCCACAAATTTTGGTATGTTGTTTCATTATTATCATTCTCTTGAATGAAATTATTGATTGTTTCTATAATTTCTTCTTTAACCCACCAATTTTTTAGGATTAAATTATTTAATTTCCAATTAGTTTTTAGTCTATCTTTCCATGACCCTTTGTTGCATATAATTTTTATTGCATCATGATCTGAGAATGATGCGCTTACTATTTCTGCCTTTCTGCACTGGATTGTGAGGTTTTTATGCCCTAGTACATGGTCTATTTTTGAGTATGTACCATGCACTGCTGAGAAGAATGTAAATTCCTTTTTATCCCCATTCAGTTTTCTCCAGAGATCCATCATATCTAGTCTCTCTAAGATTCTATTCACCTCCTTAACTTCTTTCTTGTTTATTTTGAGGTTAGATTTATCGAGTTTGGAGAGGGGAAGATTAAGGTCCCCCACTTATAGTTTTGCTATCTATTTCTTCCTCTAATTCCTTTAACTTCTCCTCTAGGAATTTAGATGCTATACCACTTGGTGCATATATATTAAGTAGTGATATTGCTTCATTCTCGATGGTGCCTTTTAGTAGGATATAGTTTCCTTCCTTAGCTCTTTTAATTAGATCTATTTTTACTTTTGCTTTATCTGAGATAAGTATTGCTACCCCTGCTTTTTTTACTATAGCTGAGGCATAATAAATTTTACTCCAACCTTTTACCCTTCCCCTGTGGGTATCCCTTTGTTTCAAATGTGTTTCTTGTTGACAGCATAGTGTAGGATTATGTTTTTTAATCCATTGTCTTATTTGCCTCTGTTTTATGGGAGAGTTCATCCCATTCACATTCACAGTAATGATGCCTATCTGTCTCTTCCCCTCCATCCTATTCCCTCCCCTGTTTATGTTTTTGTTTCTTCCTTCTCCCTTCCCCTCCTTGAAGTTTTCCCTTTTGACCACCCCCTCCCTTAGTGTTCCCACCCAGTGATCCCTCTTCTTAACCTACCCTCTCCCCTTATTACTGATTCCCTCCCTTCTTGTCCCCCCTTTAGTCTCCTCTTTTTCACCCCCCCCCCAACCTTCTGCTTTCTATAGGACGAAATAAGTTTTTATACTTATCAGAGTGAATTACTCCCTGTTTGATTCCAAACCAATGAGAATAAATTTCAAACATTGCTCCTCTCCCTCCCTCCTTTTCCTCTATTTAATGAATTTATGTGTCTATTCACATTAAAATCTTAAACTTCACTGATTTAAGTTGATCCCTCTTTGCACCAGAACCACTGAGAATAGTGTTTGAATGATGTTCCTCTCCCTCTTTCTTTCCCCTCTTCTATAGTGTGTTTTAATGTCCCTTCAGATGGCATATTTTACCTTTTCCTATCTAATCCTTTCCTTTTTCCCATTACAGTCTCTTTGATGCCCTTAATAGTTTTTTTTTTGTTTTTTTTTAGACATCAGGTTAGTACATTCATACCCACACCCTCTATCTAAGTATAACCCTTTTGAAGGTCATGATAATCATAAAGATTTTGAATATTGACAGTTATCAGCTCCACGTATAGGGATGTGAACATTTTGCTCTTGTTGCATCCCAAGTATTGAGCGTTTGTTTGTGTGTGTGGGTGTGTGTACTTATGCCTGTGTGAGTCTGTGTTTCTCTTGTTTAACTTTTTAAGTCTTTCTTGAGTCTTGTAATTGGAGATCAAATTTTCCATTGAGCTCTGGCTTTTTCATCAGGAACATCTGGAAGTCCCTTATTTCATTAAATAGCCATCTCCTTGCCTGGAAGATTATGCTTAGTTTTGCTGGGTAGTTAATCCTTGGTTGTAGTCCTAGCTCTCTTGCCCTATGAAATATCAAATTCCAGTCCCTTCGTTCTTTTAATGTAGAAGCTGCTAGGTCCTGTGTGATCCTAACTGTAGTTCCTCGATATTTGAATTGTTTCTTTTTGGCTTCTTGTAGAATTTTTTTCTTTAATCTTGTAATTCTGGAATTTGGCTACTATATTTCTTGGAGTTTTCAGTTTGGGATCTCTCTCAGGAGGAGTCTGGTGAATTCTGTAAATAGTTATTTTATCTTCTGATTCCAGGACCTCAGGACAGTTTTCTTTGACAATCTCTTGGAGGATGTTGTCTAGGCTTTTGTTGGTGAGGAGAGGTGGGGCTTGTTGGGACCCCACCCTCTCTTCTCTTCAAACTCCCGGCTATCTCGGTTACACCCCTTCTTGGAGACTCTCAAGCCTGGGGCTATTTCCATTAACTTGGGATTTCAATCTGGGTGGGAGATTTATCTTTGGGTTTTCTGCTTCATGAAGGAGGGATGGGAGGATCAGAGCAGCTAGAATTTACTTTGCCATTCCAGCCCCTGTATTATAAAGGCAGGCAGTTTCTAAACTTCCAGGCTGGGGGCCGAATGCAGCCAGAGAAGCCGCTCTTTCCACTGAGGACCCAACTCTCCTACCTGGCTCCAATGATCCTATCCGTCCCATAGATGACTGTGAATCGTCCTTGGTAAGTCTGCAGGCTGGGGCTTTTGCTCTCTCTGGTGTAGTCTGCTTGTCTGCTCTTAGGTTTGGGCTGTGCAGACACCACACGCTCTGCGCTCGACCAGTCAGGACACACTGGGCAACCTCCTGGGCTGGACTCTGCCACACTCTGTCTTCCAGTGGGCTCCGTCACTCCGGATTCCACTCAGATTCACCCTTTGAGACTTAGTGACCGAGGAGCTCAGCGAGGTTACTTCTTCCTTTCCGCCATCTTGGCTCCTCCCCTGGGATTTCTCTTTCTATCTCTTGCTGTTGAGTTTAATTAGAGATATACAGGAATACCGAGGATTTATTTGGGTTTATTTTATATCCTGCAACTTTGCCAAATTTATTTATTGTCTCAAGTAGTTTTTTACTTGATTCTCTAGGATTCTCTAAGTATATCATCATATCATCTGCAAAGGGTGATAGCTTGGTCTCTTCTTTGCCTAATTTGATTTCCTCTTCATTGGAGGTAGATTCTCCCTTTTCATTTTTGATACTCATAATTTAGTTTTCTTCTTTCTTTTTTTACTCATATTGACTAAGGGTCTATCAATTTTATTTTATGTTTTTTCATAAAACCAGCTCTTTGTTTTATTAGTTCAATAGATTTCTTAATTTCAATTTTATTAATATCTCTTTTTTGTTTTCAATGTTTCTAAGTTAGTACTAAATTGGGGATTTTCAATTTGTTCTTTTTCTAGCTTTTTCAATTGCATGTCCAATTCATTGACCTCGCTTCTCTCAGCTTTAATCAAGTATGCACTCACAGATATAAAACTTCCCTTAAGAACTGCCTTTAATGCATCCCACAAATTTTGGTATGTTGTCTCATTATTATCATTCTCTTGAATGAAATTATTGATTGTTTCTATAATTTCTTGTTTGACCCACCCATTCTTTAGGATTAAATTGTTTAACTTCCTTGGGGCAGCTAGGTGGTACAGTGAGTAGAGAGTTGGCCCTGGGGTCAGAAGGACCTGAGTTCGGATCCGCCCTCAGACACTTAATACACACACAAACAAAAACCTAGCTGTGTGAACTTGGGCAAGTTTCTTAATCCCAATTGCCCTCCAAAAAAAAAAATTGTTTAACTTCCAATTAGTTTTTAGTCTATCTTTCCATGGCCCTTTGTTGCATATAATTTTTATTGCATCATGATCTGAGAATGATGCATTTAATATTTCTGCCTTTCTGCACTGAATTGTTAGGTTTTGATGCACTAGTACATGGTTTATTTTTGAGTATGTACCATGCACTGCTGAGAAGAAAGTAAATTCCTTTTTATCCCCATTCAGTTTTCTCCAGAGATCCATCTTATCTTGTCTCTCTAAAATTCTATTCACCTCCTTAACTTCTTTCTTGTTTATTTTGAGGTTAGATTTATCAAGTTCAAAAAGGGGGAGATTAAGGTCCCCCACTAGTATAGTTTTGCTATATAATTCTTCCTCTAATTCCTTTAACTTCTCCTCTAGGAATTTGGATGCTACACCACTTGGTGCATATATAGTAAGTAATGATATTGCTTCATTGTGGATGGTGCCTTTTAGCAGGATATAGTTTCCTTCCTTATCTCTTTTAATCAGACCTATTTTTGCTTTTGCTTTATCTGAGATAAGTATTGCTACCCTTGCTTTTTTTACTTTATCTGAGGCATAATAAATTCTACTCCAACCTTTTACCTTTACCCTGTGGCTATCCCTTTGTTTCAAATGTGTTTCTTGTTGACAGCATGGTGTAGGATTATGTTTTTTAATCCATTGTGCTATCTGCCTCTGTTTTATGGGAGAGTTCATCCCATTCACATTCACAGTAATGATGACTATCTGTCTCTTCCCCTCCATCCTATTCCCTCCCCTGTTTATGTTTTTGTTTCTTCCTTCTCCCTTTCCCTCCTTGAAATTTTCCCTTTTGACAGCCCCCTCCCTCAGTGTTCCCACCCAGTGACTCCCCTTCTTAACCTACCTTTTCCCCTTACTATTATTTCCCTCCCCTCTAATCCACCCCTTTAGACTCCTCTTTTTAACACCCCCCCTTACCCTCCCACTACCTATAGGACACAATAAATTTTTATACTTATCAAAGTAAGTTATTCCCCTTTTGACCCCCAGCCTGGAAGTTTAGAAATTGCCTGCCTGTACAAAACAGGGGCTAGAATGGCAAAGTAAATTCTATTTGCTCTGATCCTCCCATCCCTCCTTCATGAAGTAGAAATCCCAAAGATAAGTCTCCCACCCAGATTGAAATCCCAAGTTAACTGGAATAGCCTCAGACTTGGGAGTCTCCAAGAAGGGTGTAACTGAGATAGCCAGGAGTCTGAAGAGAAGAGAGGGAGGGGTCCCAACAAGCCCCACCTCACCTCACCAACAAAAGCCAGCTTATAGCCCAGGGGTATAGAGGCAGAAATCTTAAGTGGTCAGATTGATTCACCTCCACAGACTATTATGCACTCATTTAAATAATAAATATGCATATATAGTTATTTTCACTTAAAATGAATTTCTATAAATATCTTTGTAAGCTCTTCTCTATTTCATTATTTGGTTTTGTATTTTTGTAACATAGCTTTATAATACCCTTATAGTGTGTGATTATGGTATATCAAATATTTTCACTCTTAGGTTTAGTTGTAGTAGCAGGTTCAGGGTACAATATTAACTCTGTCTCTTTTTACTTGTGTAAAGTTTCAAACTTAAAACTATAGATGTTAGTTTGTTTTAAAATAAGTATAATGGTATTCTTTTCATCTAGTAAAAACCCCTTTTTGATTGAGTAAAAAAAATATCATTCGATAACCAACAAAGATAAATATGATTTAAGTGGCAGAAGAAATTTAAGTAGTAGACAGTCCAGAAGCAAAAGACACAGACACTGGAGAGTCTTCAAAGGTAAACCCTTGCATTTTGATCAAAATACAATCAGGTATATGTGGAAAGGTAGATATCCTATTGGCAATAGTCTCAGAGTCATGACCAGTAGTAGATGATGCCTTACTCTAGGAGGATACTCACACACACACACACACACACACACACACACACACACACACACACACACAGAAGATGAGTATGGATAGAGATGGGTAGAGAAAGAGATATGAGTTCAGACAGAGTTTGAAGGAAGCAGCACACAGAGATGTATCAGGTATGGATCTTAGATAAACATTGAATCTCAGAGTACATTAGAGAGCTACAGCTATAGCTAAATTCACTGGGACTTTTTTCGCTCCTCAAAATTTTTTATTTTAATTTAATTAATTTAATTTTAAATTAGGCACAAGATATTTAAAGAGGTAAGATTAATAAAGTAGATCAACACAGAAAGTCATCCTGTAGCCATTCATGTAAAAAAAATATCAAAGTATATAGAGGAGCAAATATGAGTAATCCCAGTAGCTGAGGGCAACAAAAGAATGTCCTGGCACATCTGTCATTGAAACTTCAATGAGTAAGGTACAAGAAGGAAGGATACGTAGAAAGTACACAGTAGAGGCCATTTCAGTGATTCCATCTTTGGGGACTAATCTCAGCAAAATTCAAAGAAGATAAGAGGGTGCCATCTCACCACCACTATGCTCCATCACTTCTTCAGGGCAACCTTTCTCCTGTCTTTCTAACTCTTTCACTGGCCTTAGTTTTTGTTCCTAATTATCCCTTTTTGTCAGCTATTTCCTAACATTCTCCTTTGTTTCTCAGCTCTTATGGAGAGCAGGAGGAACAGGAAAAAACATGTCAAATTGAAAAAAAAAAAAGCATTTTTGATGTTATATCACTTGAAAAAAAAAACAGAAAACTTAAATAACTATAAATATCTGGACATGTAAAAAAAGGCTAATTTGCCTGTCTCAGACTTAATGTCTTCATCTGTAAAATCAGGAAACTGGATTGGTTCATCTATAAATTCACTTTCAATTATGAATCCTCTGATCTCATAACATAGTTGTTCCTAGTTCTGCCCTACCACTATTATTTTTAATAACTTAAGTTCCCACCCTGGGCCTCAGTTTCCTCCTCCATAAAAGGAAATCTTCAACTTGTTTATCTCTGATGTCCTTTCTAAATCAGAATCTCTGAATATAAATTTCACCATTCTCATGAAAATATAGGTATTTGGGGTCAAATGTAAGTAAAACATAACATTTAGAAGGAAAGATTCAATAGCAAAAATAATCATGGAGCCATCCTTTCATATAATTCTGAAAAATATTTCAGTTTCTTGACTTTAAACATTTGCTCACATAATTTATGGGCTAGAGTTTTGCTTTTTTTTTTCCTAAGAAGACAAAATCATATTATAGGAGAGAAAATTATGCATGTTTTACCAGTTATTAAAAAATGTTCCAGGGGGACATTTTATTATTGTGATTGACAGTAAACTGTTCTAAATACACAAAGTCTCTTAAATCAGCAGGTTCATTCATTACAAGAAGCATTATAAAAAGTAGCATTTCTGGCAGAACCATTGGATGTTATATTTACATAAACTGCTTTTTCCTGAAACTTTTAGTAACCCAGAAATGTATCCCAGGTAGCATTTGAAAGGTGGAGAGGAATTACTTCCAGTAACCAGGAGCTATGAGGTATCCTTTTTTGCCACATATGTTTTCTACACATGCACCTCACTATCATTTACTATAAATTTGACATTTTATACCCTATTGAGTTTGTGTACATGTAGAGCAATTGCATTCCTAGAGCAGGTGAAATCTATTGTAGTGGTTCTCCTTGCTAGAGATACTTACACAATTCTTTTGGATTAAAGTTAATTAAGGTCACCAGTTAATAATCATTGTAATCCTCACTTTTGAGGGTTCATAATGCCAATGTATTTGGGGAAGTGGCTTCAGAGGAAACAAGCACTTGAGAACTTTGGGCAAATTGCATCACATCTAGGGTCCTCAGTTTCCCTATGTCTGTAAAAAAAAATTAAATGAGATAAATCTAAATTATGTTCTTTATTGAGGGAAGTCCTTAGTGAGAATAATATCACCCTCCCAATATAGAAGAGCTGTATTTGAATGCAGAGCACCAGGGTTCAAAACTTTATTCTACCATCTATTACTTGTATAACTTTGTGCTGGTTATTTGATCTCTGTAGATCTCAGTATTTTTAGCATTCATCAAATGTTTACCATGTGCCAGGCACTATTCTAAGAAATTTAAGGATGTATTATCATTTAAAAGTAAGAGATGCCAAGAAGAAATGATAGCAAAAAGATTAGCAATTTTACCAGTATTCCCCACATTTCTCAGAATCACAGAATTCCAGATTGGCAAAGGACATCACTGGATGTTTAAGGGCATGGACCCATAACCCCCAAAACAAAGTTCTCCATAATATATCAGACAAGGGGAAAATGAAGCTGTGCCTGAAGTCTTCAAATGAGGTTCTTTCTTAAGACATCTATACCACTTTTATGTAACTATATTGGTTATAAGGTAATTTGTTTTCTTCTTATATGAAGTCCAAATTTACCTTTTTGCAATAGCCACCAAATGCTATCAACCCACTCATTCAACAAGCATTAATGTCATTCCTCTTATATGTTAGATCCATCCTCTGAGAACAAGAAAATTATTCTTTTTATTCTTTCTTATTAATTTATTAACTTACTTTTAGTTTACAATATTCAGTTGCACAATCCCTTGAGTTTCAAAATTTCTCCCCCTCCCTCTCTCTCTCTCCAGTACTGGTGTGCAATCAAATATAGGAATTGCTAATACCTTCACATTAAACATTAGTCAGGTAGTAAAGAAGGATTGTAACTGATGGAATAAACAATGGAAAAGAGGAAACAAAAAACAAGAAAAATAAAGAGAGAAGGTAGTTTGCTTCAATCTCCATTCAAACTCTGTAGTTCTTTCTCTGGATGTGGACACCTCTTCCCATCATGACAATATGTGGAGTTGTCTTATAACCTTCCATTACTGAGAAGAGTCCAGTCTTTGAAAGTTGGTCATCACACATATGTTGTATCTGTAATTGTGTACAAATTTCTCTTAGTTCTGGTCTGCTCACTCAAAATCAGTTTCTATAAGTCTCTCCAGGTTATTATGAAGTCTGTCTGATCTTCATTTCTTATAGCACAATAGTATTCCATTATATTCATATACCACACCTTATTTAGCCATTCCATAATTGATGGCCATCCCCTTGATTTCCAAATCTTTGCCACCACAAAAACAGCTGTTATAAATATTTTTGTACATACACAGCCTCTTCCCACTTCTATGCTCTCTTTGGGATACATAAAACCCTAGAAGTGATATTGCTTGGTCAAAGGGTATGCAATTATTTATATCCCTTTGGGCATAGTTGCAGATTGCTCTCCACAATGGTTTAATCAGTTCATAACTCTACCAACAATGCATTAATGTTCCAAATTTTCAACATCCTCTTCAGCAATTATGAATTTCCTATTTTCTAATTTTAGCTGTGGTACCTCAGAGTTGTTTTGATTTACATTTCTCTAATCAATAGTGATCTAGAGCATTTTTTCATATGCTCATATGCTCATATATATCTTTTCATATGCTCATATATATCTTTAAATCCTTCCTCTGAAAACTGCCTGTTTATATCTTTTGAACATTTATCAATTGGGGAATGACTTGTATTCTCATAGATTTGACTCAGTTCTCTGTACAGTTTAGAAATGAGGCATTTATCAGAGACATTGGTTATTAAAATTCTTTCCTAATTTTCCACTTCACTCTTAATCTTGGTTACATTGGTTTTGTTTGTATAGAAACTTTTCAATTTAATGTAATTAAAATTAAGCATTTTGCATTTTATAATGTTCTCTAACTCTTGTTTTGTCAGAAAATCTTCCCTTCTCCATAAATCTGACAGGTAAACTATTCCTTGCTTTCCCAGATTGTTTATAATATCAGCATTTATACCTAGATCGTGCACCCATTTGGACTTTATTTTGGTATATGGTGTTACATAATGGCCTATGCCAAGTTTCTGCCAAACTATATTCCATTTTCCCAGCAGTTTTTGTCAAATAGTGAGTTCTTATCCCCCAAACTGGGATCTTTGTGTTGATCAAACAGTAGATTTCTATACTGATTGACTGCTGAGTCTCATGTACATAATCTATTCCATTGATCCACTACTCTATTCCTCAGCCAGTAACGAGTAGTTTTGATGACTGCCACTTTATAATACAGATTAAAATCTGGTATGGTGAGGCCACTTTCCCTAGCATTTATTTTCATTAATTTCCTTGATATTTGTAAAGCCAATTACAACCAGCTTTCCAGAGGACTGATTCTGTTAACAGCTGTCAAGGTTCTGATTACATAATATAGCGAACTGTCTATTTATTCAATAACACATTGGAGCAAAACATTCATAGAAAATCAAGATACAGCATTCAAAATGTTACACTTTATCAGAGAAAATCAAAGTACAGCATTCATCATGTCACAACTCAAAAATTTCTCCCTGACATGGCCACATAGTTTTCAACAAAGTGATCACATAATTTTCAACAAAGAACAATCATTTAGTAACTCAAAAGCCTTGCCTCTTTAAGGGACACAAAGTACAGGAGTCAAAACTCTCCATCCATGGGGTTCAATTAAATTAAAGTTTAAGGGGGCAGAGTCAAGGCAGAGTAGAAACAGGACTTCCCCGGGGCTCTGGCTTCCACCTCCTCCAATTCATGTAAAAAGTCACTCCAAAGAAACTTTGGAGCATTGAACCCACAAGATGACACAGAGAAGCTAAGCTCATGCTGAGTAGAGCCCAGCAGGCCTGTAGCAAGTGGCCAATGCAGCACTCTGGGAACTCAACCCAGCCTGCGAAAGTGGGAGGACTTAGCCCCAGGATGGTCCTAACCAACCACTTCCTGGAGGGACTTCAGATAACCAGCAGCTGTGGCAGTTTCCAGAATTATCAACACATAGATGCTAAGGACAAAGTGAGAGGTAAATGCAGTGTGGACTTTGGGAATGAGTAGTTGGGAGTGCATTGGCTTTTGTCCCCAGGGCAAGAAACAGCTGAGGCACCACAGCCCTGCAGCTGCAGCCACACATTGATTCAGCTCCTGGCCTGAAGATTGTAAGGGGACCAGGTAATTAAAAAAAATAGAGAACACAAGAGATAATTTTAATCTATATGGAATAAAATAAAAGGGGAATATTACTTTCAAGAGGTTTTCAGCATATACCTACTAATGCTTTCATAAGCCCAAAAGACATTTTCTTAATGGCAACACATGCAGATTGACTATTGGGTTATCAAGCTCAATTGTAAGTTTTATTCAATCATCTAGTTTATAATAAATAATAAATGAATCAATAGATGAATAATACAAACACACACACACACACACACACACAGTTTATTCCTACACAGAGACACAGAAACAATTTATCTCTGCTAACGAAGTGTCTCGCAATTTAGACTACCTGAAGAACTTACTAGTGTTTGAGTTTATAAAAATGCGTGTGAAATTGTCATTGCCTTGTTAGCACCGAGAGTTAATGTGTGTGATTATGGAAAATTGTCATAATTTGTCCTCGAGTTTGAGGAAATGTTTGCAATTTTGTAACTTAAAAATATCTTTACCAAAGGAGATAGAGATTTCATTTTTTGAATCTCTGATTTTTAACTGAGTCAATAGCTTTTAGCACCAAAATGAATATAGAGAAGGATTTGTCATGCAAAAACCTTTTGTACTTCAAGGGTTGAGATGGGATACATCACATAGGAATTACCATGCTTAGCTTCCCTGCTTAGTCTTTTGAGTCTGCAGTGTTGTTTATCCACAATAGCAGGGACAGAAGGAGTAGTTTGACATATTCAGTGTCTCTTGCATAAAATACAAGTTCAAGCGGCCCCTTAACAGTCCTTACCAGCTACTCTTTGACCACATCTTTAAAGAAACAGTCCATGCCTGTGTTTTTAATGGATAGAGCCTTAGACTTGTAGACAAGGAGAACTGAATTTAAATTCTAATCCAAACCCTTACTATGTATGTAAATGTGGGGGAAAGGTTAGTTAAGCCTTTTTTCCCTCTTCTGTGAAATGGGAATGAACAAAAATCATCTACCTTTCAGGATTACTGTGAGGACTAAATGAGTTAATGTCTTCAGTGCTTTGTCAAATTTAAAAGCCTACTTAAATGTGAACTGTTGTTTTTATTGTCTTTTTAGTTATCGGGTGGGCTGTAATTTATAAATCTTGCTAAACATTTATCAAATTAATTCTTTTAGATTTCTTTCTTCTCTGTCTAACCAGATTATCATTTCTATATTGTTTATTACTTAACAAAAGAATGAGAATTTCCATTTGTCACCAACTTTCCATGTTACTAATTTAACATAGAAGGAGTAAACTGCAGGGGTGGGGAAACTGGCCTCAAGGCCACATGTGACCCTCTAGGTCTTTAGGTGCAACCCTTTGACTGAATCCAAACAGGAATAG
Organism: Gymnobelideus leadbeateri; assembly: GCA_011680675.1. Taxonomy (NCBI): domain Eukaryota; kingdom Metazoa; phylum Chordata; class Mammalia; order Diprotodontia; family Petauridae; genus Gymnobelideus; species Gymnobelideus leadbeateri. Next base: position 267,206 of record WOXC01005863.1, on the reverse strand, counting down.
CTTGAAATCTTTGAAAGCTTGCAAGTGGCCTCAACGCCACCTGTTCCCCACCCCCTTGGGGTAAAGGATGAGTAGGAACCACCTGAATGGCCAAGAAGAGCTGATGGTTAAATCTGATTATTAAATTGGGCACATTGACATATTGGAAATTGGCAAATGGTACAAAACAGCTTAAATTATTGTGCTGTTGATTGTCTAGATCTAAGAAATGGTAGAGAAAATTTTAAAAATGGAGATTGTCTTACATTTGCCTGTATAATATTGAAAGGAATATCTTATTTAATATCAACAACAACAAAAACTGAATTTCAATCCTGAGTTTTAATCCTTCCTCTCCTATTTATTGCTTATGCAATCCTGGTTATGGTCCTTTGTATTTCTTTGCTTTAGTTTTCTCATCTCTAGAATGGGAGGTTTGAAATGAGTGATCATTTAGATGGAGAAGACCTTTGGTATCAGTTGAACTGACTCCATCATTTTAAATAGGAGAAAATTGAGGCCTTGAGAGGTTAAATTTCATGCCTTACATCACAGAGGTAGCAAGTATCAGAGAAAGGAGACAAATCCAGTATCAACTATGGGTAACAGAGAAAGCTAAAGCAACTCGAAAATAGCAGCAGCCAGGGTTAAAGAAACTGCTAGCCTGAAGAAGAGGCTTTCCTGCTGTTAGCTCAGCAATGGGCCTTTCCAATCAAATGATTTCTCATTCACAATTCCTTACCTCAAATCCTAAATTACTCTATACCCAGTTCACCTCCTGCCTAAATTGAAAATTATGTGTTTGAATCTTTGTTTCTTTGAGGAGTCTCCAGATGTGAGTGGGACTCCCTTCCTGGCAAACTCAATTGTTATGAAAGACAACATAGTATATTTTATACTATGTTGAACATATTCAAGTATAGAACAAATAAAATAAATGCATTTCTAATTAAGAGGGTAGAGAAACAGAATGTTAGAATATATATATATATATATGTATCACATATATACATACATTATATATGTATATATCTTATGTATAGACATTGTATATGTATGGTATTATATATGTTCACACTTTGTATATATGTGAACATATATCTGTAAATCTACATATCTATATCTACATAGTGTATACACACACACTATTAATGATATATAATCTCCTCAATTGCCCCCAAAGTGCTTAAGACCACTAACTGACAAGGTCAGTTACAAATTCTATAATTGTGAAGTCCTGAGCAGAAATACATCATATCAAACAAGTTCGTAGCATATGATACAATATAATATTGTCAGAGCAGTAAGAAATAGCTGATTATTGCTCATTGATGACAGAGCTGTGGATCGGGCCCATTATTTTGGCAAATACATTAGAATTATATAAGAACATACCAGATTGTTCCTACGCTTAGTGTCAACAATCCCATTTTTAGGCTTATTGAAAAAACACATATATCTGTGGACAAATTAATATATTTAATAGCAAACCATTAAAATAGGAAAATATATTCTTTCCAATAATTGGAATAAGTCAGAACAAATTGTCACATATAAAGCTGCAAGATATGGCTACAGGGAAACAGATTCACAAGAATAACATATAATTTTGACATAATCCCAACAATGGTAACAGATATAAATAGTAACAAAGCTCAGGATGTTTTAAATGGATAAATTGTTGCTACAATTTAGAATAAACACATCTTTTTTTTTCAAGTCAATCCAAGTCAATAAGTATTTATCAATCACCTATGTGCCAAGCAGTGTGTTAGATACTACTTGGAAAATAAAAACAATACAAGGTTACCTGTCCTCTTTTACACTGCTTTGCTTATGTATTTTCCAAGATTATACATAGTGAGAAATTCAATTCTGGTGATGTTGGAATTCTTTATCATGTCAAAACAAATTTAATTAATTAAACAAATTAATTCGTTGAATGAATGAATACATAATTCTACGTGAAAATGTGCTTAACCATCTTGATTATTAAAGCATATTTTATTTTGTGTCTACATGCATATGTAATTCATTTAATGAGAATATATATTTCATAGATACTATAATTATAAACCTCCACTTGCTTTGATAAGAGCCTGATCAGAGCATGGGGATTGCCCTTGCTTATCATAAGGGGTATGTCAGTGAACCCAAAATCAAGAAAAAAATGACAGAATTATAGAATTTCAGAGGTACAAGGGGACCCAAAGACCATCTAATCCAATTTAGAACAGGAACAAGAAGTAGAGCTATGTGTACATGTGTGTGGTTTTTGTGTTTGTTTGTTTGTTTGTTTGTTTGTTTCTTTTGTCTAACAACACAAGGGAATGTATCCCCTAAGGCAGGTCAAGACTTTCTCTGCAATGTACAATCTTATAGAGATGCCCAGAGTCACACAGTTACCTGTATCATTAAAAGGTGATACTTGAGCCCAGTTCTTCTTAGCTTTGAGGTTGACTCCAATTAAATCCATGTGTAAACAAAATTGTCCTCTACAATATGGCTGACAAGTAGTCAACAGTACTTCCATCAAAGAAAGACTTCAAGAGAAATGTCAGAATCTACTGATGCAACTCTTACAACTTTTTTTTAGCAATCATCTCACTTTATTTATTTATTTATTTTTTTTAAATTAATTTATTAGTTTAGTTTCAGTTAAGATTCAATTCCATAGTTCTTTATTTTCAAATTTCCTTTCCTTCCCTCCCCCCTCCCCCCACGACAACCAGTATAAGATCTGCAAATGCATTCATATTAGACATTATTCCAATTACAAAGGCGTATTGTACTAGGTGGGATGAAAGATGGTAAAGAAGAAATAAAACCAAAGAAAGAAAAGAAAAAGATCATTTAGTTTGCTTCCATCAGGATTCAGGCTCAGTTCTTTCTAGTTATATCTCTGGATGGCACTTTTCTCACTTTCTTGAGTCTTTTGGGATTGACTTATATCACTGTATTGCTGAAAAGAGTCCAGTCTGTCATAGTTGGTCATCACAGATATGGTATGTCTGTGATTGTATACAGATTTCTTCTGATTCTACTCTTCTCACTCAGCATCAGTTTGTATAAGTCTCTCCAGGTAATTGTGAAATCCATCACCTCCTCATTTCTTATAGCACAATAATAATCCATTACATTCATATACCACAACTTGTTTAGCCATTCCCCAATTGATGGGCACCCCTTTAGTTTCCAATTCTTTGCAACCACAAAAAGGGCTGCTAAAAATATTTTTGTACATATGGGTCTTCCTCCCACTTCTATGATCTATTTGGGATATAACCCAAGAAGTGGTATTGTTGGGTCAAAGGGTATGAAATCATTATAATCCTTTGGACATAATTCCAGATTGCTCTCCAGAATGGTTGGATAAGTTCACAACTATACTATATTTCTTGGAGTTTTCAGTTTGGGATCTCTTTCAGGAGGAGTCCAGTGAATTCTATTGATAGCTATTTTATCTTCTGATTCCAGGACCTCAGGACGGTTTTCTTTGACAATCTCTTGGAGGATGTTGTCTAGACTGCTTTTTTCATAATGGCTTTCTGGTAAACCAACAATTCTTAAGTTGTCTCTCCTAGATCTGTTCTCTAGGTCAGTTATTTTTCCAATGATATATTTTACATTTTCTTCCAATTTTTCGATCGTTTTTTTTTTTTAATTGACTCCTGCTGCATCATAGAGTTCTGAGTTTCAGTTTGATTGTATCTAATTTTTAGGGAATTATGGTCTTCAGTTAGTTTTTGAAGATCCTTTTTTAGGGAGGTATTTTCTCCAATTACTTCACTCATTTTACTTTTTAAGGATTTGTTTTCTTCACTGAGACTTTTTTCCAAGTTGGTCACTACTTCCCTGATTTGGCCTTTAAAAATTTTCTTAAGCTCCTCCAGGAATGCTATTTGGGCTTGAGACCAGATCCTGTTTCCTTCTGTGGTCTGAGGTGTGGGTAGAGAGTCTATATTGTCCTGTGTATTTAGTTGTTCTTCCCCTACATAATAGGCTCGGATAGACTTTCTTGCCTTCCCCTTCTCCTTTTCAGCTTCCTTCCTTCCCATTGTGACTTCCTGTTTCTTAGTTTCTCAGGCTATGAGTTTAGGGCCTGATCCTTGACTTTGAATACCTCTGGGTGGCTAGTTTATGGCTAAGTCAGGGAAATCAGTGAGGAATGTAGATGTGTAGGTGGGGGTGAGTCTGACCACTTCAGATTTCTGCCTCTATACCCCTGGGCTATAAGTAGGCTTTTGTTGGTGAGGTGAGGTGGGGTTTGTTGCTACCCCTCCCTCTCTTCTCTTCAGACTCCTGATTGTCTCAGTTACACCCCTTCTTGGAGACTCTCAAGCCTGAGGCTATTTCCATTAACTTGGGATTTCAATCTGGGTGGGAGACTTTGGGTTTTCTGCTTCATGAAGGAGGGATGGGAGGATCAGAGCAGCTGGAATTTGCTTTGCCATTCCAGCCCCTGTATTATACAGGCAGGCAGTTTCCAAACTTCCAGATTGGGGGCCGAATGCAGCTGGAGAAGCCACTCTCTCCACTGGGGGCCCGAATCTCCTACCTGGCTCCAATGATCCTTTCCCTCTTCGAGATGACTGCGGTTCGTCCTTGGGAAGTCTGCAGGCTGGGGCTTTTTCTCTCTGTGGTGTAATCTGCTTGTCTGCTCTTAGGTCTGAGCTGTGCAGACCCCACAAGCTCTGCGCTCGTTCTGTCTGGGCACACTGGGCAACCTCCTGGGCTGGACTCTGCCAGGCTCTGTCTTCCAGTGGGCTCCATCACTCTGGAATCCGCTCAGATTCACCCTTTGAGACTTAGTGACCGAGGAGCTCAGCAAGGTTACTGCTTCCTTTCCGCCATCTTGGCTCTGCCCCTCTTACAACTTTTTAACCACTCTAACACTTAGGAAAGATTTCTTGCATCACTGACAACGTGTATTCACCAAAGAACTCAAAGGTAAGATTTGTGAATAGAACTCTGGGAATGTATTACTACTATTTTAGAAAAAAAAATGCAAATCTTGTTGGAGAGAGATATTATTTTCTTCAAGCTAGTCAATGATAGAAGCAAATCTAGAATAAATTTTCCTGAATCTTAGTTTTGTCCACAGAGGGGGGAAAATAAATAAATAAAGATGATATGGTGCTGTTTTTATTACTCTTCAATCATGTCTGCCTCTTTATGAACCCATTTGAGGTTTACTTGGCAAAGATACTAGATACATTTCCTGCCTCAGATTATTTTACACATGAGGAAACAGAGGCAAACAGGGTTAAGTGACTCACCCAGGGTCAAATAGCTAGGAAGTATCTGAGGACAGATTTTAACTCAGGAAGATGAGTCTTCCTGACTCCAGGTCCAGCACTCTAAGCATTGTACTACCTAGTCCTGTTTAAGTTCCCTAAGCATGTTATATTGTTTTAGAGTAAAAGAAATAATTTCTAGAGACATTATAAAGATCCTTAAGAGGTGATGCCACACTCTAGTTTTTAAGCATTTTGGGGAACTTAGAAAAATGTGGTGTGACTTGCAGGGAATAATGAAGAGCAAAATGAGCAGAACAAAGAGAACACTGTATATAGTAATAGAATTATGAATTTAAGAACAATTTTCAGGGAATAAGTCATTTTGACTATTATAAATACTGAAAATAAACTACAAAGGACATAGGAAGGAAGAAGTTATCTACATCCAGAGAAAGAACTGATAAATAGAAGTACGTATAATATGGTTTTACATGTGTATACATATTTGTATCTGCTAATATCCATCTCTAGGGTGGGAGGAGAAAAAAAGAAAGTTGTATGATAACTTTCTACATCTAAAAGGAGTAATAAGTTGCACATAATATATTTGCAGTTCAATTTTTAATCATTTTTTTTCTATTCTACTTTTTCAGAATTTTTTTTTTATTTCTTAAGTTCAGAATTTTTTTAAATGAATGATAATGGTATTAGGTTATATTTAGATGGATAGATAGATAACTATATGCAAGTTTACTCTGTGTAAGGCATTATGGATTGAGCATAAAAAGACAAAAATTAATAAAAGCTAGATATTATATAAATGAAAAAAGTGAAACTTTGATTGCTTAGAAGGCTGTTGGCACCCCTGAGAGTAAGAGGTAAGTTCAGAAGAAGAGTGGTTTAGGGAGAAAAAAAATTACTTCTATTTATCCATGTTGGACTGGAGATGACATGATGAAGATCCAGCAAAGGAGACTGAGAAGGAGTGGTCAGAGAGGTAGCAGGAGAAGCAGAAGTCACCAAAACTGTAGCAAGTGTAGTGTAGTTGGAAGAAAAAAGTGGTGAACATAACCAAATTCTGCAGAATTTAAGCAAAAAGGATGAGGATTGAGATAAGATCATTGGATTTCTCAATTAATGGATTGATGTTCACTGTGGAGAAAAGAGTTTCTCTTGAGTGATGAAGTCAAAAGCCATATTGTAACACACTAAGAAGTAAATGAGAGTAGAGAAAGTAGAAGCTAAGAGACAGTAAGGCAAGGGGAAAATTTCTTATATTTTCTCATATAACTCACAATGTTTTGTAAAGAGTATTAAAGAAATATTAATTGATTTTTCTAGGATGCTGTCTGTACTGATTAAAAAAATAGTTCATATTTATACATCACTTTTATTGATAATAACCCTGTAAAGGAAATAATGTGATTATTGGCCCAATGTTATAGATGGGTAACTTAAGGCTATGAGAGATTCAACAACTTGATTATGATCACAATGAAAGTAAGAATCTATGATATGTGAATTCCAATCTCTTGGAATCTTCAAGTCCATCACCCTAGTCACTCTACTATGCTAAGTGACCATCAAAAAAAAACATTACACTCAACAAAACAATAAGGGTAACAGACCCTTGGAAATTCTAATTTATTTTTAAAAAAATCAAGAGCCCCAAACTGCAAACCTTGTGGAATTTTCTGCCTAAGTTCTGAACCACAATACAGCTCCAAGACAAGGTATACATACAATCAGAGTATTCATTTATTCAATCATTCATTCATTCAGTGTCTACTATTTGTAAAGCCATTTCCTTCTCCAGTTCACTACAAATAAGGAAAGTCATCATCCTAGTAGTGATAGTAATAAACCACTCCCTGGTTTATTTATGTAGTGCCATAAATGAAACAAACAACAAAAAACCCACAATTGAACCAACTTGTCTACTGTACTGCAGCCTGTCTGCAATGATAACATCATCATTAATGCCAACTCCTGGGCACCAGTGTGGATAATAGATGAAAATAATAGCCCACCCTTAAGCTAGTCATTTGAGCTCGTGTTTCCTAATGGGAATTTCTAAGGATTCTAGTCTATCTCAAATCTATTCTTTCTATATGGATAACTGGGGCACTACAGAGAATGATGGAGAAAGTGGTTGGACCTGGTCTTCTTCTTGGACTGGAGGTGTGACTAAATTGACAGCAACTTCAATCTAAGGACGGTAAAGTATAAAAACATGAGTTTGCTGGGGGAGATGGAGGGGGCACAGAGGTCCCAAACCAAGACCCATTTGGTCATTGCTTAGACCTGGATTGGCTCAGAGTGAATGAAAATAGCATTTGTTACTCTTTTGGTCAGAAACCCTGAGGGCCTCAGCCTCCAAGATTGATTTGTTTTTTGTTTTTGTTCCTGTTTTGTTTTGTTTTGTTTTTGACTTGGCAAAAAAGAGCATTCTCTGCCTCATTTCTTCCCTAGTCTTTTATAATTCTTTTTTGCTTTTTTTTTTTTTTTGGAGGGCATTTGGGGATAGGTAACTTGCCCAAGGTCACACGACTAGGTTTTTGTTTGTGTGTGTTAATTGTCTGAGGCCGGAACCGAACACAGGAAGTTCTGACTCCAGGGCCAGTGCTCTACTAACTGCACCACCTAGCTGCCCCTCTTACCTAGTCTTAATCACTGAATGGCTGTTGCTTCAGTCAAACTGAGACCTGTTAAAGAACTTAACTTTAAAAAGGCTAAGGTATCCCACTGTACCTAGGTCAATCTTCACTTGGCCTGATCTATACCTTGCCTCTAGAGTCAGACAGCTCTAGAGGAGAAAGTGGGGCTGTTGACTCAGTCCTCCCTCATTTAAATCCAATTCACTTGTATGCCATGGCATCACCTCCCTGATATCATGTTCCTCTTTAAGAATGAAGAAAAAAATGACAGGTATACCATGTCTATCCGGTATTGTTAAAGTTGACTTTTTGAATTGAAAAGAAAGATTTTGTATTCATGAAGGTCTGAGAATTATTATCATATTATTTTATAATACATATCATCCTTCCTGTCCCCCTTTCTGCAATGAACTGCAAAAAAATGGGTTCTTTCATTTGAAGCTGATAGAAAATAGGAATGCTTAGGTAAGCCCCATAAATGTTAGCAAACCCACTTTTCTTTGCCTAAATCATAATTATAGAACAATATGATAAGAGAGAACAATACTTAGTTTTAACAGGATTTTAAAAGGGAGATTTCAAGTACAAAAGATTTGCATACTATAATTATGCATTTGCTTTTAGTAGCATGAAGGCAGAGGCAGATTGAGTCTAGAAAACACTTAAATAATTTTCAAATATTAGAAGAAATCCACCTACAAGGAATTAACTAACATATATGGAAGTTTGTTTTTAAAGTATTTCAGTTTCCTACTTCCCTTTGCAGTTTGTCAGATCTTTTAAAATCTTTCAGAATACATTAATTATTCTGGATTAGTAACTATGAAATTTTCCCTCTGAGATTTTTGCTAATGATTGTATCCTGAAAAACTATAGTAATAGTAATAATGCTACATTTGTATCCTTTTGGTTGCCTCCTCTTTCATCCTGTATTTTCCTTCTCAATTTCTTCCTTCCCTGGGTTTTTAAAAAAAAAATTGAAATCTAGTTTTTAGGAGGAGTGAAAGGACAAGAACTGAGAATATATAGAATGATTTGCAATGTGGAGGAAGAAAAATGTAATCCATGTCAATTCAAAGAAAAATTGTTAAATCCCCACCATACCAGAAACTGTTGTCGTTACTAGGGATACAGAGATTAAAAAACAAAAACAAAAAACAGAAACAGTCCTTAGCCTAAAAATTTTTACCTTTAGCTTTCAGGGGATAGGAGTGAAGTAACGTGTACATGAATGTATAAATGGGATGGAAGATAGATAGATAGATAGAGACTGACAGAAAGATAGATAGATAGATATGCAAAATAATTTAATATATGAGGGAGGACTGACACCTGGTATATTACATAAACCTTGGTATAGGAAGTGAATCTTGAAATGAACATCTAAGTACCTAGGAATTGTAAGAAGTAAATTAAGAACTGAGAATGGTTCCTGCCTTGGCACACAGCTTACATAAGTCAAAAAGATAGGCAAAGTTAGGCGTCAGTTGACTCTTGATATTTCTTTTTTTATTGAATGGGATTACCAGTTTATTTTCATTTAACTTTTTTTTTTTTTTAAAGCAATTGGGGTTAAGTAACTTGCCCAAGGTTACAGGGCTAGTCATTATTTATGCGTGGGTGTTCATTTTCTGAGGCCGGATCTGATCTCGGGTCATCCCAACTCCGAGGCCGATGCTCTTACTCACTGCACCACCTATCCGCCCCTTTAGGGCAATCGGGGTTAAGTAACTTGCCCAAGGTTACACGGCTAGGTTTTTTTTTTTGTTTTGTTTGTGTGGATTAAGTGTCGGAGGCCGCCTCCGAACTCAGGTCCTTCTGATTCCAGGGCCGGCGCTCTATTCACTGCGCCACCTAGCCGCCCCTCATTTAACTTTTTAAAAAAATAATTTATTAGTTTAGTTTCAGTTAACAAGATTCAATTCCATAGTTCCTTGATTTTCAAATTTCCTTGATTTCAAATGTCCCCCCACGACAGCATATAGTCCAGTATAGGATCTGCAAATACATTCATATTAGACATTATTCCAATTACAAAGGCGTATTGTACTAGGTGGGATGAAATATGGTAAAGAAGAAATAAAACCAAAGAAAGAAAAGAAAAAAAAGATCATTTAGTTTGCTTCCATCAGGATTCAGGCTCAGTTCTTTCTAATTATATCTCTGGATGGCGCATTTCTCTTTTTCTTGAGTCTTTCGGGATTGACTTATATCACTGTATTGCTGAAGAGAGTCCAGTCCGTCATAGCTGGTCATCACAGATATGGTATGTCTGTGATTGTATACAAATTTCTTCTGATTCTACTCTTCTCGATCAGCATCCGTTTGTATAAGTCTCTCCAGGTAATTATGAAATCCGTCACCTCCTCGTTTCTTATAGTACAATAATATTCCATTACATTCATGTACCACAACTTGTTTAGCCATTTCCCAATTGATGGGCACCCCTTTATTTTCCAATTCTTTGCAACCACAAAGAGGTCTGCTATAAATATTTTTGTACATATGGGTCTTCCTCCCACTTCTATGATCTCTTTGGGATATAACCCTAGAAGTGGTATTGTTTGGTCAAAGGGTATGAAATCATTTATAATCCTTTGGGCATAATTCCAGATTGCTCTCCAGAATGGTCAGATAAATTCACAATTCCACCAGCAATGTATTAGTGTTCCAATTTGTCCACATCCTCTCCAGCATTTGTCACTTTCTTGTTTTATCATCGTAGCCAATCTGGCTGGAGAGATGTGGTATCTCAGAGTTGTTTTGATTTACATTTCTCTAATCAATAGTGATTTAGAGCATTTCTTCATATGCTTATAGATATCTTTAATTTCTTTCTCTGAAAACTGCCTGGTCATATCCTTTGACCATTTATCAACTGGAGAAGACTCGTGATGTTTCTATTTTTTTTTTAAACAAATGCTTTATTAACTTCTGTTTTACATCATTCATTTCCACCAGATTTTGAGTTACAATCATTTTCCCCCCATTATTCCCCTACCCAGCCTCCCAGAATAGCAGTCCCACAAGATATCACTTCCTCTAATCTGCTCTCTCCCATACCTTCTCCCATACCCCATCGACTTTTCCATTAGAGGAAGGTGAATCTTTGTGTCCCAATGCCTGCACATCTTATCTCCCTATTACAAGTGAAAGAGTATTAATAATAGAATTTATATATTTTTGAAACATTTAATGTTACGACCTCAAATTTCAGATCCATTTCCTTCCTCCCTTGTCACCCATTCCTTCTTGGGAGATAAGTAATTCAGTATGTGTTGTACATGTCTAGCTATGCAAGACATTATCATAGTAGATATATTGTGCAAGGCTGCTTATAATTCCCTCCCACTCATCCCACCCCCCCACCTGGTCCATTCCCTACATAATCCTGTCCCTCTTCTATAGTGGGTACTTCCAACCTCCCCTCACCCCAAGGATGCCCTCCCATCCATCATCTCTCCTCTCATCCCCCTTCCCCCTATCCTGCTGCAGATTGAGATATCCCATTTAGTATGTATGTCATTTTCTCCCTGAACCAAATTCAACCAAATGTGGTTTTGCCTTTTTAGCCTTCCTTATTCTCCCCCTCCTTTGCAACCACTTCCCCTTGCTTCTTCTACATGGGAGAGTTTACCCTAGCCTGTCTCTCCCCATCTCCTCTTGCCACTTTCCTCTCTCACCTCATAATTTCATCCCTTGAGTATTCTCCCTTCCCAACAAATTCAACCTATGCCCTCTATCCATATATAACTGTAACCATATACACACACATTCACATATGTATTCATATGACCACACCCCCTTCTTCCATTATTTTCATAGTGACAAAGATATCATCAGTCACAGTTATTGCTTTTCCATATAGGAATGTAAATAGTTCAACTTTGATAAGTTCCTTTTGATTTCTTTTCCCTGATTACCTTCTCAGGCATCTCTTCCTTCTTGTGTCTGGATGTCAAATTTTCTATTCAATTCTGGTTTTTTCCTCAAGAATGCTTGAAAGTCCTCTATTCCACTGAATGACCATATTTTCCCCTGAAATAAAATACTCAGTTTTGCTGGGTAGGTGACCCTTGGGTTCATTCCCAGTTCTTTTGCCCTCTGGAATATCATATTCCATGCCCTTCGATCCCTCAGTGTAGAAGCTGCCAGGTCCTGGGCTATTCTGATTGTGTTTCCACAATATTGAAATTGTTTCTTCCTGGCTGCTTGTAGTATTTTCTCCTTGATCTGGGGATTCTGGAACCTGGCTATAATATTCCTGGGAGTTTTCTTTTTGGGATCTTTGTCAGGAGGTGATCTGTGGATTCTTTCAACCTCTATTTTGCCCTCTGGATCTAAAACATCAGGGCAGTTTTCCTTGAGAATTTCTTGAAGGGTGATTTCTAGGTTCTTTCCTTGATCATGGCTTTCAGGTAGTCCAATAATTTTTAAATTGTCTCTCCTGGGTCTATTCTCCAGGTCAGTGGTTTTTCCCATGAGATATTTCACATTGCTTTCTAATCTTTCGTTTGTTTGGATCTGCTTAACAGCATCTTGATTTCTCATAAAGTCACTAGCTTCCATTTGCTCCAGTCTAACTCTGAAGGAATGAATCTCCTCAGTGAACTTTTGAGATTTTTTTTCCATCTGGCAAATTCGACTTTTTAAGGCATTCTTCTCCTCATTCATTGCCCTTTTGGGCCTCCTTTGCCATTTGAGCTAGTCTATTTTTTAAGGTGTTTTCCTCAGTCAGGCTGTTGACCCTCATTTCATACTTTTCCTGCATCCTTCTCATTTCTCTTTCTAATTTTTCCTCCACTTCTCTTATTTGATTTTTAAGTCCTTCTTAAGGTCCTCTATGGCCTGCAACCCGCTCATGTTTTCCCCTGGGGCTTTTGGAGCAGGACTTCTGACCTCACAGTCCTTTTCCCGCTCTATGCCCCCAAAATAGGAGTCTAGGGTTGCATTTTTCTGTTTCCTTTGCCTTGGCATGTTGCCACTTAATTGCTTGACTTTGGGCTTGTTGCCACACTATGGCTTTAAGGCCAGCTAGAAGAATTTTCGTCCCGAACGTGTGGGGGGCAACTTCCGTTTCTGGCAAGCTGTAAACCCACCCACAACTTCCACCCTAGATCACAATCCAGATCCAGGGAGGTTAAAGCAAGAGCGATTACCCCCCAAGACTGATCGCTGGGTCTCCCCACGATTTGTAGGCTGGGAGCCGGAAATGCCTCTGAAAACTACAAAGTGGCGTTTGTCCTCAGCGGCTTCTAGCCCCCAGGGGAGGGAGCTTACGCATTCCCCAAATACAGGTCCCAAAGTCCATAGGACACTAACCTCTTACTTTGTCCTAGGCATGTCTATGTTGATAATTCTGGAATCTCCACAGCTCCTGGTGTTCTGGGGTTCCTCCAGCTGGCTGCTGGCCCTGCCACCCTGGGGCTAAAACCTCGGCTCATGAGGACCTGGGCTCGGCTTCGCTCGGCTCGGCTCCTGTGCTCTGGGCGCTGTGTGCTGCCAGGTCCCAGACCGCTGTGCTGGTCCTTCCTGCAGGGCTGCTGGGCTGTCCTCAGCGGGAGATTAGCTTCTCTGTGTCGTTCTGTGGGTGCTGGGGCTCCAGAAGTTGTTCACAGTCCTTTTTTACATAGTTTGGGGGGAATCTGGGGGCAGAGAGGCTTGGAAGAGCTGTTTCTACTCCGCCATCTTGGCTCTGCCCCTGAAAGTCGACTCGTGATATTTCTTAAGGGAGATCAATGTCTTCTTGAACTATTAGTGACTATTTAGAATTTGGCAGAAAAGGGGAAAAGGTGTGGCAATATTATCTTTCTCTAAACTTTCAAGTGCTTTTGCTCTGTACTTAGAAAACCATAGGCCAATTCCCATGACTGACATTTGCTTTTTTTCTGTCTTTGGACAATCATCACCATCACCATTAACATCACTTTGAATTTGTAAGCAATTTACAAATATAATATTATTTTTCCTCACAACTATGAGAGATAGAAGCTATTACAATCTTTGTTTTTTTTTCAGATTTTAATGATTACAATTCTATAGACCCCAATTTTCTCATCAGTAAAACAAGTAAGTTAAATTAAATGTCCTTTAAGGACCCCTTGAGCTCCCTGTTACCTGAATCAACCCCTCCCAAAATTTGTAAGGGACAAAGGAGTAAAAAGATTGAGGATCAAGCAAAACTTTGTTTCACATCACCACCTGGTACTTATACTATGATCTTTTCTACATAGCACTATTAAAAAAGAAAAAAAAAACTTATGTTTCAATATCATTTAAAGGTTTCCAAAGCACTTGCATCACACAGCCTTGTGAGTAGGTAGTAAAAGTATTATTATCCTCATTTTGCTCATAAAAGAACAACCACAACAAAACAGACCCAGAGACTAACGTTCTGCCAAACTTCACACAACAAAGATAGCCCACACAGTACAAAGATCAGCAAGAGTATTCAAATCCTCTATCTACATAGGTCATATTCCTTACTCTCCCCTAATGTTTCTGAGAATAAAGGTACATGGATGAGGAGGGAAGAGAAAATAGAATTCAAAATAATTTAAAAAGGCTACTACCATAGAGGTAAGACACAAGTAATGTCCATTAGAATACCCAAACATGTAAGTGTTATAAATTGCTCTAGGATAAAATGAGAAAAAAATGAAATCAGTTACACATAGAGATATAAGGAAAATGATAGACAACTTATTTATCAAGAGCAAACAAAAATATATAATTGATTTGGACAACAGACAATGGATTCCTTATTTGAAAGCAAAAGTAATAGTTATAAAAATAGAGGGAAGAAAAGTAAGGCTTAGACAAATGGTCTTCAAAGTTGGGAGGGTTCTTATCTACTGGAGGGAGAGAATTAGAAAATGGAAAAATGGATTGTGCTTCAAACTCCCTACCGTAAGTCATTAAGCACACACTCTTCATTCTATCTACTTTGGCAGCTAGGCTATCTTAAAACATTTTCCTTTCTGCCTTGAACCCTCCAAGGCCATTAGCTATAACCTAATATGAATGATGGACACCACATTAGCAGTAAAACAGTTGCCACTGGAAACATTCTACCCTACTCTCAGTGTACCGACTGCCTGCAATGTGTATAGAGTCATGATTATAGCAGGTCTCCCACAGCTTAATCTGTACCAATAAAAGTCAATCCAGACTACCTCTTTTCATATTATGTAAAACAGAATAAGGAGGCAGGGGTGGGTAATCTACTGTATAGCATATGCCATTCAATTATCTTTTCACCAAAAGCTTTCTTCCTCCAAATGTCCTCCTTGCTGTTGCAGGCATCACAATCCTAGCAGCCACCCAAATTGTAATGGTGGTTCCATCCTTAACTTCTCACACTACAACAACCCATCAGTAATAAATTGCAAAATGGTATTGTTTCTACCACTATGATATATTTTACATCTATCCCTATTTCTCCATTCTAATATTCACTATCCTAGATCAGACCCTTTTCACCTTAGGCTTAGTCCATTATAATGGACTTCTGGTGGGTCTAACTATCTCAAATGTTTTACCTTTCCAATTCATCCTCTACAAAGCACAGAGAGTAAGTTCTTAAAGTGTAGATATAACCATTTCATATTCATAAACAATAAAATTCAGTGTCTCCTCATTGATGCCAAGATTAAACATGATTTTTCTTTATCAAATAATTTTGTGTCTATTTCATATATATATATATATATATATATAATGTAGATGTCTGTGTCTGTATGTGTGTATCTATAGCTTAATTGCACATGGAACTAATGGTAAGTGAATACAAATATTTTAAGTGTTTGGCAGTTTTTAAACCTATTGATAAGACAATACAATCCAAAAAGAGAGGATACCTCTAGCCTGGAACAAAGATTCCCTCTCCTTGGTAACTGGAGGATAAATTTTGAGCATTTAGGGAAAAAAAATCATAGAACTTCCTTGATTGTAGTTTCATTATCCATATTCCTTGATTGAGAAAATGCATGATGACACAAAACTGTTACAAATTCAGTGACAATTTAGATAGGATTTGCATTTTAATAACCACAA
This sequence comes from Gymnobelideus leadbeateri, assembly GCA_011680675.1. Lineage (NCBI taxonomy): Eukaryota > Metazoa > Chordata > Mammalia > Diprotodontia > Petauridae > Gymnobelideus > Gymnobelideus leadbeateri. The sequence goes on along the minus strand of WOXC01005863.1, from coordinate 251,275 downwards.
CAGCAGCCACATACATTTGAAAAATCCATTATCACACTGCATATTATTTTGGAGCTAAATGGAGATCAAAACGAAATTGTTTGGTATATAAATGGCTTCATGGGCTACTTACACTCATTTCATGGCTCCTTATGGGTTGATAGCCTACAAGTGGGTAATCACTGATTAGTACAGAGTAGATGTCACTGGGTTCTAGGTCCTATTATCTTAACCAGGATTTCTGTTGGCTTATTAGAAATATGAATATAATTCCTGGGGGAGCTGAGCCAAGATGGCAGAGTAGAAACAGGTCATTCAAGCCACTCTCCCTCCATATTATCTCCAAACTATGTAAAAGGGGAATCTGAACAACTACTGGAGCCCCAGCACCCACAAAACGACACAGAGAAGCTAACCCCGCTGAGGACAGCCCAGCAGCCCTGCAGGAAGGACCAGCACAGCAGGCTTGGAGCCAGCAGCACAGCAAGCAGAGCATGGGGAGCCTACCACAGCCGAGTGCCTGAGTCACAGTTTTATCCCCAGGGTGGCAGGGCCAGCAGCCTGCCTGAGGGACCCCAGAACACTAGCAGCTGTGGCAATTCCAGAATTATCAACATAGACATGCCCAGGACAAAGTGAGATATTAGTGCCCTATGGACTTTGGGAACAGTATTTGGGGAATGCATTGCCTTCCTCCCCTGTGGGCTAGAAGTTGCTGAGGAGACAAGCCATTTTGTAGTTTTCAGAGGCAGCTCCAGCTGCTGGCCTAAGAACTGTAGGGAGATCCAGTGATCAGTCTTGGGGGGTAATCACTCTTGCTTTAACCACCCTGGATCTTGATTGTGATCTGGGGTGGAGGTCGTGGGTGGGTTCCCAGCTTGCCAGAAACGGAAGTTGTCCCCCACACATTCAGGATGAAAGTTCCCCTGTCTGGTGGCAGAGCCATAGTGTGGCAACAAGCCCAAAAGTCAAGTAATTAAGTGGCAACATGCCAAGGCAAAGGAAACAAATTAAACAGAAAATGCAACCTTAGACTCATACTTTGGGGGCAAAGAGGATCGAAGCATGGAATAGTCAGAGGATTATGAGGTCAGAAATCCTGCTCCAAAAGCCCCAAAGGAAAATATGGGTGGGTAACAGGCATAGAGAACCTTAAGAAGGACTTTAAATACCAAATAAGAGAAGTGGAGGAAAAATTGGAAAGAGAAATGAGAAGGATACAGAAAAAGTATGAAATGAGGGTCAACAGCCTGACTGAGGAAAACTGAGGAACTTAAAAAATAGACTAACTCAAATGGCAAAGGAGGCCCAAAAGGGCAATGAGGAGAAGAATGCCTTAAAAAGTCAAATTTGCCAGATGGAAAAAGAATCTCAAAAGTTCACTGAGGAGATTCATTCCTTCAGAGTTAGACTGGAGCAAATGGAACCTAATGACTTTGTGAGAAATCAAGATGCTGTTAAGCAGATCCAAACAAATGAAACATTAGAAGGCAATGTGAAATATCTCAAGGGAAAACCCATTGACCTGGAGAATAGATCCAGGAGAGACAATTTAAAAATTATTGGACTACCTGAAAGCCATGATCAAAGAAAGAACCTAGAAATCACCCTTCAAGAAATTCTCAAGGAAAACTGCCCTGATGTTTTAGATCCAGAGGGCAAAATAGAGGTTGAAAGAATCCACAGATCACCTCCTGACAAAGATCCCCAAAAGAAAACTCCCAGCAATATTATAGCCAGGTTCCAGAATCCCCAGATCATGGAGAAAATACTCCAAGCAGCCAGGAAGAAACAATTTCAATATTGTGGAAGGACAATCAGAATAGCACAGGACCTGGCAGCTTCTACAGTGAGGGATCGAAGGGCATGGAATACGATACTCCAGTGGGCAAAGAGCTGGGAATGAACCCAAGGGTCACCTACCCAGCAAAACTGAGTATTTTGTTTCAGGGGAAAATATGGTCATTCAGTGGAATAGAGAACTTTCAAGCATTCTTGAGGAAAAGACCAGAACTGAATAGAAAATTTGACATCCAGACACAAGAAGCAAGAGATGCCTGTGAAGGTAATCAGGGAAAAGAAATCAAAAGGAACTTATCAAAGTTGAACTATTTACATTCCTATATGGAAAAAGAATAACTGTGACTGATGAAATCTTTCTCACTATGAAAATAATGGAAAAAGGGTGTATGGTCATGTGAATCCATATGTGATTGTGTGTGTATATGGTTACAGTTATATATGGATAGAGGGCATAGGTTGAATTTGTTGGGAAGGGAGGATACTCAAGGGGTGAAATTATGAAGTGAGAGAGGAAAGTGGCAAGAGGAGATGGGGAGAGACAGGGTAGAGTAAACTATCTCATGTAGAAGAAGCAAGGGGAAGTGGTTGCAAGGGAGGGGGAGAATAGGAAGGCAAAAAAGGCAAAACCACATTCTCATTGAATTTGGTTCAGCGAGAGAATGACATACATACTAAATGGGATATCTCAACCTGCAGCAGAATAGGGGAAGGGGGATGAGAGGAGGGATGATGGATGGGAGGACATCCTTGGGGGAAGGGGAGGTTGGTAGTACCCACTATAGAAGAGGGACAGGATCAAGTAGGGAATGGACCAGGTCGTGGGTGGGATGAGTTGGAGGGAATTATAATCAGCCTTGTACAATATATCTACTATAATAATGTTTTGCATAGATAGACTTGTACAACATATACTGAATTACTTATCTCCCAAGAGGGAATGGGTGACAAGGCAGGAAGGAACTGGATCTGAAATTCGAGGTCTTAAGATTAAATGTTTCAAATATATATATATATATATATATATATATATATATATATATATATATATTAATTAATTACTTAAATTAATTAATTAATTAAAAATTAATACTCTTTTGCTTGTAATTGGGAGATAAGATGTGCAGGCATTGGGACACAAAGATTCACCTTCCTCTAATGGAAAAGTCGAAGGTGGTATGAGAGATGATATGGGAGAGAGCAGATTGGAGGAAGCAATATCTTGGGGGACTGCTGTTCTGTGATGGTGGGTAGGGGAAAAACAGAGCGGGGGGAAATGATTGTTACTCAAAATCTTGTGGAAATGAATGATGTAAAACAGAAGTTAATAAAGCATTTGTTTAAATAAAAAAATAAAGAAATATGAATATTTCTGTTTCCAAACTCGTCTTTATTCTGTTCTATGATCAAACACTGGTAACTTACTAGTATTTCAGATGGAGCTCAGATTATTTTTTTAGTGTTGAAACAATATTTGCTTTGTATTTGCATATTACCCTAATGTATTCTCCTCCTATAGATTTCTTGTGACCTTCTTAGAAATGTTATTTTTTGCTGGCAAAATTACCCAAGGAAAAATACACACAGAATTTGAAAGTCAGATTGTGATTCTTTTCCCTGGAAAAATATCAATTCTAAATTTACAGTTGTTATGTAGCCACTATGTATAAATCATTGTCCTTAGAGTGTAAGAAATTCACTTTGTCCCCTACCCTCATTTCTATTTTTTAAAAGAATATACAGATAGATTCAGTAAATCAACTGGTTGGCTACAGAGTGAGTCTTTTGAAAAGTTAGTAAAAAATAATTTATGTAATTATATCATAGAAAAAATTAACAGGAAAAGGTTTACTTAATACTAGAGATCATCTAGTCTTCACTCCCTCATTTAATAAATGAATACAATCAGGCCCAGGTCTGAGGAAGGGGGAATGAAAAGTTTAAAAGAAAAGTTTAGATATGTAATTAAAGGTTTTGTTTTCAAATCTGAGCTTTTCAACTTTGTAGCTGGGCTGCTTTTGGCCAAGTTCCTAACCTCTCCACATTTCAATTTCCTCCTCTGGATATCATAAATCACATTAAAATGTAATTGTGAAAACCTTAAAAATATAAGTTGAAATATGTACATTGATAATGTTAATATATGGTTTTCTAAGTCAATATGCCTGAAGGGATCTGTTTCCATGTGAGTTAGCCTGCAGTAGATGAGTATTTGAGGTTCCTTCTAGATCTAAGCCAATGATCTTAAAGTACTTTATTTAAACCAAATAGGTATTCATTCTCAGAGGGCCAGAATTCAAATCTAGATCCTTTGTCACCAAATCTACTGTTCTTTTCCCAATATTGTATCCACATTCCTTGGCTCCGAAGCAAAGAATGCTCCATTCTAAAGCAACAGACCATTGGGGAATACATGAGATTTTTCTGGGGGGTAGTATCAATATGTAAATCAATCCAAGCAACTGTGAGTCTATGACTTCTAACAAATAGAATGCATTTCTGTGTGTGTTTGTGTGTGTGTGTGTGTGTGTGTGTGTGTGTGTGTGTGTGAAAGTGTGGGTATGCATGTTTTAATAGTGATATGGATAGGGATTAGCCACTTCTTTTCATAGTTATTGAGAGTGCCCAGATGAAAAATTGTCTAACAATGCAGGTATTTACTGTGTTCTTGTGCATGTAGTATGAATATATATGCATATGCATACCATACATATATACTCCCATCGCACAAATAAGCAGATATACTTGCTCTCTTAGTATATGTATGTATGTATGTATGTATGTGCATATATATGTATATAAGTAAATACAGACAAATGTCACATGGATAGAATATAACATAATCAGAATTCAGTACCATTTCTTCTGACTTCAACTGAAAATTTATGTTCTTGGTTTTAATTTAACATTACAAGATGCTCTTCAGCAGAAAGGAATGTGCTGAAAATTGTGAATTTTTCATAAGGAGAAAGTGTCCTTTTGCAGATGCTTATCTGCATAATATTTATTTGACTACTGATTAAAGAAAATCAATTGTAATAAATCCATAGAACCAATTGATTTGTTTGAGAACTTCTAGCCTCCTAACTAGAGCAAGTCATCTTTCTACAATATGAGCAAACAATAAGCAATAAGCTCCACTTGGCTGAGAATATCAACGGGTCTGTCCCTGCCAACTTTCTTTTTTTCCCTAGAAATTTGCAAACTTCAAATGTCTTTGAAACTCCACTAGAGATAAACATGCTCCAAAAGTTTACAAGTTTGTCAGTGTTACTGATCATTAACCTTGAGTAGATACACTGGTTTCCTGGGATTTTTCTGTAGCATTTTCTGTTTCTTTCTCTTTTTTTGAAGGTCTGAAGCTCAATTTTTTTAAAGAAAATTGTATGTTTATATTTCACTTACAACATTCATTTCCAAAAGATTTTGAGTTACAAATTTTCTCCCCATCTTTCCCCTACCCACCACCCCAAAACAGCAATCCCACTATATAGCCCCTCAGCCAATCTGCTCTCTCTTATATCCTCTCCCATCAACCTCCAACTTTCCAGTAGGGCAAGATGGATCTCTAAACCCCAGTGCCTGTATATCTTATTTCCCAGTTGCAAGTAAAATACTTACATACACACACATACACACATGCACACACATACACACATATGTATATAATATTTGACTGTAATACTTTGATTTCCAGATTCTTTCCCTTCCTCCCTCATCACCCACTCTTACTGTGAAGATATGCAATTCAATATAGGTTGTACACGTGTAGCTATGCAAATAGTGAAAGATAGACTATATTTACCTCCCTCCTCTCACCCCCCGCAATAGTTCTATTATCTACTTTGAACCTATCCCTTTACAAAAGTATGTGCTTCTAACTTCCCTCCCCCGAATCTGCCCTCCCCTCCGTCAGCCCCCCTCTTATCCCTTTCCCCCCTACTCTCCTGAAGGGTGAGATATCCTATTTAGTGTGCATGTCATTCCCCCCGCTAAGTGAAATTCAATGAGAGTAAGGTTGACCCATTCCCTTTTGCCTTCCTGTTCTTCCCCTCCATTGTAACAGTTATCCCTTGCTTTTTCTATATGAAATGATTTACCCCATTCTGTCTCTCTCCATCCCATCTTATTATATACTTCTCTCTCACTTCTCAATTTCACTTATTAAGTATCATACCTTCTTATCCAGTTGGTCCTGTGCCCTCTGTCTATGTATACCTGTACACATATATACACACAGTCACATATGTATTCATATGCCCATATACCCTCCTATATAGACATATATATGTATGTATATGTGTGTGTATATACACAGATACACACAGATACACACACAAATATTCCCTTCAACTGTTCTCATACTAAGAAAAGTTTCGTAAGTTACAATTAAAATTTTTATCTCTAGGAATGTAAATAGTTCAATTTTGATAAGTTCCTTATGATTTCTTTTCCCTGTTTACCTTCTCATGCTTCTCTTGTTTCTTGTATCCGAATGTAAAATTTCTATTCAACTCTATTTTTTTCATCAAGGATGCTTGAAAGTCCTCTATTACAATGAATGAGCATATTTTCCCCTGAAATATGGTACTCAGTTTTGCTGGGTAGGTGATTCTTGGTTTTAATCCCAGCTCATTTGACCTCCAGAATATCTTATTCCAAACCCTTTGATGCCCCTTTGTAGAAGCTGCTAGGTTCTGTGTTATCTTGATTGAGTTTCTACAATATTCAAATTGTTTCTTTTTGACTGCTTGTAATATTTTCTTCTTGAACTGGGAACTCCAGAACTTGGGTATAATATTCCTAAGAGTTTTCTTTTTGGGATCTTTTAAAGAGGTGATCAATGGATTCTTTCAACCTCTATTTTTTCCCTCTGGTTCTAAAATATAAGGGCAATTTTCCTTGAAAATATCTTGAAGGGTGATTTCTAAGTTCTTTGTTTGATCATGGCTTTCAGCTAGTCCAGTAATTTTTTTAATTAAACAAATGCTTTATTAACTTCTGTTTTATGTCATTCATTTCCACAAGATTTTGAGTTACAATCATTTTTCTCCCCATGTTTTTCCCCTACCCACCCTCCCAGAATAGCAGTCCTGCAAGATATCGCTTCCTCCAAACTGCTCTCTCCCATACCACCTTCAACTTTTCCATTAGAGGAAGGTGAAACTGTGTGTCCCAATGCCTGCACATCTTACCTCCCAATTACAAGCAAAAGAGTATTAATAATAATATTTATATATATTTGAAACATTTAATCTTAAGACTTCAAATTTCAGATCCAGTTCCTTCCTCCCTTGTCACCCATTCCCTCTGGGGAGATAAGTAATTCAGTATATGTTGTATATGTCTAGCTATGCAAAACATTATTATAGTAGATATATTGTACAAGGCTGCTTATAATTCCCTCCAACTCATCCCACCCACCACCTAGTCCATTCCCTACTTGATCCTGTCCCTCTTCAATAGTGGGTACTACCAACCTCCCCTTCCCCCAAGGATGGCCTCCCATCCATCATCCCTCCTCTCATCCCCCTTCCCCTATTCTGCTGCAGGTTGAGATATCCCATTTAGTATGTATGTCATTCTCTCCCTGAACCAAATTCAATGAGAATGTGGTTTTGCCTTTTTGCCTTCCTATTCTTCCCCTCCCTTGCAACCACTTCCCCTTGCTTCTTCTACATGAGATAGTTTACCCTACCCTGTCTCTCCCCATCTCCTCTTGCCACTTTCCTCTTTCACTTCATAATTTCACCCCTTGAGTATCCTCCCTTCCCAACAAATTCAAACTATGCCCTCTATCCAAATATAACTGTAACCATATACACACACATTCACATATGTATTCATATGACCATACCCCCTTCTTCCATTATTTTCATAGTGAGAAAGATTTCATCAGCCACAGTTATTGTTTTTCCATATAGGGATATAAATAGTTCAACTTTGATAAGTTCCTTTTGATTTCTTTTCCCTGATTATCTTCTCAGGCATCTCTTGCTTCTTGTGCCTGGATGTCAAATTTTCTATTCAATTCTGGTTTTTTCCTCAAGAATGCTTGAAAGTCCTCTATTCCACTGAATGACCATATTTTCACCTGAAACAAAATACTCAGTTTTGCTGGGTAGGTGACCCTTGGGTTCATTCTCAGTTCTTTTGCCCTCTGGAATATCATATTCCATGCCCTTCAATCCCTCAGTGTAGAAGCTGCCAGGTTCTGGGCTATTCTGACTGTGTTTCCACAATATTGAAATTGTTTCTTCCTGGCTGCTTGGAGTATTTTCTCCTTGATCTGGGGATTCTGGAACCTGGCTATAATATTGCTGGGAGTTTTCTTTTTGGGATCTTTTTCAGGAGGTGATTGGTGGATTCTTTCAACCTCTATTTTGCCCTCTGGATCTAAAACATCAGGGCAGTTTTCCTTGAGAATTTCTTGAAGGGTGATTTCTAGGTTCTTCTTTGATCATGGCTTTCAGGTAGTCCAATAATTTTTAAATTGTCTCTCCTGGATCTATTTTCCAGGTCAGTGGTTTTTCCCATGAGATATTTCACATTGCCTTCTAACCTTTCATTTGTTTGGATCTGCTTAACAGCATCTTGATTTCTCATAAAGTCATTAGGTTCAGTCTAACTCTGAAGGAATGAATCTCCTCAGTGAACATTTGAGATTCTTTTTCCATCTGGCAAATTCGGCTTTTTAAGGCATTCTTTTCCTCATTTCCCTTTTGGGCCTCCTTTGCCATTTGAGTTAGTCTATTTTTTAAGGTGTTGTTTTCTCAGTCAGGCTGTTGACCCTCATTTCATACTTTTCCTGCATCCTTCTCATTTCTCTTCCCAATTTTTCCTCCACTTCTCTTATTTGATTTTTAAAGTCCTTCTTAAGGTCCTCTATGGCCTGCAACCCACTCATGTTTTCCTTTGGAGCTTTTGGAGTAGGATTTCTGACCTCATAATCCTCTGACTATTCTATGCTTTGATCCTCTTTGCCCCCAAAGTATGAGTCTAAGGTTGCATTTTCTGTTTAATTTGTTTCCTTTGCCTTGGCATGTTGCCACTTAATTACTTGACTTTTGGGCTTGTTGCCACACTATGGCTCTGCCACCAGGCAGGGGAACTTTCATCCCAAATGTGTGTGGGACAACTTCCGTTTCTGGCAAGCTGGGAACCCACCCACGACCTCCACCCCAGATCACAATCAAGATCCAGGGTGGTTAAAGCAAGAGTGATTACCCCCCAAGACTGATCACTGGATCTCCCTACAGTTCTTAGGCCAGGAGCTGGAGCTGCCTCTGAAAACTACAAAATGGCATGTCTCCTCAGCAACTTCTATCCCCAGGGGAGGAAACTGATGCATTCCCCAAATACTGTTCCCAAAGTCCATAGGGCACTAACCTCTTACTTTTTCCTAGGCATGTCTATGTTGATAATTCTGGAATCACCATAGCAGCTGGTATTCTGGGGTCCTTCCAGCAGGCTGCTGGCCTGTGGTGAGCCAAAATGGCCTGTCACAGGACTCTGATAATTACCCTGATATCAGTGGACCTGCATGTCAAAGATCTCTTTGAGATGCGACTTTTCACTAAGTCTGCTCCAGAGTTCTGTTGATATAGGTTGCATTTAAAAGGATGGTATTTGAGTTCTGAGGCTAACAGGCTCTGCCCCAAGACATATCTGATTCTGCACTCAGGTATCTTTGGGTGGCCAGCTCTAAACGTGTTGACTTTTGAGGATTGCGCTTCAGCCTTGAAGTCTGCTCTCAATTGTATCCGTTTATGACTGCGGCTGCATTAGCAAGTACCTGAGGCCTAGATAAAAGGGCTTACCCTAAGACTTTAGTCTCCTATATAAGAAATCCTTATCAAATTATCTATTCCATGCTACTTCCAGGATACAACAGACTAAGGTAATGATTAGAAAACTTGAATCCCCTTTCTTTGTCTCTTTGCTCTATAAAAACCTTTCCCTGAGTATCAATAAATGGAGTTCATGGTTCTTCCTTGAGCTACCCACATGGCCTGGTCGTTTCTTATTCACGTCTCCGAATCATGCTAAGTGCTGGACACTGAGCAGCCCACGGCACTGGCCCAGCCGCCCTGCATCTAAAACCTCTACTCAGGTGGACCTGTGCTCGGCTCTCCACACACTGCTGGCTCCCAGAGCGCTGCACTGATCCTTCCTGCAGGGCTGCTGGGCTGTCCTCAGCAGGAGGTTAGCTTCTCTGTGTCATTTTGTGGGTGCTGGGGCTCCAGAAGTTGTTCAGAGTCCCCTTTTACATAGTTTGGAGGTGATCTGGAGGGAGAGTGGCTTGGACGTGCTGTTTCTAACCCGCCATCTTGGCTCTGCCCCAGTAATTTATCTTTAACTAAAAAATAAAAAAAAAAGGCCACAACTAAATCCTAAATCTTCTCATTAACATTTGTGTAACTTTAGTCATTTCAGATCTGTGACCCTCATTATCATTAGCAGCAACATGAGGGGCTGGAAATTTTGATGTTTAAGTTACCTTATTAGTTAAGAAATAATATAGTTTCTGATGTATATGTATTTGTATGTGTATGTACATGTGTACATGTATGTGTACATATATACATATATGTATACATATATATATTGTCTTTGGAGGAGGAGCATTGTCAATGAACTCTCATTAGAGGGGAAGGATTGTATTTTTGTTAGTTCATTTGAGTTTTTAGACTTGAAACTCTATATGTGATTTGTGTGAATATATTTAAGCTAGTGCTCTCCTCTTTACATTCCATTTTGATTTCTGATGGTTACATGCTTTACCATGCAAAGTGATATATATATATATATATATATATATATATATATAATATTTATTTAACAATTAGTACTTGCCATATATGGATTAGAGGCATTCTGCCTTCATAACAAAAAAAAATCAGGATAAGTGAATATACTTTGCCCTATATTTCTCTTTATAAAAAGGACTTCATATCACACTTTATGGAAAACTTTTTTTTATTTATTTTTACATTGCATTCATATGATAAATAATTGTAGAAATGCATGATAGGAATAATTTATGGCATTGGCTTATGATTCTCCAAACGAATGACTTCATTTTGTCATATTCAATAACCATGAAAATAATGCATAAATAAAAAAGTACTATAGTGGATTTACATGTGCAAACATCTGGTAATTTATGACATCATAATTGCTCAGTAATTGCTTGGTGACTATAATATTTATATTTTCTCTCAGAACAGATTGATCCTCTGAGATAAACAATTTATACACATACTCATCTCAGTTCACCAGAAGAAAAGATACAGTTGATGATGGGAAATGTAGTAGCATATTAAATGGGATCTTTTTAACAAGGACTTAACAGAGTCTGTGTCTTGGTGATAAGGGACTCTAAATTATTTTGGGATCCTGATAAGTTTGCTAGTTTAAGCACTCTGGCTTTGATGGATGGATCCGAGTTTCATTGCCAAAAATGGTATTGAGCATGGACCTCTTGCAGTCACCTTTATCTCTGTTCTAGGTACTGACTAACAAAAAAAGTGTGGAAGGACTCTGGTTTTGGGTCCTTCAAAATGTTACAGAAGTCAGATGCAGCTGATGGGTACTTTAGTATCTTAGGGATACTTCAAGTGACTGTAGATTAAAAATAAAAACAAAAACAATTCAGTGGTATAGTCAAAAGAAAAAAATTACTGAAAGCTATTTTTAAAGTAGTACAGTAGTGTTATTATTATATATAAAAAATAGAGTACCATGAAATTTTATCCTGAATCTACTTTAAATATCATTCAATTCAACCACATTATTTTACAGATGATAATCCTGAGACTCAGAAACTAACTACTATTAGAAGTAGGAAGCATTTGTGCCTTTTAACTTTGAAAAGAAACCCCTCCAAGACTCCAAAGACTTTAAAATGCTAGTTGTCACCACTGGGGTTTTAGAGAAAAATAGTGGGATTAAGAAATAGGCAATCTTGGTTATCTGATTCTCACATTGATTGGCTCTGAGACTTTTGTCTATGTGAGTCACATTGACTCTCTGGAAAAATGGATTAATCTCACTTGCACTAAGTAACTCATAGTGTATATAGTAATATTTTGTTGTGAATAAAAGACTTTGACAGAAGTGCATATGGGTAATTGATTCTGAAAAATAAACTCTTAATTTTATTCTTTGGAAGGAAGGTCAAATAGCTTATCTAGAATCACCTAAAACATCATGGAGAGGGAATAGGAACAACAAAGTAAGATGTGCAGCTAAACAACAAGTTCAGGAAGGTGGTGATGATGCAATTCTGTCTCTCTAAATCTGCAGGGTTTTCTAAGTAGTTTATAGTGGCTTGGATCAACAGCAATCTACTGTAGCTTCAATCAAGGGAAAAAGCACAGTGTTGCTTTCCAGGCCTAAACATGGATCAAGATCTTGAAAAGCTCAGACTAAGGGGTCAATAAATAGACTTCATTGTGCAAAAATCATCTCTGAGCATATTAAAAGTATAAAAGTCCTGTTGCTGGGCCACCCTTGAGAACCTTGAAGAACATAGCACTCAGTGACTGGAGAAAGCAGAAGCAAAATCCAAATGAATATAAAATAGAATCAAACAAAACCAACAGTTTATTCTGAAAGTGTAGGGTCTATTTCTGTCTCCAAGTCCAAATTTCAGAAGTAAAACCAAACAAACAAACAAACAAAAAACCCCGCAAAATACACTATAAAAGGTACTATGGAGAAAGGATAATACAAAACTCAAAGATAGAGAATATCTCCAAAATATCTGTAAGAAAATACTTGAAGAAATATATGGTGTTGACACAATATCAAATAGAATAATGGGAAGAAATGAAAGACAAGTTTTTTATTTATTTTTGGTGATTATTAATTTGTTTGTTTACTTTTAGTTTATAAGATTGAATTCCATAATTCCTTGCATTTCAAATTTTCTTTCCCTCTCTCCCCGCCCCACCCATGATGCCATACAATCAAATATAGGATCTGCAAATACTTTCACATTAGACATTAGTCAGGTAAGAAAGGAGAATTATACCAGTTGGAAAACAAAAGGGTAAAGAGGAAATAAAACCAAACAAGAAAAAGAAAAAGATCGGGTAGTATGCTTCAATCTGGATTCAAACTCAATTATTTCTAGGTCTTTCTCTGGATGTAGACATATCTCTCCATCATGAGACTTTTGGGATTGACTTATATCACTGCATTGCTGAGAAGAGTCCAGTCTATCATAGTTGGTCATTACACATATATTGTGTCTGTGACTGTATACAAATTTCTCCTGGTTCTACTCTTCTCACTCAGCATCAGTTTGTATAAGCCTCTCCAGGTAAATATGAAGTTCATATGCTTCTCATTTCTTATAGCACAATAGTATCCCATTACATGCATATACCACAACTTATTCAGCCATTCCCCAATTGATGGGCACTCCCTTAATTTCCAATTCTTTGCCACCACAAAAAGAGCTGCTATAAATATTTTTTTACATATGGGTCTTCCTCCCTCTTCTATGATCTCTTTGGGATATAACCCTAGAAGTGGTATTGCTGGGTCAAAGGGTATGAAATTATTTATAGCCCTTTGGTCATAATTTCAGATTGCTCTCCAGAAATGTTGGATCTGTTCACAACTCCACCAGCAATGCCTTAGTGTTCCAATTTAACCACATCCTCTCCAGCATTTGTCATTTTCCTGTTTTGTCATCTTAGCCAATCTGACTGTTGAGATGTGGTACCTCAGAGTTGTTATGATTTGCATTTCTCTAATCAATAGTGATTTTTGATCATTTCCTCATATGCTTATAGGTATCTTTAATTTCTTTCTCTGAAAACTGCCTGTTCATATCCTTTGACCATTTATTAATTGGGAAATGACTTGTATTGTTATAGATTTGACTGAATTTTCTGTATATTTTAGAAATGAGTCCTTTATCAGAGACATAGGTTGTAAAAATTCCCAATTTCACACCTCCCTCTTAATCTTGTTTACATTGCCTTTGTTTGTACAGATGCTTTTCAATTTAATGTAATCAAAATTATACATTTTGTATTTTATAATGCTCTTTAATGAAAGAAGAGTTTAAAAACTGATTTTATACTAGACATGTTTGTTAAGGGAAAGAATGGGAAAAGAAATAAAATCCCCATAGGAAAGCCTCAAAAGGAAAATTACGACATTAGCATATGAGATATAAAAATTTACCAAATCAGCCTGCATACTAAAATTATATTACATGAAACAAAAATTAATTAGTACATGAAGCAAGCAATATTTTAAAAAAGTTAAAAGACTGAAACAAGTAGAAGACAATTTAATTTATCTAATATTAAAAATAACTGATGTTGAAGAAATGTTTAAGGAGAGATATTGAAGAATCAATCTTAAAGTCATGTCTAGAAAAAGAAAAATATTAAACATGTTATAGAAAATAATGGGGAGAAACCTGCCTAGATCTCCTAGGACCAGAGAATAAAATGAAAATATAAAGAATTCAACAGTCATCTCCGGAATGAAGTCTCCAAATGAAAACTCTCAGGAATATGATAAACAAAAATCATAATTCCAGGTCAAAGAGGGAAAAATAGTGCAAGTTGACAAAAAAGAAAGAAGTCAGGTAGTTAGGAACCATATTCACAATCACTGATATAAGTTTTTCTATCACACTATAATGAAACAGAGAGTTTGGAATATATTATTCCAAAATAAAGAAATACATAGCCCAGCAACCATAAATATCTTAATCACCAAAACTGAGTATTCCCACCTCTAGGGGGGAAAATGACCTTTAATAAATATAAAACTTCTAAGTATTCCTAAAGAAATACCCTGAGGTGCATAGAAAAACTTAGGAGTTTTTGAACTCCTATATTCAAAATAGGAGTCAAGAAAGGCAAGAACATTAAATATGAATTAATTAATACTAGGGGAGTAGACAAGGATGTGGTTATAAAATTGTATTAAGAGGAAGATGCTACCAGCATATCCTCAGAACCCTAATATATTTTAACTTTGTTGATGACTTTCTGTGCACTTCAAAACCATGCTGATCTCCATTTCTGGAGATCATGAAATCATGAAATCTCTCGTTGCCTGCGTCCTCCTTTTCCAGTAACAGGCTACCACCCCTGAGATGTACTCACTGAATATTCTGTAAGGTTTTCTCCCTTCTCCCACTCATTACTTCTTCTTGCAGGCTCCATTTTGTGGAGAGGCTAAGGTTGTCCTTTTCCCCTCCCATCCTTGTTTCTAACTTGCTCCCCACATTTTAGCTGGATTGTCTTCTCAGATTAGAATGTAATCTCCTTGAATATGCAGACAGATTTTCTTTTTGCTTGTATTTATAACCCTGACAATCTTCTTTTTTTGGGGGGGGGACTTACTTAAGGTTATATGGCTAGTTATTATTTATGTGTGGGTGCTAATTTTCTGAGGTGTAAAATGATCCCAGGTCCTCCCAACTCTGGGGCCAGTACTCTTACTCACTGCACCACCGATGGCCCCCCTGTCCCGACAATTTTCACAGTGCCTGGCACACAATAACACTGAATAAATCTGTATTCCTTTCATTTTGGCTCCATATAATAATGTTGAATCAAGTTGAGCTTCACTAAAACTATGAGGTTTTTCTAACATGAACTGTCAACATTCACTTATCTTATACTATTAAAGCTAATTTTATGAAACCAATTATAAATTTACATGTATCTGTCAAATTTCATTTTATCAGTTCATTTAAAAAAAATTCAACTCTATCTGAAGGAGTATATGTTGACATATACAATTTAACTTCCAATGCACAGATGCAGAGTTGTTAGAGTATTTGTTGCCTGTTGAATGCTGTAAAGCATGCAATAAACCAATAACCATAATCAGCCAACCATTCTTTCCTAAGGGCTAGATGATGCATATGGTTATAAGCCAAATGTGCATTTTAATTTAATTATTTTTTCCAGGACCAAATACAGTACTCATGATGTAAAGATTTCTTTATTACAACTTAATTGACATGATGTTTTATCAATCACTACAGTTGCACTATTCCGTAAGGAGAAGATACTGCTAAGTTATCTTGGTTTATTCACACTTTCCTTTTCCCATGGGCAAATGTATGGGACTTTGAAATGAACTGTGTCAATGAAAAGGCATTTCTTTTTGAGTATCTTCTTTTTTAGCAATTTGCTCTTGCATGGGTGGAAGTCTAACATTTTAATTAAATCAAATGTAAGGAATTAGTAGTATTGGTAAAGGTCTATAGAATTTGTGGTTCATATTTATTTTTTTTTTATTTTTTCCCTTGCAACACATTCTATCTATTACCTGATTCCCTAACTTGAAAAATCTTCAAAAGGCTTGGCCAATGCATACATGATTCATTGTGTATGGCACTTCTAGCTGCATCAGTTCTTAATGGAGGTATTCTAGGTAGTCTATGTTTTGTTTTAGCTTTTTATTTTTTTTATTTCTACCTCCTAGGATGAGGAGACGAAGGGAAATCATAGGTCCTTACAGTCTTAGCAGTTACAATTCTTGCATTATTTTTAGACAGAATGGTCCTCATGTGTAAGCCAGTAAGGTGACTCCTTTCAGTGATCCAAATCCTATTTAATTCTGTGTTACTACCACATGCATTCTCTTTATCCTTGCCACCTGTAAAAGCTGGGAGGTTTTTGTTTTGTGTTTCTTTTTTAGGAGGGGGTCAAGGATTAAAAAGGCACAGCTGGTATGGCCTTCTTTAAAATGGTCTTCAGTGCTTCTTAATGGCTTGTTCAGTGGGAAGAAAAAGGGAAAATCAGGGGCTCTAGGCTATTCTTTGCTTTCCATTATCAGCTTTCCAAAAGCAAACAAAAGGGTTTGAAAGTATGTGTTCCACTCTAATGAAAAGTACATTTACCAGTTTAATGAAATGGAGGAAGCATTTATTAGACTTATATGTCATACTTGTTATATATAGGGTGAAGAAAGGAATCTTTGTCATTCTGTCTGTGACTGAGATTAAACCCATTTCTTCTTTTTCAGAGAGAAAGTTGACATGCACATTTCCAGCCAAATTAGGTGTCAGGTATTTTCATCATTAATACTTCATATTTTTAGTGCAATGAACATATAAAATATTAAAGATCTTCCCAGCAATTCTGCTTGGCATAACACATAGGATTCCCTTTATTTTGTAGGTAATGAAACTCTGGGTTAGAGTACTCAGGTAGTTTGTCCATGGCTAGTAAAAATAATTACAGGCACTGCTATAAACTTTTGAATTTTTAATAAACATATATCTTTAGAGTCTCACAAAAGACTGGTGGGATAGCTATGACACATATTCTTAACCCTTTTCCAATCATTTATGTTATATATGAAGGCTATTTTATACAATGATAAGAACAGTGACTCTGGAGTCAGGAACTGTAATTGAATAATTAATGACATTTTGTAAGTCAGATAACCATCTTGAGCCTCATTGCTTCATCTCTAAAATCAAGGGATTGGAGTAGATTGTTGCTAAAGTACTTTCCCACTCAACATATTTTTATAAGAAGCTTTGATAGTCTTATTTCATATATTAGTAAGTTATACCTCAGATTAACTGATTTACCTATCATTATACGGAGATACCATTCATTCCTTCATTCATTCTTTCTTCCTTTCATTCATTCATAGTAAAAATTACAATTCCTATATCAACCAACAAATCAATCAAATCATTTTAGCATATATAAAGCACTTTACACAGCTCAAAGAGCTAGACAAATTGTAGTTATCAATATCAGCATCATGACCATCAATATCATTGTTAACACTAACAGCAATAATAATGATCTAATATGAATTGTACATCGTCATTATTATTAATATTGAACTCCCATTTTTAGAGCTTATATAAAGGTGATACAAGAACTATTTACTACCCTGCTAAAATTCATTTATATTCAGTATTCCATAGATAATTTCATAGGTAGATAAAATAATTTCTTTTGGCAATAGAAAAGTAATTATTTGGAAGTGAGTCCATCCTTTGGACACTTACTGAAAGCATTTTTGTGACAAATCCAGTAACATACTGGAGGACGAGTTTGGTATGTACCTCACCTTGTTCTTGTTCCTTTTTGTGATTTTGATTTCTTTCATTCAGTCTTTATATTTCTATAATTTTCCTATGATTGGCCATCTGCCCGTATTTTTTTCCTTTTGATATTAGCTTTCACCTGTTCTCTATACAACATACCCAATCATTTATGTTTTCTCAACATTAGAATTGGCACTTCATAAAAATAGGGAATGTTTATCTTCTTTGTATTCCTGGAATTCAGCACTGTTTCTGGTGCACAATAAAAGGCAAATAAATGTTTATTGATAGACTTTTTGTTCTGTAAAATTTGGAGATGATAGTATGAGTGAGTATTTTGCGTGACTGTGTAATAATCAGAATTCTCAAGATGCTGATATTTTCACCTCAGGTAGACAAAACTTAAGATTGTTTTTTAAGTCTAGGGGCAATAGAATTACCACTGCTATCCATATGGTTCCTCATTCAGTTACTTTAAGGAAATCATTGTAGATAGAAACTAAAGAGTTCAATCACAGTTACTCTAAACCTCCAGTCCTAATTTATTCAAAGATTGGGCTCTCACCTTAAATGGTATTTATATCTATCTACAGTTACATTTTTGGTCTTTTAATGGTTTTGAAAAAATCTCTCTCAAATTAATTACTTTTATATTACCTTGAGTACCTAGGTTATATTTTTAAAATAACTCTCATTCCTTCTCCATTTGTTCATTTTCTCACTCTTTTATTCCTTCAGTTAAAATCATCATGACAGGAAAAAAAAAAAAACAGCTTCAAGTTGCATTTTTTTTTGAAGTCCCTTTATCAGCCTTCATGACATTTTGGGGTAAGATATTATACAAGCTATATGAAGCTCTTTATTCCATTTCCAATTATTTCCTCTCAGGTTCTCTGATTTCATTTGGAATAATGCTATTACATCTTTTTTCTGCTTTTCTAGGAAATCCAATAGTTCTGAGGACATCCTAATCTGAGGCTTTTCCTATCCTGGGTGTGGAAATATTCTCTTCCTCAGGTCTTATATCTCCTATATCAGCAGATTCCTAACTTTTAAATTATTACTCTCTTCTGTTTATCCACATTCCTGGTTTTACTGCATTATTTGTAGCTTTAATTGAAGTCTCCCCTTGTACATTTTTGCTTGGATGGGGTAGTATGCACTTTTTTTTTGCAGTATGTATTATATGATATGCTGCTGTTTCTTTTCCTTTCTGCTTCTGTTCACAAAATGTTTGCAAATTTCAGTTTTGTTTGTTTTATCCAAATGAATAAATTTTAGCTCTTTACAAATATCAAGAGAGGTCTAATTCTTATCAGCTCACTATAGACTTTCAGAGCCCCTGGATAGCTTTGAACTGATCACCTGTAGGCAGGATCTGTACTGGATCCCTTACCTACTGTGTGTACAATCAGGGCCCACAGTTCAATGTGTTCTTAACCACTATTTTATCTCTTCCATAATATTCCAGGCCTCTGTCTATGACTGCTTTCCCACTCCTGACTTCCAAGTTGGAACTTTGATACTATGGTTACTGGAAGATCCTTCAAAGTACCTTGCCTCAGCTCCATTGAATAGGCCCCCTCCTTATTTGCCTTAGGGCTTCTGGATATCTTTTTTTTTACTACTGTAGTTGGGACAAAATATTTACTGTAGCAACTTTAATTCTCATTCTTTGCTTGATCTAGGCATTTTCCATTTTACTTTTTCTTGAGTACATATTTAGAAACTGGACTGCTCTACTGATATTCACTCCATCACCTCCATGAAGAGAATATTGGACAACATTCTCATTAAGGATTTATTTAAGGACATGGATAAGGAACAGCAATATTATAAGAGAATTGGTTGGACTGTAAAAGGAAAGGAGTGCATACCAATGAAATGATAGATCCATTGAATCACTAAAGTATGTTTGGGGAGCTATATTGGCTCCAGGGAATTTGAAATACCAATGCCTAAGGCATAATAGAAAATATTTTGTATACCTGAGAGCCAGCAAGCTCTTGAAAAGATGGTATGAATAGAGATTCTAAAAATAAACAGTTCAAGGGAATTGTGGAAATAAAAAGGAAAGTCATCTTCTCTACTCAATAAATGAATGTTTCTTTGTCCTTAGAGTCTTAAATAATAAGATCATTGTCTGACAGTTAATCTTTTTCAGTATGATGTTCATGCTTCTAGGGAAACTTATTAGACTAGACAGTATTCAATCAAGGAAACACTGAAATAAATAGGTTTATCAGTAAACATTTATTTTGGGGAATTTATCTATGAACTTTCTCGGGGAAAGGAACTTTATTAATAGAAAATTACTTTGTTATCAGATTTATTGGAATTAAAGGACCTTGGCTTTTTAAGTGATTTTATCTTAAGAAAGAGAAAGATGCAATAGAAATCAATCACCCAATAACAATTGAGTTCTGGGAGTATTCAAAGCACTGGGCTATATGCTATGAGAAATGCAGTAGTATTAGATGCAGTGTCTACCTTCAAGGAGCTTACAGTGAGCTGATAAAAATGTGATATGTGCTCTATCTCTTAGAAAATATGAACTTTAGTGAGATTCCCCCCCCCCCTTACTCAGCCTTTCTTTCTCCACTCACTCCACTTTTTTTATCCAAGGGGATAAAATTATAACACAGAGACACATAAGATTGCAGACTTCAGAGTTGGATGAATCTTTATATATTAGATAACCAAGGGAATATAAACTGTATATCCAAAATGTTAATGGAGATTTAAGTTATTAAAATTAAAATTACACTAAACCTTTAGGGATGTACTGTATTTAGAATTAGAGCAACATCAGAGGGAAGCTAATATGATCCCCTCATTTTAAATATGGGGAAACTGAGTTCAGCTCAGATAATTAAAATGACTTACTATAAGCCACATATTGAAAATGTAACAGGGGGCGGAGCCAAGATGGCGGAAAGGAAGCAGTAACCTCGCTGAGCTCCTCTGTCACTAAGTCCAAAAGGGTAAATCTGAGCAGATTCCGGAGTGACGAAGCCCAGTGGAAGACAGAGTGTGGCAGAATCCAGCACAGGAGGTTGCCCAGAGTGCCCGCACAGGTCGAGCGCAGAGCGTGTGGGGTCTGCACAGCTCAGACCTAAGAGCAGGCAAGCAGACTACACCAGAGAGAGAAAAAGCCCCAGCCTGCAGACTTACCAAGGACGAATCGCAGTCATCTCGCAGAGGGAACGGATCATTGGAGCCAGGTAGGAGAATCGGGCCCCCAGTGGAGAGAGTGGCTTCTCAGGCTGCATTCAGCC
Organism: Gymnobelideus leadbeateri; assembly: GCA_011680675.1. NCBI lineage: Eukaryota > Metazoa > Chordata > Mammalia > Diprotodontia > Petauridae > Gymnobelideus > Gymnobelideus leadbeateri. Next base: position 230,155 of record WOXC01005863.1, on the reverse strand, counting down.
CCCAGCCTGGAAATTTAGAAACTGCCTGCCTGTATGATACAGGGGCTGGAATGGCAAAGTAAATTCTAGCTGCTCCGATCCTCCCATCCCTCCTTCATGAAGCAGAAAACCCAAAGATAAGTCTCCCACCCAGACTGAAATCCCAAGTTAATGGAAATAGCCTCAGGCTTGAGAATCTCCAAGAAAGGGTGTAACTGAGACAGCCAGGAATCTGAAGAGAAGAGAGGGAGGGGACCCAACTAGCCCCACCTCACCTCACCAACAAAAGACTACTTATAGCCCAGGGGTATAGAGGCAGAAATCTGAAGTGGTCAGACTCAACCCCACCTACACATCTACATTCCTCACTGACTTCCCTGACTTAGCCATAAACTAGCCACCCAGAGGTATTCAAAGTCAAGGATCAGGCCCCAAACTCATAGCCTGAGACACTAAGAAACAGGAAGTCACAATGGGAAGGAAGGAAGCTGAAAAGGAGAAGGGGAAGGCAAGAAAGTCTATTCGAGCATACTATGCAGGGCAAGAACAACAAAACACACAGGACAATATAGACTCTCTGCCCACACCAGAGACCACAGAAGGAAACATGATCTGGTCTCAAGCCCAAATAGCATTCCTGGAGGAGCTTAAGAAAAATTTTAAAGACCAAATCAGGGAGGCAATGACCAACTTGGAAAAAGAAAATACCTCCCTAAAAAAGGAACTTCAAAAACTTATTGAAGACCATAATTCACTAAAAATTAGATACAACCAAACTGAAACTCAGAACTCTATGATGCAGCAGGAGTCAATCGAAAAAAACAAGATGATCGAAAAATTGCAAGAAAATGTAAAATATCTCACTGGAAAAATAACTGACCTAGAGAACAGATCCAGGAGAGACAACCTAAGAATTATTGGTCTACCAGAAAGCCATGATGAGAAAAGCAGTCTAGACAACATCCTCCAAGAGATTGTCAAAGAAAACTGTCCTGAGGTCCTGGAATCAGAAGATAAAATAGCTATTGATAGAATTCACCGGACTCCTCCTGAAAGAGATCCCAAACTGAAAACTCCAAGAAATATAGTAGCCAAATTCCAGAATTATAAGATTAAAGAAAAAATTCTACAAGCAGCCAAAAAGAAACAATTCAAATATCGAGGAACTACAGTTAGGATCACACAGGACCTAGCAGCTTCTACATTAAAAGAGCGGAGGGACTGGAATTTGATATTTCGTAGGGCAAGAGAGCTAGGACTACAACCAAGGATTAACTACCCGGCAAAACTGAGCATAATCTTTCAGGCAAGGAGATGGACGTTTAATGAAGTAAGGGACTTCCAGACTTTCCTAATGAAAAAGCCAGAGCTCAATGGAAAATTTGATCTCCAATTACAAGACTCCAGAAGAACATAAAAAGGTAAACAAGGGTAACATAGACTCACACATGCAGAAGTGCACATACCCACACCCACAAACACAAGCTCATTACCTGGGATGCAACAAGAGCAAAATGTTCACATCCCTATATGTGGAGCTGATAACTGTCAATATTTGAAATCTCTATGATTATCATGACCTGCAAAAGGGTTATACTTAGAGGGTGTGGGTATGAATGCACTAACATGGAGTCTAAAAAAAAAAAAAGACTATTAAGGGGATCAATGGTACTGTAATGGGAAAAAGGAAAGGATGAGCTAGGAAAAGGTAAAATATGCCATCTGAAGAGGCATCAAAACACACTATAGAAGAAGGGAAAGTAAGAGGGAGAGGAACATCATTTAAACACTATTCTCACTGGTTCTGGTTCAAAGAAGGATCAAATTAATCAGTGAAGTTTAAGAATCTAACGTGAATAGACACATAAATTCATTAAATAGAGGAATTGGAGGGAGGGAGAGGAGCATTGTTTGAAATTTACTCTCATTGGTTTGGAATCAAACGGGGAGTAATTTACTCTGATAAGTATAAAAATTTGTTGTGTCCTATAGATAGTGGGAGGGTAAGGGGGGGGTGAAAAGGAGGAGACTAAAGGGAGGGATTATAAGGGAGGGAAATAGTAGTAAGGGGAGAGGGTAGGTTAAGAAGGGGGGTCACTGGGTGGGAACACTGAGGGAGGGGGTGGTCAAAAGGGAAAACTTCAAGGAGGGGAAGGGAGAAGGAAGAAACAAAAACATAAACAGGGGAGGGAATAGGATGGAAGGGAAGAGACAGATAGTCATCATTACTGTGAATGTGAATGGGATGAACTCTCCCATAAAACAGAGGCGGATAGCAGAATGGATTAAAAACCATAATCCTACAATATGCTGTCTTCAAGAAACACATTTGAAACAAAGGGATACCCACAGGGTAAAGGTAAAAGGTTGGAGTAAAATTTATTATGCCTCAGCTAAAGTAAAAAAAGCAGGGGTAGCAATACTTATCTCAGATAAAGCAAAAGCAAAAATAGATCTAATTAAAAGAGATAAGGAAGGAAACTATATCCTACTAAAAGGCACCATTGAGAATGAAGCAATATCACTACTTAATATATATGCACCAAGTGGTATAGCATCCAAATTCCTAGAGGAGAAGTTAAAGGAATTAGAGGAAGAAATAGATAGCAAATCTATACTAGTGGGGGACCTTAATCTCCCCCTCTCTGAACTCGATAAATCTAACCTCAAAATAAACAAGAAAGAAGTTAAGGAGGTGAATAGAATCTTAGAGAGACTAGATATGATGGATCTCTGGAGAAAACTGAATGGGGATAAAAAGGAATTTACTTTCTTCTCAGCAGTGCATGGTACATACTCAAAAATAGACCATGTACTAGGGCATAAAAACCTCACAATCCAGTGCAGAAAGGCAGAAATAGTAAGCGCATCATTCTCAGATCATGATGCAATAAAAATTATATGCAATAAAGGGCCATGGAAAGATAGACTAAAAACTAATTGGAAACTAAACAATTTAATCCTAAAAAATTGGTGGGTCAAAGAAGAAATTATAGAAACAATCAATAATTTCATTCAAGAGAATGATAATAATGAAACAACATACCAAAATTTGTGGGATGCACTAAAGGCAGTTCTCAGGGGAAGTTTTATATCCCTGAGTGCATACTTAATTAAAGCAGAGAGAAGGGAGGTCAGTGAATTGGACATGCAATTGAAAAAGCTAGAAAAAGAACAAATTGAAAATCCCCAATTTAGTACTAAATTAGAAATACTGAAAACCAAAGGTGAGATTAATAAAATTGAAATTAAGAAAACCATTGAATTAATAAATAAAACCAAGAGCTGGTTTTATGAAAAAATCAACAAAATTGATAGACCCTTAGTTAATATGATAAAAAAAAAGAAAGAAGAAAACCAAATTATGAGTATCAAAAATAAAAAGGGTGAATCTACCTCCAATGAAGAGGAAATCAAAAAAATAATGAGGAATTATTTTTCCCAATTGTATGCACATAAATATGACAATCTTAGTGAAATGGATGAATATTTACAAAATCACAAATTGCCCAGATTAACTGAAGAGGAAGTGAATTACCTAAATAACCCCATCTCAGAAAAAGAAATCAAACAAGCCATCAATGAACTCCCTAGGAAAAAATCTCCAGGGCCAGATGGGTTCACTAGTGAATTCTATCAAACATTTAAAGAACAATTGATTCCAATATTCTACAAACTATTTGGGAAAATTAGTGAAGAAGGAGTCCTACCAAACTCTTTCTATGACACAAATATGGTACTGATTCCTAAATCAGGAAGTGATAAAACAGAGAAAGAAAATTATAGACCAATTTCCCTCATGAATTTAGACGCAAAAATTCTAAATAAAATATTAGCCAAAAGACTCCAACAACTTATCACAAAAATAATACACCCTGATCAGGTAGGATTCATTCCAGGAATGCAAGGATGGTTTAATATTAGGAAAACCATCAATATAATTGAGCATATCAACAACAAAACTAGCAAAAACCACATGATCATCTCAATAGATGCAGAAAAGGCTTTTGACAAAGTACAACATCCATTCCTATTAAAAACACTAGAAAGTATAGGAATAAATGGAGCCTTCCTTAAAATAGTTGCTAGCATCTATTTAAAACCATCAGCAAGTATTATATGCAATGGGGATAAACTAGAAGCTTTTCCAATAAGATCAGGAGTGAAACAAGGGTGTCCACTATCACCCCTCTTATTCAATCTGGTACTTGAAACGTTAGCAGTAGCAATTAGAGAAGAAAAAGAAATCAAAGGAATCAAATTAGGCAAAGAAGTGACCAAGCTGTCACTCTTTGCAGATGATATGATGATATACTTAGAGAATCCTAGAGAATCAAGTAAAAAACTACTTGAGACAATAAATAAATTTGGCAAAGTTGCAGGATATAAAATAAACCCACATAAATCCTCAGCATTCCTGTATATCTCTAATGAAACTCAACAGCAAGAGATAGAAAGAGAAATCCCATTTAAAGTCACTGTAGACATTATAAAATATTTGGGAATCTACTTGCCAAAACAAACCCAGAATCTATATGATCACAACTACAAAACACTTCTCACAGAAATAAAATCAGATCTAAATAGTTGGAAAAATATCAATTGCTCATGGCTGGGTTGAGCTAATATAATAAAAATGACAATTTTACCCAAACTAAATTATATATTTAGTGCCATTCCAATCAATTTACCAAAAAACTACTTTGTAGAGTTAGACAAAATAATAACAAAATTTATTTGGAAAAACAAAAGGTCTAGAATATCAAGGGAATTAATGAAAAGAAATGCTAGGGAAGGTGGACTAGCTATGCCAGATCTTCATCTGTATTATACAGCAGCAGTCATCAAAACTGCTTGGTACTGGCAGAGGTATAGAGTAGTGGATCAATGGAATAGATTAGGTGCAGGAGACCCAGCAGTTAATGAATATAGCAATCTATTGTTCGATAAACCCAAAGACCCCAGTTTTTGGGATAAGAATGCACTATTTGACAAAAACTGCTGGGAAAACTGGAATACAGTATGGCAGAAACTGGGCATAGACCATTATCTAACACCATATACCAAAATCTAGTCTAAATGGGTGCATGATCTAGGTGTAAAGGATGATACTGTAAGCAATTTGGGAAAGCAAGGAATAGTTTACCTGACAGACCTGTGGAGAGGGGAAGATTTTAGGACCAAACAAGAATTAGAGAGCATTATAAAATGCAAAATGGATAATTTTGATTACATTAAATTGAAAAGCTTCTGCACAGACAAAGCCAATGTAACCAAGATCAAGAGGGAGGTGGGAAATTGGGAAAGAATTTTTACAACCTGTGTCTCTGATAAAGGACTCATTTCTAAAATTTATAGAGAATTGAGCCAAATCTATATAAATACAAGTCATTCCCCAATTGAGAAATGGTCAAAGGATATGAATAGGAAGTTTTCAGAGAAAGAAATTAAAGATATCTATAAGCATATGAAGAAATGCTCTAAATCACTATTAATTAGAGAAATGCAAATCAAAACAACTCTGAGATACCACATCTCTCCAGTCAGATTGGCTAAGGTGACAAAACAAGAAAGTGACAAATGCTGGAGAGGATGTGGGCAAATTGGAACGCTAATACATTGCTGGTGGAGTTGTGAACTTATCCAACCATTCTGGAGAGCAATCTGGAATTATGCCCGAAGGATTATAAATAATTTCATACCCTTTGACCCAGCCATACCACTCCTAGGGTTATATCCCAAAGAGATCATAGTAGTGGGAGGAAGAACCATATGTACAAAAATATTTTTAGCAGCCCTTTTTGTGGTTGCAAAGAATTGGAAACTAAAGGGGTGCCCATCAATTGGGGAATGGCTAAACAAGTTGTGGTATGTGAATGTAATGGAATTTTATTGTGCTATAAGAAATGAGGAGGTGTCGGATTTCATAATTACCTGGAGAGACTTATACAAACTGATGCTGAGTGAGAAGAGTAGAATCAGAAGAAATTTGTATACAATCACAGACATACCATATCTGTGACAACCAACTATGACAGACTGGACTCTTTTCAGCAATGCAGTGATATAAGTTAATCCCGAATGACTCAAGAAAGTGAGAAATGTGCCATCCAGAGATATAACTAGAAAGAACTGAGCCTGAATCCTGATGGAAGCAAACTAAATGATCTTGTTCTCATTGTTTGGTGGTACTTCTTCCTTACCATCTTTCATCCCACCTAGTACAATATGCCTTTGTAATTGGAATAATGTTTAATATGAATGCATTTGCAGACCCTATACTGTACTATATGATGTCATGAGGGGAGGGGGGAGGGAAGTAAAGGAAATTTGAAAATCAAGGAACTATGGAATTGAATCTTGTCAACTGAAACTAAACTAATAAATTAATTAAAAAAAAGAAAAAGAAAAAGAAAATGTAACAGCTAGAAATCACATCTAAATGTACATCAAGTCCAGTGCTTTTTCCAACCATAGAACAACCTCTCTAGTTATACTTTGTTGCCTTTTAGTAATTATTTTCTGGTGTTCATAGTTCCCTCCCCCTTTATCTCCCCCTCCACTATAAAAGTTTTTGTACCTCTTTTACATATATGTGATAATTTGCCCCCATTCTACCTCTCTCTTTTCCCTTCATCCAGTGCATTTCTCTTTCTCATCCTGTAATTTTGTTTTTTTAGATAACTTCCATAATAGTCAATTCACACCCATGATTTCTGTCTAAGCATTATTTTTCTAACTACCCAAATAATGATAATTTTCTTAGGAGTTATAAATATCATTTTCCCTTATAGAAAAGTAAACAGTTTATATAGTAAATTCCTTGTGGTTTCCTGTTTATTTTCTTCATGCTTTTCTTGAATCTTGTGTTTGAAAATGAAATTTTCTATTCAGCTCCAGTCTTTTCATCAGGAAAGCTTGAAAGTCTCCTATTTCATTGAATTTCCATTTTTCCCCTAAAACATTACACTCAGTTTTTCTCGGTAGGTGATTCTGGGTTCTGTCATATCCCTTTAATGTAAAAGCTGCTAATTCTTATGTGATCCTAATTGTGGCTTCTTGATATTTGAATTGTTTCTTTCTGACTGCTAGCAGTATTTTCTCTCTGACCTATGAGTTCTGGGATTTGGCCAGAATATCACTATGAGTTTTGATTTGGGGATTTCTTTCAGGAGGTGATTGATGGGTTATTGTTTTACCTGTTTTAGCCTATTTTACCTATTTTTTTTTAAAACTAGTTTAATTATTTTATCTTCTGGTTCTAAAATGTAATAGAGTTTTCTTTGACAATATCTTGAAAGATGGTGTCCAGGTTCTATTTTTGATCATCACTTTTAGGTAGTACAATAATTTAAAAATTTTCTCTCAATCTCTTTTCTAGGTCAGTTATTTTTCCAAAGGCATAGTTAACATTTTCTGCTTTTTTTCATTCTTTTTTTTGAATGGTTTCTTGATGTCTCATGCATTTATCAACTTCTCCTTGCCCAATTATAATCTTTAAGGAATTATTTTCTTCCATGATTTTTTAAAACTATTTTTCCTTTTAGCCTATCCCACTTTTTAAAAAAAGTATTCTTCTTTTCAATGGATTTTTTTGCCTCTTCTACCTGTCAAGAAATTCAAGGAGATACCTTGTTTTCCAGAGCTAAGGCCAGGAAAGCAGGCTGTGTCCTTAGCTTGGCATAACAATATTCCTTTGTACTCATATTCTGGATGATGTCACCTTCTGGCAAAATGCATTGCTTTGACTAGCACTAGGTGCTCTTGGAAGGATTTACGATTTTCATGCTAATTGATAATTTCTCAGAGATCCTGAAGCCTGAAGTGGCCAATGTGCTTCAAAAGAAAGTTATCAATCACCTCTACTGACACTCTAAAAATTTCTGTGCTTGTGTAACCAATAAGTGAACTGAACCATGTGCTAATTCCTGTTCATACCATGCTAATTTAGGTTCTATACCCCACTGAATAAACATAAGGTTCATTGATACTAATGGCTTGAGACAATCACAATGCTCAACAATTCTAATAACTTAGAGTCTGTTCCTATAGGAACCAACAATGTCTATATTGTCCCAAGAAATATCAGCTATAGGAATTGTTTACTTGAGACTGTGTTGCATCTTGCCTTGTTATGGTTTTCATGTACAAGAGCTGTACTCTGTCATAAATGAGAAGCATACCTTCTCAGGAAGGTGGACTTCAGCTTGCAAACATTTTCCTCACTTCAAAATTAAACTTTTATTTGATCCTCTCCTGCCTCTAGACTTCTTTTTTTGGCTCTGGCCACCAACAGATGAGACCAGTTCTGGTCTGGTTCATATATTATTTGTCCTATTCTGTTTTTTTAAGGTACCATTTTTAAGGTACCATCAGTATTTTTAGTAACTTTTTATCAAACTCTTTTTCATGATTTTATTGTATCACGCTCATTTATTTTCCCAATTTTTCTTCTACCTCTCTTATTTAATTTTTAAATTCCTTATTAAGGCCTTTTAGGAGTTCTTTTGGGGCCTGAGAATAATTCACATTTTTCTTTTTGGCTTTGGATATAACAGTTTTGAATTTTTTTTGTCTTCTTCTGACTTTGTGTTTTGATCTCCACTATCACCACAATAACTTGCAATAGTCAGGATCTTTTGTTGTTGTTTGCTCATTTAACTAGACTGCTTCCTTATTTTATTTTATTTTATTTTTTTAAAGCAATTGGGGTTAAGTAACTTGCTCAAGGTTACACGGCTAGTCATTATTTATGCGTGGGTGCTCATTTTCTGAGGCCGGATCTGATCTCGGGTCATCCAAACTCCGAGGCCGGCGCTCTTACTCACTGCTCCACCTAGTCGCCCCTTTAGGGCAATTGGGGTTAAGTAACTTGCCCACGGTTACACGGGGCTAGGTTTTTGTTTGTGCGGATTAAGTGTCGGAGGCCGGCTCCGAACTCAGGTCCTTCTGATTCCAGGGCCGGCGCTCTATTCACTGCGCCACCTAGCCGCCCCGCTTCCTTATTTTAACTCTATGTTAAGGTCAAGCTCTGCTCCCAGAGTGGAGGGGTTACTGTCCCAAGCTTCTTCATTGTTGCTGATCTCAGAGTAAGTTCTGGGTATCTGTAAGTTTTCAGTTTATCCAAGGGGGTAAGATCTACAGAGAGCTTTAGTCACTATGTTCCTGGCTCTTGTCTGTGATTGATAACAAGCATTTTTCCACCCTATAATTGTGACTAGTATCTCAAACTAGTATCTCCCCAACTACAAGCTGTGATATATTTGTGCTCAACCACAGCCTAGGACAGTGACTCACCCAGGACTGTTACATTGGTCTACAGAAGGGCAATTCTATAAGGCCTATACCTGCTTCCAACAAAGGAACCTGTAATATCCTTCTGAACTGTTTTCCCATCCCTTTACCATATGAGAGCTGTCAGCTACCATAGATGATTCAGTTGCCTCTAAGGGTTGCTGCTGATGTGCTGTGGTGTGACCTATGCTGACTTAGCCTGTGCTAGTATGCGCTTCACTCTACCTAGCTGCAATAGATCATCCCTGCCAACCTTCTAAGTTGTCTTAGACTGGAAAATTATTTTGTCCCATTTTTGTGTGGTTCTGCTGCTCATGAATTCATTTTGATGTATTATTTAGAGATATTTGGAGGGGGGTTTGGGAGCACTCAAGCGAGTCTTTTCTCTGCGATCTTGGCTGTACCCACAACTCATTTTTGAAATATCAGATATATTTTATTCTGTAAGCATGAAGAGTTTGGATGGCTCAAACTAGACCCTTTCCCACCCACAGACTCATTCCAAACCCTAGTTCATGCTCTCTTTATAGATCATGCAAAAACAACAAATCAAATAGGAAAGTACTTAATTTGGACAGAATAGAAAAGTAATTTATGGAAAGAAAAAAAGGCAGGAGATTTAGATTCTGTTTACATACACTAACAAATGTAGTTTGTTTTTATTGTTTTTATGAAGGGGTTGTTCTTACATAATTTTTCTTATTTTTTATGAAGGAATATAAAAAGAGATTAACTTTTCTACTCAATGGTTCTAAAACTTTGGATCATAACCCTACTTGATTGTAGCTTAGTTTTTTATAATATCTTCTCATTTCAATATTGCACTATGATAGTGAAGGTTAGTTGAAAACCATGTTGGGATACTTTATTGGATGGTACCAAACAGCTCAAATGTAAGGTAATAAAAACTTTTCTTGTCGGACTGATTCAATTTCTAGATACAACCTGGAATTGCAAAGTGTAGTCAAACAGTTTTTCTTGCTGCTCACATCTGAGATCCAAATGGCCCTGCAGATGTGAAATTGTCTGTTGCTATGGCAGAACAGCTGGAATCAGTTAATGAGTCAAGCCAGCATCATCTCAAGCAATAGAGAAAGAAAAGTTTCATCTCTGTGGTAGAGAACTATGTGAAAGGAAGTCGAAAGTCAGGCTGTTCTGCCCCATGAGTGGCACAGCTGTATCCCTAATTAAGATCCCCTCCTACTGGCAAATGAAGTATTCTTTCCCTTTGTGCATAAGGAACCTAGTCACCAGCAGACCAATATTCATCCCCTCTACTGCTGTGATATAGTGCTCACCCATTCCGGAGCAGTTACCCTAGAGAGATAAATGAAAATGACCATTGTCTAGTGACAGCAAGAAGTTTGATTGTTAATATCTAGTCTTAAGGAGAGTGCAATAGTTTAGTTTGATAATCATTTCAAGTTTTCCATGTTCTCATGTGGCCTTTTCCATTGTCTAATATTACTGTAGAAAGATGCTTTAGATTTATGTAAAGTTGGTCTTAGTCTAGGTTTTGGGACAAAAATAAGTGCCTAAATCAGAAAAAAAATGATGTTAATCCCAAATAATATACCATGAATGAGAGAAGGGAGTGGGAGGAATTGAGTTATAAACTTTAATGGATCTTAGAATTATATATTATTTTAGAGGTCAATTTTATTAAATCACTATCTTAAACTTGAATTACCTTCTACCACTTTACCTGCTAATGGTAATACAGCTTGAATACCTTCACAGGGAGGGAACTCATTTTCTTTATTTGAAAACTGATCCATTGCTAGGTGATTCTAATTGTTAGAAAAATCTTCCTTTGAGGCTTCAAAATCTTCTACCCTAATATTTCCACACCTTAATCCTAATTTCTATTTTGGGATTAAGCAGAATTATATCCAGCCCCTTTAGAATATGACATACTTCACAAATCTGAAACCATCATGAGGATTCCCCCTTAATCACTGTTTTTTCCAAACTTGGTATCTCTGTTTTGTTTACTAGCCCCCCTCCATCATGATTTCAGATTGGTTCACCAATTGGGTTGTTACCTTCTAATCCCACTTGTATTATTAGGATGTGAAACTGAAAATTTTTGTACAACAAATATATATTTTTTATCTTTATAAAAATTGTAGCTAGTCTTAATAAAAAAATAACAATGCATTGTTTTAGGCCAAAGGAGTTCTTATATACAAATTGCATTTTAGTGCCTTGCATATAGCAGACAATTAATGAGTGTGGAAAAAAATTAAATTGAATTTGTAAAATAAATCCTGGGGATGCTAGGTGGCACAGATGAAAAAGGACTGGCCTAGAGTTAAGAAAACTCATTTTTCTGAGTTCAAGTATGGTCTCAGACACACACTAGCTGTGTAACTCTAGGCATGTCATTTCACTCTGTGTACCTGAGTTTTCTCCTCAGTAAAATGAGCTGGAGAAGGAAATGGCAAACCAGTCCAGCATCTTTGCCACAAACACTCCAAGTGGGGTCATGAATAATAAGATACTACTGAAAAATTACCAAATATGACAAAAATGAAAGATGACAAAAATCAATCAGTCTTTGTATTGCTTATAGGCATTCATATACTATAATATATAAGCTAAAATATTCACTTTCCCAGACAATAACCATGCCAATACAAAAGATGCAGAGGTGGGTGTGGCTAGGTGACACAGTGAGTAAGAGCACTGGCTTCAGAGTTGGGATGACCCGAGATTGGATATGGCCTCAGAAAATGAGCATCCACACACAAATAATGACTGGCCATGTAACCTTGAGCAAGTTACTTAACCCCAATTGCTTTAAGAAAAAAGAAAGAATGAAACCATAGGGTGGATATAGTTAATTTCCCTCCATTCTCATGAGTCTAATTGTTTCTTCATATGTTTGTAAATGTGTCAGGAGGCCACAGTTGGAAAGGCTATTGGAGACCAGTTTGATTTAATTTACCTCCCTTTGTTCCTTTCTTTTCTTGGGACTCATGATAAATGGCAAAGGTTTGGGGACTTAATAGAGGTCAACAGATAGGCTAATATTGTATAAGTAAGTAGTGTGGCTATTAAGTTTGAAGATACTAAATTATAGTTAACAATGTGACTAACAGCATTACCAATAGCACCCAATGATCCTTTTAAAAGGAAATACTTTCCCATTCTCTTCTGTAGGGCAGGGTAATTTTTAGTAATTTTGAAGTGACTAGAAGGATCAATAAACTACCATGAGGTCTACTTCAGACCCAATTTTATAATCCCATGCCAAGAAATACTGTAAAAAACAAATTTTAAATTGGGAATCAGATGGTGATCAAATAACTATTCTATTGTAAATATTCTGGAGTTTGCCTCTAGTAAAATAATACTATGAAAAAAAAATTATTTAGTATCATTTCACATGGTACCAAATTCAACAGAGGTTATAGTCAACTATATATATATATATATATATATATATATATATATATATATATATATATATATAGTGTGTGTATACATACATATATATGAATACGTACATAGTTACAAAATTGACATTTTTGATCAATTTGACAGATTTAACCGAATTCATCATACTGCAATCAAAATTTTTCTAACCATGTTGATTAAATCAGCCAATTAATTTTATGTTGAACAGAAACAACCTAAGTTAATTAAAAAAAAAAAGATGCTGGTCCACATGTTATATGGACCAATTGCAATAATGGAACCAAGTTATTTACAAAATGAAAACAAGAAGCAAAAATAACAACACTGGTTATAACAAGTATAGCATTATTATATATTCATGTATCCACATGAGTATAAATATATCTTTGTGTGTGTGTATACACGTGTATTTATTCCCCAAAGTCTGAAAGTCACTTGAGAGAAACGACTATTTCTTTTTCATCTCTAAAACTCTAGTGTTCACCACATTCTTTGTTATATTATAAATGCTGGAAAATTTACTGAATGAATCAATGAATGGATGGATAAATGTTTAATAACATAAATTAATCACTATAAAGAAGAGACTGAAGCATTTGACATACAACTTCAGTTATACATGACACAAATGATAATACTTAATGATAAAATTTTATTCTCAACACACAATTTCCTTTTGGGCTAAGGGAGCAAGAAAAAAAACATCAAACTTAACCTTGCACAATTAATAATGGAAAGGTCAGCAGTGACAACACTGCATAGAAGCCAAATGATCCTAAACTAGAATAATAGCTGCATATTTGGACAATAAATGACAGAGCAGGGCTGTTTTCCCAAGGTAACCTCAATCTCTGTAACATTTGCTATTTGGAGAAAAGAAGAATGTTATGCCTTATATTTAATGGGTGTCAACATCACCATTACAAATATCAGCTAATTACTTAGTGGTAAAGAGCAGGGCTTATCTTTGAGTTAAGTCATGGAAGAGACAATATGCAAACAAGAATATGATATAGAAAATAAATGTAGCTATATGTATGTCAGTGAAAAACTCCTAGGTTAAGTAGTGGATCAGAAAGCATAGTTGTTTAACCATTAGTTTATTTTTATCAGTACAGGGGGAAGATGGTGGAAGATGGGAATACTTGGATATTTGGAAATGCATGCACACCTTGTCATAGCACTGAAGTCTTTCTATATTTTCAAAGACTTTGCTAGTAACAGTGAGTGAGAATTGATGGATCCTATGAAACTGAAATGGCTTCAATAAAAGTCCATGAAGATGGCATGTCTTCCTTCTGAAGAGTCAACTTTAATCTCACATACTCATATTCTCTTAGAAGCCCTTTGCAATCCTCAATGATATCAGTACCTTTCCTTTAAGATGAGACCTAACTATAGAGTACATATCTTGTTTGAACATAGTTCTTATTTTCTCTCTCAATAGAGTGTGACTGTATTTTGCCTTTCTTTATATGCCCAGTCCTCAGCACAGTGCCTGGCACATCGAGAGTGCTGAAAAAGCTTATTGACTAGTATGGGAAGATCAACCAGGATCCAGCAGTATGTTGTCTACAAGAGACATGCTTGAAACAGATGGGGATGCTTTTTAGTTGTTGTTTGCTTGTGAGTGTGCTTTTCTAGTCATCGTCCCCAATGGTAAACCCACAAAAAATTATTCATTATAACAAGATCAGTTTCCTCATTTACAAAATGAGGAGGTTGGGTTCTTTACTGATTAAAACCATTTACCAATCAAATTTTTTGATTTACAGTAACTAGAGTTGTTTGTAAAATAGTTTATAAATACCACCTGTTATGGCACAATGTGATTGATATTTGACTTAAAGGGACTGTACCCATTCTAAAAAATAATGGATTCTTGATTTTTTTTTTGCCTTTTTGGAGAGCAATTGGGGTTAAGTAACTTGCCCAAGGTCACATGGCTAGGATTTTGTTTGTGTTTGTTAAGTATCTGAGGCCGGATCCGAACTCAGGTCCTTCTGACTCCAGGGCCGGCACTCACTGCGCCATCTGGCTGCCCCAGGATTCTTGATTTTAATGGAATTTAAACAAATTATCCACATTTCACTTTGAGAAATGTTTACAATATGGAGTACCAGGAATATAGTATTTCTAGAGTGTGCATAAACACATTTATGTCATAACGCTATACACACATGGGTATGTGTAAGTGTAATATATATATATATATATATATGTGTGTGTGTGTGTGTGTGTGTGTGTAATGTATTGATGTGTGTACACATGTGTATATAAATATGTATATATTATATGTGTATATATATTATATGTGTATGCCTACCTCTATATATAGAGATAAAAATGATAGATAAAACATTTGAAAATGTATTTACTTATTTTTAATGATCTTTGCTTTTTAAATGTTGAGTTCCAAATTTCCCCCCTCCCTTTCATTCCTCCCCACACAGCCAGAGAAGACAAGTAATATGATATCAATTATTCATGTGAAACCATGTAAAACATAGTTTCATATTAGTCATATTGCAAAAAAAAGTAAAAAAAAAGTGAGAAAATATATTTTTATCATGAGACCTTTTGAATTTAATTGAATCATTATATTGATTTGAGTAATCAAGTCTTTCATAGTTCCTTATTACCACATCACTGTTACTGTACACAATGATCTCCCAGTTCTCACCTTACTTTGTATCAGTTCACACCTTACTTTGTATCAGTTCACATAGGCTTTGCCTTTTTTGTCCTGAAACAATCCCCTCATCATTTGGATAGCACAATAGAACTTCGTCATAATCATATATCACAATTTGTGCATCCATTGTCCTATTGATGGACATCCCTTCAAATTCCAATTATTTGGGGGCGGCTAGGTGGCTCAGTGAGTAGAGCGCTGGCCCTGGAGTCAGAAGGACCTGAGTTCGGATCCGGCCTCAGACACTTAATTCACACAAACAAAAACCTAGCCGTGTGACCTTGGGCAAGTTACTTAACCCCAATTGTCCTAAAGGGGCGGCTAGGTGGCGCAGTGAGTAAGAGCGCCGGCCTCAGAGTTGGGATGACCCGAGATCAAATCCGGCCTCAGAAAATGAGCACCCACACACAAATAATGACTAGCTGTGTAACCTTAAGCAAGTTACTTAACCCCAATTGCTTAAAAAAAAATTCCAATTATTTTGCAACGCAAAAAGATACAAATATTTTGAACCTATAGGTCACATTCCATTTTACTTTATCTCTGTGGGATACAGATCTAGTAGTAGCATTGCTGGGTTAAAGGGTATGGAGAGTTTCATAGCCCTTTGGTCATAGCTTCAAATTCTTTCTTCTCATGAATGGCTGGACTCACTACTCATTGCTCCACTATTAGTGTACCTCTTTTCATTCATAGCCTCCAGCCTTTGTTACTTCTGATAAATGTGAAATGATAATTCTAAATTGTTTTAATTTGAATTTTTCTGAAGGAGAGTAATTTAGAGAATTTTGTATATGACTATAAATACATTTTTGTTTTTTCTTCTGAAAATTGCCTATTAATATATTTTGAGCATTTCAGTTAGGAAATGGCTCCTTTTTTATAAATTTGACTCAATTTCCTATATATCTGAAAAATTAGACCTTTATCAGAGAAACTTGCTATTATTTTTTTATGTTTGCTATTACTTCATTATGTGTGATACCTTCTAAGAAAATGTATTTTATTTGATAATCTTAGTTAGATTTATTTTCCCTTTGCTTTGTCTGCAACCATGATTGCTACTACCCCTGCCTTCCATCCTTTGACTGGAACATATTAGGTTCTGTTCCAGCCTATTACTTTTACTCTGTGCATATCTGTTTCAAGCGTGTCTCTTGAAGACAACATACTATTGGATTCTGGTTTCTAGTCTATTCTGCTATCTGCTTATGATTTATATTTGATTCATCCCATTTACATTTATGATTATTTTGCATTTCCCTCAATTTCATAGTCTTCTGTTTATTATTCTCCCTTTTTATCCTGTCTCTCCTCAAAAGTTTATTTTGTTTCTAAACACTGCCTCTATTAATCCTGCCTCCTTTTATCATCAGCCCCCAATTCTCTTATCACTTTTCCATTCTATTTGTGAATTAGGTAAGATTACTTTCAATACATAATATGTACGTATAGATGTATGTGTATGTGAAGTTAAAATTTGCCCTCCACCACACTCCCTTCATTGTAAAACTCTTGCTTTTGTGCCTCTTTTAATGAGATTTTTTCTTTTTCTTTTTTTTTTTTTTGCCTTTTGGAGGGCAATTGGGGTTAAGTAACTTGCCCAAGGTTACACGGCTAGGTTTTTGTTTGTGTGTGTTAAGTGTCTGAGGCCAAATCTGAACTCAGGTCCTTCTGACTCCAGGGCTGGCGCTCTACTTCCTGTGCCACCTAGCCGCCCCCAATGAGATTTTTCTATACTGTCTCTTCCCCCTTCCCTTGGTTCATTCCTCTTCCTTACCACTTTATTTTGTTTTGTTTTGTTGCCATTATTCACAAATAACTGAATCACACGTGCCCATTATCTATGCAAACTCTTCTTAACTGACCTAATAATGAGAAGATTCTTGGAAGTTACATAGACCATCTTCCCTTATAGGAATGCAAACAGTTAATTCTTTTTAAAGTATTTATGATTTCTCTTTCATATTTTTTGTATTTATGCTGATTTTGAATCTTTTTAAATATCATGTTTCCTACTTCACTCTGGTGTTTTCATTGGGAATAAAACATATTCTTGAACATCTACTATTTCATTAACTTCATTTTCTCCAGAAATTTTATACATTTTGGGGGGTAAAGGGTAGGGTATTCTTGACTATAGTCCTAAAATTTTCTGGAATATCATGTTCTAAAACCTCTAGTACAATATGGAAGCCATTAAATATTGTGTCATGCTGACTATGGCTCCATTGGATTGGACATATTTGGATTGTTTATTTCTGGCTGCTTGCAAAATTTTCTCGTTGTCCTGGGAGCTCTGAAATTTGCCTATAATATTCCTGGGGATTTTCCTTTTGGGATTTCTTTCAGTTGATCAGTTGATTTTTTTTATTTCTATTTTTTCACATGGATCTAAGATACTGGGACATTTTCCCCTGATAATTTCTTTTGTTTTTGTTTTGTTTTGTTGGGGTTTTTTGTTTTTGTTTTTTGTTGTTGTTTTTTTCATTAATTTATAAGTTTAGTTTCAGTTAACAAGACTCAATTCTATAGTTCCTTGATTTTCAAATTTCCTTTACCTCCCTCCCCGCCCCCTACTACAGTTTATAGTCCAGTATAGGATCTGCAAATACATTCATATTATACATTAGTCCAATTACAAAGGTGTATTATACTAGGTGGGATGAAAAATGGTAGAGAAGAAATAAAACCAAACAATGAAAAGAAAAATATCAATTATTCTGCTTCCATCAGGATTCAAACTCAGTTCTTTCTAGTTATTTCCCTGGATGTCACATTTCTCTCCTTCATGAGTCTTTCGGGATTGGCTTATATCACTGCATTGCTGAAAAGAATCCAGCCTATCATAGTTGGTCATCACACATATGATGTGTTTGTGATTGTATACAAATTTCTCCTGGTTCTACTCTTCTCACCCAGCATTAGTTTGTATAAGCCTGTCCAGGTAAATATGAAATCCGTCTCCTCCTTGTTTCTTATAGCACAATAATGTTCCATTACATTCATATACCACAACTTGTTTAGCCATTCCCCAATTAATGGGCACCCTTTTAATTTCCAATTCTTTGCAACTACGAAAAGAGCTGCTATAAATATTTTTGTACATATGGTTCTTACTCCCTCTTCTATGATCTCTTTGGGATATAACCCTAGAAGTGGTATTGCTGGGTCAAAGGGTGTGAAATTATTTATACCACTTTGGGCATAATTCCAGATTGCTCTCCAGAATGCTTGGATAAGTTCACAACGCCACCAGCAATGCATTAGTGTTCCAATTTATCCACATCCTCTCCAGCATTTGTCATTTTCTTGTTTTGTCATCTTAGCCAATCTGACTGGAGAGATGTGGTATCTCAGAGTTGTTTTGATTTGAATTTCTGTAATCAATAGTGATTTAGAGCATTTCCTCATATGCTTATAAATATATTTAATTTCTTTCTCTGAAAATGGTCTGTTCATATCTTTTGGCCATTCATCAATTGGGGAATGACTTGTATTCTTATAGATTTGACTCAGTTCTCTGTATATTTTAGAAATGAGTCCTTTATCAGACATAGGTTGTAAAAAATCTTTCTCAATTTGCTATCTCCTTCTTGATCTTGGTTACATTGGCTTTGTTTGTACAGCAGCTTTTCAATTTAATGTAATAAAAATTATCCATTTTGCATTTTATAATGCTCCCTAATTCTTGTTTGGTCCTAAAGTCTTCCCCTCTGCCCAGATTGCTTACAGTATCATCCTTTATACCTGTATCATGCACCCATTTACACTTGATTTTGGTATATGGTGTTAGATAATGATCTATGCCCAGTTTCTGCCATACTGTATTCCAGTTTTCCCAGCAGTGTTTGTCAAATAGTGAATTCTTATCCCCAAAACTGGGGTCTTTGGGTTTATCAAACAATAGATTACTATACTCATTAACTGCTGGAACTCTTGCACCCAATCTATTCCATTGATCCACTACTCTACTCCTCTCCCAGTACCAAGCAGTTTTGAAGACTGCTGCTGTATAATACAGATTAAAATATGGTATAGGTAGTCCACCTTCCCTAGCATTTCTTTTCATTAATTCCCTTGATATTCTAGACTGTTTGTTTTTCCAAATAAATTGTGTTACTATTTTGTCTTATTCTTAAAAGTAGTTTTTTTTTTTTTTGGCAAATTGATTGCTATGGCACTAAATATATAATTTAGTTTGGGTAAAATTTTCTTTTTATTATATTAGCTCAAAACAGCCACAAGTAACTGATATTTTTCCAATTAGTTAGATCTGATTTTATTTGTGTGAGAAGTGTTTTGTAGTTGTTATCATAATAGGTTCTGGGTTTGTTTTGGCAGGTAGATTCCCAAATATTTTATGATGTCCACAGTGACATTAAATGGAATTTCTTTTTCTATCTCTTGCTATTGAGTTTCATTAGGGATATACAGGAATGCCGAGAATTTGTATTGGTTTGTTTTATATCCTGAAACTTTGCCAAATTTATTTATTGTCTCAAGTAGTTTTTTACTTGATTCTCTAGGATTCTCTATGTATATCATCATATTATCTTCAAAGAGTGATACCTTGGTGTCTTCTTTGCCTAATTTGATTCTTTTTTCTTCTCCATTTGCTACTGCTAACGTTTCTAGTACCAGATTGAATAAGAGGGGTGATAGTGGACACATTTGTTTCACTCCTGATCTTATTGGAAATGTTTCTAGTTTATCCCCATTGCATATAACACCTGCTGATGGTTTTAAATAGATGGCATCAACTATTTTAAGGAAGGCTCCATTTATTCCTATACTTTCTAGTGTTTTTAATAGGAATGGATGTTGTACTTTGTCAAAAGCCTTTTCTGCATCTATTGAGATAATTATGTGGTTTCTGCTAGTTTTATTGTTGATATGCTCAATTATACTGATGGCTTTTGTAATATTAAATCATCCTTGCATTCCTGGAATAAATCCTACCGATAAAAGTGTATTGTTTTTGTGATAAGTTGTTGGACTCTTTTGGCTAAGATTTTATTTAAAAATTTTGCATCTATATTCATGAGGGAAATTGGTCTATAATTTTCTTTCTCTGTTTTATCTCTTCCCGATTTAGGAATCAGTAACATATTTGTGTCATAGAAGGAATTTGGTAGGACTCCTTCTTCAATAATTTTCCCGAATAGTTTGTAGAGTATTGGAATCAATTGTTCTTTAAATGTTTGATAGAATTCACTAGTAAACCCCTCTGGCCCTGGAGATTTTTTCCTAGCGAGTTCATTGATGGCTTGTTTGATTTCTTTTTCTGAGATGGAGTTATTTAGGTAATTCACTTCCTCTTCAGTTAATCTGGGCAACTTGTAATTTTGTAATTATTCATCCATTTCACTAAGATTGTCATATTTGTGTCCATACAATTGGGAAAAATTAATTCCTCATTATTTTTTTGATTTCCTCTTCATTGGAGGTAGATTCACCGTTTTCATTTTTGATACTCATAATGTGGTTTTCTTCTTTTTTTATCATATTGACTAAGGGTCTATCAATTTTATTGCTTTTTTTCATAAAACCAGCTCTTAGTTTTATTTATTACTTCAATAGTTTTCTTAATTTCAATTTTATTAATATCTCCTTTGGTTTTCAATATTTCAAAGTTAGTACTAAATTGGGGATTTTCAATTTGTTCTTTTTCTAGCTTTTCCAATTGCATGTCCAATTCATTGACCTCCCTTCTCACTGCTTTAAGCAAGTATGCACTCACCGATAAAAAACTTCCCCTAAGAACTGCCTTTAATGCATTCCACAAATTTTGGTATGTTGTCTCATTTGGTATGTTGGTATGTTGTCTCATTCTCTTGAAAGAAATCATTGATTCATTCTGAAATTTCCTGTTTGACACACCCTTCTTTAGGATTAAATCGTTTTATTTCCAATTAGTTTTTAGTCTATCTTTCCATGGCCCTTTATCACATATAATTTTTATTGCATCATGATCTGAGAATGATACGTTTAATATTTCTTCCTTTCTGCACTGAATTGTGAGGTTTTGATGCCCTAGTACATGGCCTATTTTTGAGTATGTACCATGCACTGCTGAGAAGAAAGTAAATTCCTTTTTATCCCCATTCAGTTTTCTCCAGAGATCCATCTTATCTAGTCTCTCTAAAGTTCTATTCACCTCCTTAACTTCTTTCTTGTTTATTTTGAGGTTAGATTTATCAAGTTCAGAAAGGGGGAGATTAAGGTCCCCCACTAGTATAGTTTTGCTATATATTTCGTCCTCTAATTCCTTTAACTTCTCCTCTAGGAATTTGGATGCTATACTACTTGGTTAATATATGTTGAGTAATAATATTGCTTCATTCTCAATGGTGCCTTTTAGCAGGATATAATTTCCTTCCTTATCTCTTTTAATTAGATCTGTTTTTGCTTTTGCTTTATCTGAGATGAGTATTGCTACCCCTGCTTTTTTTTTTTACTTTAGCTGAGGCATAAAAAATTCTACTCCAACCTTTTAACTTTACCCTGTGGGTATCCCATTGTTTCAAATGTGTTTTTTGAAGACTGTATAGTGTAGGATTATGTTTTTTTTTAAACACATGCTTTATTAACTTCTGTATTACATCATTCATTTCCGCCAGATTTTGAGTTACAATCATTCCCCTCCCCCGTTATTCCCCTACCCAACCTCCCAGAATAGCATTCCCACAAGATATCGCTTCCTCTAATCTGCTCTCTCCCATACCTTCTCCCATACCCCCTTCGACTTTTCCATTAGAAGAAGGTGAATCTTTGTGTCCCAATGCCTGCACATCTTATCTCCCAATTATAAGCAAAAGAGTATTAATAATAGTATATATATATATATATATATATATATAAAACATTTAATGTTACGACCTCGAATTTCAGATCCATTTCCTTCCTCCCTTGTCACCCATTCCTTCTTGGGAGATAAGTAATTCAGTATATGTTGTACATGTCTAGCTATGCAAAACATTATCATAGTAGATATATTGTACAAGGCTGCTTATAATTCCCTCCCACTCATCCCACCCCCCACCTAGTCCATTCCCTACATGATCCTGTCCCTCTTCTATAGTGGGTACTTCCAACCTCCCCTCCCCCCAAGGATGCCCTCCCATCCATCATCCCTCCTCTCATCCCCCTTCCCCCTATTCTGCTGCAGGTTGAGATATCCCATTTAGTATGTATGTCATTCTCTCCCTGAACCAAATTCAATGAGAATGTGGTTTTGCCTTTTTTTTCCTTCCTATTCTCCCTCTCCCTTGTAACCACTTCCCCTTGCTTCTTCTACATGAGATAGTTTACCCTACCCTGTCTCTCCCCATCTCCTCTTGCCACTTTCCTCTCTCACCTCATAATTTCATCCCTTAAGTATTCTCCCTTCCCAACAGATTCGACCTATGTCCTCTATCCATATATAACTGTAACCATATACACACACATTCACATATGTATTTATATGGCCACACACCCTTCTTCCATTATTTTCATAATGAGAAAGATATCATCAGTCACAGTTATTGCTTTCCATATAGGAATGTAAATAGTTCAACTTTGATAAGTTCCTTTTGATTTCTTTTCCTTCTTGTGGAAGGATGTCAAATTTTCTATTCAATTCTGGTTTTTTCCTCAAGAATGCTTGAAAGTCCTCTATTCCACTGAATGACCATATTTTCCCCTGAAACAAAATACTCAGTTTTGCTGGGTAGGTGACCCTTGGGTTCATTTTTCCCTTACCCTGTGGGTATCCCTTTGTTTCAAATGTGTTTCTTGTAGACAGCATATTGTAGGATTATGGTTTTTAATCCATTCTGCTATCCACCTCTGTTTTATGGGAGAGTTCATCCCATTCACATTCACAGTAATAATGACTATCTGTCTCTTCCCCTCCATCCTATTGCCTCCCCTGTTTATGTTTTTGTTTCTTCCTTCTCCCTTCCCCTCCTTGAAGTTTTCCCTTTTGACAGCCCCCTCTCTCAGTGTTCCCACCCAGTGAACCACCTTCTTAACCTACCCTTTCCTGTTACTACTATTTCCCTCCCCTCTAATCCCCCTTTTTAGTCTTTTTCTTTCCAACCCCCCTTTACCTTCCACTACCTATAGGACAAAATAGATTTTTATACTCATCAGAGGAAGTTGCTACCCATTTGACTCCAAACCAATGAGAGTAAATTTCCAACAGTGCTCCTCTCCCTCCCTCCTTTCCCTCTATTTAATGGATTTATGTGTCTATTCACATTAGAGTCTTAAAGTTCACTGATTAAATTGATCCCTCTTTGAACCAGAACCAGTGAGAATAGTGTTTAAATGATGTTCCTCTCCCTTTTTCTTTCCCCTCTACTATAGTGTGTTTTAATGACCCTTTACCTGGCATATTTCATCATTTCCTATCCCATCCTTTCCTCTTTCCTATTACAGTCCCTTTGATCCCCTTAATAGTTTTTTTTAAGTCTTCAGGGCATTCATACCCACACCCTCTATCTAAGTATAACCCTTTTGAAGGTCATGATAATCATAAAAAATTTATATTGACAGTTATCAGATCCTCATATCAGGATGTGAACATTGTGCATTTGTTGCATCCCAAGTAATTAGCTTGTGTTTATGAGTGTGGGTGTGTGCATGTATGTATGTGTGAGTCTGTGTTTTCCTTTTTATGTCTTTCTTGAGTCTTGTAATTGGAGATCAAATTTTCCATTGAGCTCTGGTTTTTTCATCAGGAAAGTCGGGAAGTCCCTTATTTCATTAACCGACCATCTCCTTGCCTGAAAGTTTATGCTCAGTTTTGGCGGGTATTTAATCTTGGTTGTTGTCCTAGCTCTCTTGCCCCATGAAATATCAAATTCCAGTCCCTCTGACCTTTTAATGTAGAAGCTTCTAGGTCCTGTGTGATCCTAACTGTGGTTCCTAGATATTTCAATAGTTTCTTTTTGGCTACTTGCAGAATTTTTTCCTTAATCTTATAATTCTGGAATTTAGCTACTATATTTCTTTTAGTTTTCAATTTGGGATCTCTTTCAGGAGGAGTCAGGTGAATTCTTTTGATAACTATTTTATCTTCTGATTCCAGGATCTCAGGATAGTTTTCCTTGACAATCTCTTGGAGGATGTTGTCTAGGCTCCTTTTTTCATTATGATTTTCTGGTAGACCAATAATTCTTAAGTTATCTCTCCTGGATCTGTTCTCTAGGTCAGTTGTTTTTCAGTGAGATATTTTACATTTTCTTCCAATTTTCTAATCATCTTGTTTTGTTTGAATGTCTCTTGTTGCATCATAGAGTTCTGAGTTTCAATTTGATTGAATCTAATTTTTAGCGAATTATAGTCTTCAGTTAGTTTTTGAAGGTCCTTTTTTAGGGAAGTATTTTCTCCAATTACTTCACTAATTTTACTTTTTAAGGATTTGTTTTCTTCACTGAGTCTTTTTTCCAAGTTGGTCACTGCCTTCCTGATTTGTTCTTTAAAATCTTTCTTAAGCTCCTCCAAGAATGCTATTTGGGCTTGAGACCAGTTCATATTTCCTTCTGTGGTCTCAGATGTGGGTGGAGAGTCCAAATTGTCCTGTGTATTTGGTTGTTCTTGACCTACATAGTAAGCCCAGATAAATTTTCTTGCCTTCCCCTTGTCTTTTTCAGCTTCCTTCCTTCCCATTGTGATTTCCTATTTCTTAATTTCTCAGGCTATGAGTTAAGTTAGGGGCCTGGTTGTTGACTTTGAATGCTGTAGCCTCTGGGTGTCTAGTTTGTGGCTAAGGCAGGAATCTCAGAGAGGAATGTAGATGCACATTGAGTAGTCTGTGGAGGTGTGTAGATCTGACCACATCAAATTTCTGCCTCTATAACCCTGCACTAGAAGCAGGCTTTTGTTGGTGAGGTGAGGTGGGGCTTGTTGGGACCCCTCCCTCTCTTCTCTTCAGGCTCCTGGCTGTCTCAGTTACACACCTTCTTAGAGACTCCCAAGCCTGAAGCTATTTCCATTAACTTGTGATTTCAATCTGGGTGGGAGTCTTATCTTTGGGTTTTCTACTTCTTGAAGGAGGGATGGGAGGACCTGAGCAACTAGAATTTACTTTGCCATTCTAGCCCCTGTATTATACAGGCAGGCATTTTCTAAACTTCTAGGCTGGGGGCCCATTGCTGCAGGAGAAGCTGTGGTCTCATCTGGGGACCTGACTCTCCTACCTGGCTCCAATGATTCCTCCTGTCCCCTTGTGAGATGAAGGTGAGATGACTGCAATTCATCCTTGGTAAGTCTGCTAGGGCTTCTTCTCTCTCTGGTGTAGTCTGCTTGTCTGCTCTTAAGTCTGATCTGTGCAGACCCCATGAGCTCTCCACTCATCCTGTCCAGACACCCCTGATAATTTCTTAAAATATGAAGACTAGACGCTTCTTTAATAATGGCTTTAAAGTAGGTCCATAATTCTTACATTTTTTCTCCTTGATCTATTTTCTAGGTCAGTTGTTTATTTCTGATGAGATATTTTCACTTTTCTTCTATTTTTCTTCTTTTGATTGTGTTTGATTCTCAATGTCTCATAAAGTCATTAGCTTCCATTTACTCAATTTTTTAATATTTAAGGAAATTTTCTTTTCAGTAAGTTTTGATACCTCTTTTTTACATTTGGCCACTTCTGCTCTTTAAGGAATCCTTTTCTTCTGTGAATTATTGTGTCTCTTTTGCTATTTGTCCAATTCTGTTCTCTGTAATATTTTGTGCCTCTTTTTACGAAGTTGTTAATTCTCTTTTCATAATTTTCTTGCCTCATTCTCGTCTCTTTTCCCATTTTCACCTCTTCTCTTCTTATCTCTCTCTTTTTAAATTTTTTCTCCAGGATTTCTTATTCACTTTGTGTAGAATTAATGTTTTTCTTTGGGGCTTTGGTTTTAGCTATTTTCATGTTATTGTTTTCTTCCAAACTTAGTCATTTTCCAGTCTATTTATTGACTTTAAACTTTAAGTTAAAGAAGGGTACTGCTCATTTTAAGCTGTAGGATTATTTATACTACTATTTTCAGAGCAAGTTTTAAGGGGGGTCTACAAGTTTTCAGTTCTTGCTAGGTGGTGTGATGTAGGGAGTGGTGTGGTCACTGCTCTTCTTGCCTGTGTCCTGGTTTTTACTCAGGAAGTGTCCTTACTACTCTGCATCTACAAGCACTACTGTCCCTCTTAGCCCTGAAACTCAGACCAAGATAATTTTCCTTTGTGACTAACTACAAGCACTCCTCTCTGCCCTTGAACTGCTACCTGGAACTTTGCCCTAAACTGTGTACAAGCTGAAATGCCTACCATCTCCACATGTATCAAATGGCATCAAAGTGTCCTCTGTAATTTCTACATAACCAATTTTGAAACCCCATTACTGTCTCTTTACTTAAAGCGCCCAGAGCTGTTTCTTCTGTGGTAATTGTTGCTGTCTGTGCAAGTGGACTGTGGACAGATCTCCACTATGGTGTCACTGATTTCTTCTACATATTTCCTAAATATACTTGGGATGGAAAAATATCTCATGTTGACCTTTTTTGGCTTTTTCACTCCAAAGTTTACATTGAGTTGTTATTTTAAAATTCTGTGAAGGGGAATATTGAGAGAGTTCAGGTGGATTACTGTCTCTAATCTATCATCTTGGCTCCATACTGAGATACAAGCTTTTATAAAACTGTACTAAAACTTTTGGGACACAATGTATAAACACACATGCAAATGGAGTGTTGGATCTGTAAAGCCATGGTCGTGAGAGAATGAGAATCACATCTTATATATCACTCCAGGCTTTCCCTAGTCCAACTCATTCTGTACATTATTACCATGCCAATCTTTCTCACTTATTTTCAAATATAATATGGCATCATTCTGGCTATGCTACATTATTTCCTCTTCTTTGTCATTCTCCCTCTTTCCTAGTATAGTCAATCTCCTCCACATCCTAGAAACATAGTGTTACCTGTATCGACAACTTAGCTGCTATTGGTTCCTTAGCCTGAAGTGATCTCTTATTTCTGGTCTTACAAATTGCTTGTGTCCTTCAAGACCCATGTAAAAATTTTATTTTGCATGAAATTTCTAAGACTTTTAAATTATCTTTGACTTCCAAACCCTTGAAATCAAAATGACCCTATGTAGTATCCAATAATATATTGCTTAGCCTGCTTTGTTTTATTTTCTAGTGTTATTGCTGTTTTCCTAACTAGTTTATCATTTATTTAGAGGCAAGGACCAGATATCTACTGTACTTGTATTCTTTCCATAATTTATGAAATAGTTGTAACTATAGATTAGACAGCAAAGTAGCACAGGGTATAAGGTATTGGCCCTGTGTTCAAATTTGACTTCAGATGCTTACTACCTGTTTGACATTGGGCAAATCATTTAACCCCATTTGTCTCAGTTTGCCAAATGTAAAATGCACTAGAGAAGGAAATGCCAAACCATTCCATTTTTTTTTTCCAAGAAAATCCGAAATGAGGTCACAGAGAGTTGGGCATGACTGAAAGGACTCAGCAACAACACCAAATATCATGAACTTTAATATTTTGTTAAAAGTTGGTTGGATGATAAGTTAAAGGTGGGAAAAATTGCCTATTCAGAAGAACTCAAAGAATGTATAAATGATATACAATTTACCATGAATGATGCTGTAAATATTCTTGGAAAAGGAATGCTAGAGAATGCATTTGCTCACAAATAAAACCTTAGGTTGCAAAGTCAATGATATGCTATTATGAACATTAAAAGGGATGGTGGGAAGGGACCCAAAAATCTTTAAAATATGAACTCGAATAATGGAAGAGGGATTAGGTTTCTTCTTGTCCCTTGAGGACAGAATTGTGAACAATGAATGAAAATTGCAAAGAGACAAACTAAGAATAGCTGTCAGGATAATTTTGCTAACAACTAAACACATGGAATAGACTACTTCAAGAGGAAAAAAGTTCCTTGTTATTAGAGATATTTATGAGGAAGTTAGATGGGCACTTATCTGTAATTTTGTATTTGGGTTTTTTGGGTTGTTATATATTGGGCTGGACACCTTTTGATGTTCTTTTGAATTTTAAAAATGTGTAATTCTGTAATATATATGTGTGTGTGTGTATATGTATACATATATGTATACATATACACAAGACATACACAGACATATATAAACAAGGAATATGCATATATACATATATGTATGTATATACATATATGTGTAAGTGTATACACACACAAATTTAGACATCTACAGAATCTACAGGGTATAGAGAGAGGTATTGGGTAGATATTGTTGAACACATAGAGAGTTTGAATTCTTACTCCAATATTTAATAGCTTCATGATATAGCTTTATTTTGTATCAGTTATCTTTACTGTATAAAATTCATAATAATAATAATGCTTGTAATATACAACTTATTCACAGAATGAAACTTAGAAATCTTAGAAACCATTTAATCCAACAAGAACATGACTAGAAATTCTCTCTAGAACATGACTGAGCTATGGACATTTACCCTTGGCTTAAATACCTGCAATAAATAGGAGTCCACTATGGCTTGATGTAGAAAGTTTCACTTTGTGAAAAAAATTTCCTTTTTTACAGAGATATCACCTCCTTATTTGTTAAGTCAAAATGTTTTTTGTTTTTTTTTTTTGCTACAATTCCTAATTCTGTTCTCTAGAAAGAAGTAAAAACATGTTCTCAAGATAATTTTGAAAGATATAGTTGGTAAAATTTGATGTACTATAGTGATGTGAATTAGTGTTATGATTTCCAAGGCTTCCCTACATCAGGAACTTCAGGGCAAGGTTACAAAATTCTCTCTTTTAATGGCTTAAACCTCCATTCACAGATTTCAAACTTTACCTCCCCTAGGTTTGT
The DNA here is from genome assembly GCA_011680675.1 of Gymnobelideus leadbeateri. NCBI lineage: Eukaryota > Metazoa > Chordata > Mammalia > Diprotodontia > Petauridae > Gymnobelideus > Gymnobelideus leadbeateri. The sequence continues at coordinate 200,897 of WOXC01005863.1, read as the reverse complement.
CACTCTCTGTTTTCAAATAATCACCAATCTCACAACTTTTCCCTGTACATTTCTCCTCAGCCACTTTGGGTTTATGGAAATTTCTGAGCAATAATATTTCCTGAATATTGAATCTGTTCTTTGTAATGGTGATTCAATTTTACAGCTTCTTTCTAGAAGTTGCTACAATGTACAAAAAGCTAATTCCCAATGATTGTTTCATTCAGTATTTCTCTGGCTTTCAGCAAGGGGTTCTTTTTGCCTCTAGGAGATACAGTGGATAGATTGTATGTCCTCGAGTCAGGAAGATCTGATTTAAAATCCAACCTAAGGTAATTACTAATTGTGTGACCCTGGCCAAAACACTTAACTTCTGTCTGTATCAGTTTCCTCAGCTTTAAAATGTTAGCACTTACCCAAGATTCTTAGGAGGATCAAATGAAACAATATTTTAAAGAACGCAACATATTTATTACTGACAAATTATAGGAATTAAACAAATGCTTAGTTCCTTCCTGTTCTTGGGTGATGTATTCACTTCATCAGGGACATTTAACAGAGCTTAGTTTTATAGGAATTTGGACCTGGAAGTGACCTTGAACCTAATCCCTTCCAGGTCCGTAAAAGAGTAAACTAAAGCACACAGTTGTTGTTCATTCATTTTTTTTTTTGTTATGTCTGAATTCTTCATGACACCATTCTTGGCAATGATACTGGAAGGGTTTGCTATTTCCTTCTATGGCTCATATTATAGATGAGGAAACTGAGCAAAGAGACTTAAGTGACTTGCCTAGCACCACACAGCTAGTAAGTGTGAGACAACAGATTTGAACTCAAGAAAATGAGACTTTCTGACTCTGGGTCCAGCATTCTATCCACTGTGTCATCTAGCTGCTCTGAGACACAGAAGAAGGAATACATTTCTCTAGGGTGAAACAAACAGTAAGTGATAGAGCCAGGATTGAAACCCAAATCTTTTGGCTATATAATTTTGCTTATATACCATTAATATGCCACTATATTTAAATTCTTACCATTATATTAGTGAGTGCCAAATTTATTTTCTTCCCAGATTGTGACAAAATAAAGCATTCTTGAAACTGGGTTGTTTGTTGATGTCATATCTACAAGATTTCACATTACTAAGGGTGTTTTCCATCATTCTGAAGTTCAGCATATGATCATCACCATCAAAGTGTACCATCTTTCTCAATAAATGTTTGCTTGAATGAATCAATGAATAAATGAATGTCCTTTCCATTCAAGAACTTGGAATATCTTTGGAGTCATATTATTAAAGTGAGATTTTTTAAATAGAATTTAGTTGCTCCTTCAGTGTGAAATGTTTATTCATTTGTCAAATTGTCTCAAAGCACCACTTAATTCTTTTTTTTTTTTAAGCAATTGGGGTTAAGTAACTTGCCCAAGGTCACATGGCTAGGTTTTTGTTTGTTTGGGTTAAGTGTCTGAGGCCGGATCCGAACTCAGGTCCTTCTGACTCCAGGGCCGGCGCTCTACTCACTGCGCCACCTAGCCACCCCTCCACTTAATTCTTTAGAAAGATAAAATTCTTAACTCTGAAATATTTCTCAAGATTCATAAAGAGAGAGGTTAATGGAAGCATGTGATCACTTTTCCTATTAATATAGCATTATTTGAATACATTTTAGTTTACCTAATACAATACAAATGGAATTATTGGATATTAAGGATGTAATCTATTCTGAATCATGGTGGCAAAATCACTTTGTGAAGCACCTGAGCAGTTTGAAAAATGAACACCCACTTTGAATGTGATTGTGTTGGTCTTTCTTATTTGGAGGTTTATCAATGCAAATGATTATGAGACTTAAAAAACAAAAAGTTTTGAATAAACCATTTCTTAAATCATCTCTTTATTAATTTTGAATTAATATCAGCTAGGGTGAGTCAAGATAAGATCCACATTTGCTTCCCTTCATAGCCACAGAATTTTTAGTATTTTTATTGTATTTAAAATACAGTGCCCAAAGGGCTATAAAAATACTTACCTTTTGACCCAGCAATAACACTTCTAGGACAGTATCCCAAAGAGATCATAAAAAATGGGGAAAGTGAACACATGTACACAATATTTATAGCAGCTCTTTTTGTGGTGACCAAGAACTGCAAACTGGGGTGATGTGCATCAATTGCGAAATGGCTGAACAATTGTGGTATGTGAGTGTAATGCAATAATATTGCACGATGAGAAATGAAAAGCAATACTTCAGAAAAACCTGGAAAGACTTATGTGAACTGATGCTGAGTGGAGTGAAAAGAATTAGGAGAATATTATACCCAGTAATAGCCACAGTGTGCAATGAATAGCTTTGATAGACAGTTCTCAGCAATGCAAGGACCTAAAACAATTCCAAAAGACTCATGATGGGAAATGTCATCCACAACCAGAGAATGAAATGTGGAGTTTGAGTGCAGATTGAAATATACTATTTACTTTGTTGTTTCTTTTGTTTTCTCTTTCTGTTGGTTCTTCCCATTCATTCTAATTCATCTATACAATTTTACTAATGTGAAAATATGTTTCATAAGAATGTGTATGTAGAAATTATATCAGATTGCCTACCATCTTGGGGAGGGTAGAGGGAAGGGTGGAGGGAGGTGGAGAAAATTTAAAACTCATGGAACTGAATGCTGAAAACTAAAAATAAATAAATGTATAAAAAAGAAATAAAAAGGAAAATATATGTATCATCTATCACATTGCCTGAAATACAGGATGTGTCCACCATTTAAATAAATGCTTTGATTTCCATCAAGGGAAACTTTACAACATATCTTGCATTGAAATCTTCATTTCTTCTATTGATTGATAGATCAACATGTACTCATAAAGGATATCATAGGGCAAGTACTGTACCAGGCTATTATGGTGAAAAATCTAAAAGAGAGATAGCCCTACCCTTATTTTTTAATCATTGTTAAAGTTATTTTCTTATTTTTAGTTTTTGACATTCACTACCATAAGTTTTAAATTTTCTCACACTTCCTCCCACCCTAAAACATCATGCAATATGGTATTCACTTTACAAATATATTCCTATTAAACATTTTCACATTAGTCATCTTGTACAAAAGAATTAGAATGAATGGGAGGAACCATGACAAAGTGGGCGAAAACAACAACAAGGAAAAATAGCCTGTTGTCCTCTTCACTCTGCATTCAGACTGCTTATTCTTTCATTGGATGTGAATGGCATTTTCAATTTCAGAATTGTTTTAGGTCCTTACATTGGTGAGAAGGGTGAAGTCTATGAAAGTTAGTCATTGCACACTGTGGCTGTTACTGTGTACAACATTCTCCTGATTCGGCTCATTTGACTGAGCATAAGTTCATATAATTACTTCCAGGTTTTTCTGAAGTCCACCTGTTGATCATTTATTTTTCTTTTTTTTCTTTTTTATTTAATTAAATGTTTTATTAACTTATAGTTTACATCATTCATTTCCACAAGATTTTGAGTTTGGTATTTTTGCCCCATTTTTCCCTACCCACCACCCCAAAATAGTGATCCCACTGGATATTCCCACCTTCAATCTGCTCTCTCCCATACCTCCTCCAACTTTCCATTAGGGCATGGTGGATTTCTATGCCCCAAGGCCTGTATATCTTATTTCCCAATTACATGTAAAATAATATTAATTTTCATATAATATATGTATATATATATATACATATATGTATGTATATATATACATGCATACATGCATATATATATAAAACTTTTGATTTTAAAAATTTGAATTCCAGATTCATTCCCTTCCTCCCTTGTCACCCACCCTTACTGGGAAAATAAGCAATTCAGTGTATGTTGTACATGTGTAGCCATGCAAAACATTTCCATAGTGGATATATTGTGACTATATTTCCCTTGCACCTATCCCACCTCCCACTTATTCTATTCTCTACTTTGATCCTGTCCCTTTTCAAATGTGGGTTCTTCCAAATTCCCTCTCCCCCCAACCTGCCCTCCCTTCCATCACCCCCCCATTCCCTTCCTCCCTACTCTCCTGAAGGGTAAAATACCCTGTTTAGTGTGTATGTCATTTCCTCCCTAAGCCAAATTCAATGAGAATAAGTTTGATCCATTCGCTTTTGCCTTTCTGTTCTTCCCCTCCATTGTAATAATTTTCCCTTGCCTCTTCTATATGAGATAGGTTATCCCATTCTGTCTCTCACCATCTCCTCTCATTATATTCCTCTCTCCCTTGTTAATTACACCTTTTAAGTGTCATCCCTTCCTATTCAACTGGTCCTGCGCCCTCTATCTATGTATACCTGTACACACATATACATTCATTCATATATTCCCATGTATGCTCCTATATACACATATATGTGTATATATATATATATATATATATATATACATACACAAACACACACACACACACACACACATATATATATATATATGTATATATGTATATATATATATATATATACATACACATATACATATACATATTACATTTCTATTCCCTTCAACTATTCACATATTGAGAAAAGTTTCATCAGTTACAATTATCACATTTCCATGTAAGGATGAAAATAATTCAACTTTGATAAGTTCCTTTTTATTTCTTTTCCCAGTTTACCTTCTCATGCTTCTATTGCTTCTTCTATTTTCTACTCAACTCTGTTTTTTCATCAAAAATGCTTGCAAGTCCTCTGTTCCAATGAATGACCAAATTATTCCCCTGAAATATGATACTCAGTTTTGCTGGGTAGGTTTTAATGCCATCTCCTTTGACCTCCAGAATATCATATTACAAGTCCTTCAGTCTCTCAGTGTGGAAGCTGCCAGATCCTGTGTTATCCTGATTGTGTTTCCACAATATTGAAATTTTTTCTTCTTGGCTGCTTGTAATATTTTCACCTTGATCTAGGAATTCCAGAACCTGGCTATAATATTCCTCAGAGTTTTCTTTTTGGGTTATTTTTCAGGAGGTGATCAGTGGATTCTTTCACCCTCTATTTTGCCCTCTGATTCTAAAATGTCAAGGCAATTTTCCTTGAATTTCTTGAAGGATGATTTTTAGGTTCATTTTTTGATCATGGCTTTTGGGTAGTCCAATAATTTTTAAGTTATCTCTCCTGGATCTATTTTCCAAGACAGTGGTTTTCCCAGTGAGATATTTCACATTGCCTTCTCTTTTTTCATTTGTTTGGTTCTGTTTAATAGTATCTTGTTTTCTCATAAAATCACTAGCTTCCATTTGCTCCAATCTAATTCTGAAGGAATGATTCTCTTCAGTGAGCTTTTGAGTTTCTTTTTTCCATCTGGCAAATTTGGGTTTTTAAGGCGTTCTTCTCCTCATTGGCTTTTTGAGCCTCTTTTTTCATTTTATTCAGTCTATTTTAAGGTGTTATTTCTTTCAGTCAGATTGTTGAGTTTCATTGCATCATTTTCTTGTATCGTTCTCATTTTTCTTCCAAATTTTTCCTCCACTTATTTTATTTGGTTTTCAAAATCCTCCTTAAGGTCTTCTATGGCCTGTAACCCGCTCATATTTTCCTAGGAAGGTTTTGGTGCAGGAGCTCTGGCTTCATTGTCTTCCTCCTGTTCCATGCTTTGATCCTTTTTGTCCCCAAAATAGAAGTATAAAGTTGGATTGCTCTGATTTCTTTGCTTCTTTTGCCTGCTCATGTTGCCACTCAATTACTTGACTTTTAGGCTCTTTGCTACAGTATTCCTTTGCTGCCCGGCAGTCAAGCTTTCTCCCATTTGCTGGGATTTTCTCAGTTGCCAAAGCTTTTAGTTGGGTGCCCTCTGTGAAGCCTCCACATGCTCTGGCAAGCTGATCACACACTCAGGACCTCCACCCTATACTGCAATCCAGATCCAAGCAGGTTAAAGCAAGAGTGATTACCTATCAGAATGCTTGCTTGGTCCCCCTACAATCTGCAGACCAGGAGCTGAAGCAGCCACTGGCTGAGGCTGCATGGCAGCTACACCTTAGCTGCTTCTCATCCCAGTTAGCAAAGGCCAACTGCACTACCAAACTACTGGTTCCCAATGTCCACACTGTACTGACCTGTTGCTTTGTCCTTATCATCTATGGTTTGATAATTCTGGAAAGTGCCACAACTGCTGTTGATCTGAATTCCCTCCAGCAGGTGGCTGATCTAGCCCACCTTGAGGCTAAAGCCTTGATCATGAGAGGGGCTGGGCTCAGCTCCCAGAGTGCTGTGCTGACCACTTCCTGCTGGGTTGCTGGGCTGTCCTCAGAGGGAGGTTAGCTTCGTTGTGTCATTTTGTGGCTTCTGCAGCTCCAAAGCTTCTTCGGAGTCACCTTTTACCTGAATTGGAAGAAGTCGGAACCAGAGCCCTGGGGAAGTCCGGTTTCTACTCTGCCATCTTGATTCTGCCCCCTGTTTGTCATTTCTTATAACACAATAGTATTCCATTACATTCATAGGCCACACATTTTTTCAGCCATTCCCAAACTGATGAAGATCCCTTCAGTTTCCAGTTCATGGCCACAGTGAAAAGAACTGTTATAAATATTTTTGTACATGTTGCTTGGTCAAAAGGTACGCGCGTTTTTATAGAACTTTGGTCATAGTTCCAAGTTGCTCTCCAAAATGGTTGAATCAGCTTACAACTCCACCAACAAAGAATTAGGGCTCCAACTTTCCCCTATCTTCTCCAACATTTATTATTTTCCTGTTTTGTCCTGTTAGCCAATCTGATAGTTATGATGGGGTACCTTGGAATTCTTTTGATTTCCATTTCCACTAATCAATAGTGATTTAGAGCATTTTCCATATAACTAGTGATAGCTTTAATTACTTCCTCTGTAAACTGCTTGGTCATATCCTTTGACCATTTATCAATTGAAAAATGAATTGTATTCTTGTGTTCTCCATATATTTTATAAATGAGGCCTTCATCAGGGACACTGATTGTAAAAATTCCCAGTTTTCTGCTTCCCTCCTAATCTTGGCTACACTGGATTTGTTTGTGCAATAATTTTTCAATTTAATGTTATCAAAATTATCCATTTTGCATTTCATAATATTTTCTATCTCTTCATTGTTCATAGTTTCTCCATTCCCCAGAAACTTGACAGAGAAATTATTCATTGTTCCTCTATTTTATTTATAGTATCAGTCTTTATATCTAAATCTTTTTCCCATTTGAATTTGATTTTGTTATATAGTGTCATTTGTTGGTCTATGCCTATTTTCTGTCGTACTATTTTTCAGTTTTCCCAGCAGTTTTTGTCAAATACTGAATTCTTATCCCAGAAACTGGGGTATTTAGGTTCATCAAACAGTAGATTGTTATCTACTATGTAATATGTACTACTATGTAATATGTACTAACCTATTCTACTGATCTATCTCTTTATTTCTTAATTGGTACAAACCAGTTTTGATGATTGCTGCTTTATAATACAATTTAAGATCTAGTATGGTTGGTCACCCTCCCTAGCATTTCTTTTCACTAACTCCCTTGATATTCTGAACCTTTTGTTCTTCTCTAAGTATATCATCATATCATATGCAAAGAGTGATAACTTAGTTTCTTCTTCGGCAATTCTAATTCTTTCAATTACCTATTCTACTCTCATTGCTAAAGCTAACATTTTCAGTAGCAAACTGATTAACAGTGGTGATGATGGGCATCCTTGTTTCACCCCTCATCTTATTGGAAATGCATATAGCTTATCCCCATTATATATAATGCTTGCTCATTGTTTTGGGTAGCTGCTACTTATTATTTTAAGGAAGGCTCAACTTATTCCCATATAATTTGAATAAATGAGGTCTTTCCATTCTCATCATCTCCAAAGGTTCTTTCTTCCTTCTTCCACAGTCACTCCTCTATGAGACACCATTGTACAATTGAAAGAATCATCAAGTAGGAGTCAGGAATCTGGGGTTTTAAACTTGGTTCTGACCCTTGATTCTTCTATGACTTTGAATAAGTCACATAAATTCATGGATTTCTGCTTTCATATCTGCAAAATGAGGGTATTTGAATAGTTGACCTCTGAGGCTATGGGGGTCTCTAGATCTAATTCTGTTTATGTCTGATGAAACATGCTGGTTATGTAACCCTCAAATCTTTTAACTTCTCAGTGGTCTGAGGAACTCTTTATGAATACAGTATAATATGCAGAAAAGATACAAACTTATATTAATGGGTAGTTTCTTTATTTGAGTATTCCCAATTTCAATGAGATAATAAGTGTAATTCCTATACAAATTTTACATGTACTTGTGTAGGCACATAGTTTTCCTCTGATGGCACAGAGTCCTTAAGAGTGAAGACTGAGTTTTGGTTTTTGGATCACCAGAGCTTAGCAAAGTATTTGGAACAAGGTAGATACAATAAATCATCATTGATTGAATTACCAGAAAGATGGGGTGGGGGGAGAGGAAACTTTTTAAATGTAATTCAGAAAATTCATGAAAGAGCCTGTCTTGCTTCCAGGTCCCCTGATACTGAAAGTATGCTCATTCCACTACGTTATAATACATGCCTAAATACTCTTGTTCCACACAAAACATATGACATCTGTTTGGAAGTGTGTATGAACTAGAAATTGGGCAAAATCTGACTTCCATGATTATTCAATGCCATTCTTATTCTTTTGGGAGGCAGAAAGTGTTGTGTCCATAGCTTCTTTTGTCTTTTGCATTGAGTTGTAGTATGAATGAAAGCACTGCAAACAGATTGAGGCCCTAGTTTTCCATGCTAATTCCATTTTCTTTTATTTCTTCACTGACATGAGTTATGGCATGTCCCTTGTGCCAGTGGGGCCATACAGAGGAGGCTCAAATAAAAAAACCTGCTGCCTAGTGATTCTGTGATGTTGCCAAGCCAGATGTGTGGTTTCAGGTTGTTTGCAAGCTCCCAATTAATTCTTATTGTTCTTTGACAGTGAAGGCACCATGTCTATTACTTGGCAAGTAGCAGTCATCTCAGAGTAAGATTTTTCCATACTTCAATGGAAGCCTACAAGAAGTGACATCATATTATGAATTGAATATGGAGCCTTATTAAAGAAATTTATGAGTTAGCTCTAGGGACCAAACCTGTGATTTCATTAGTTATAAGGAACTCTGAAAGAGGAAACTCCTACTGTCAATGCAGTTTGTCAGTTTCTTTGCCACTTGTATCTTAGACAGTTGTTGAGAAAACTGAGAGAGCATGTGACTTGTCCATGGTCACACAGCCCATATGTGAGAGAAAGGACTTAAGTCTACTTCTCATGGCTTCCAGGTTGACTCTCTGCTTTCTATATAACCCTGCTTCTCAAGAAAAGACCTGGGTTGAAATCCTGACCTCTGATGCTTGTGGAATGGAATTACTAAAATTCATTTCAGGCCAACAAGCATGTATTGAACACCTACTCTTTGCCAGATATGAGAGGTATAAATACTAAGGCATCTCATAAGATGATATTCTACAGACAATGTTAGAGGGAAGGAAGGAGGATATGCACAGGAATATGCTACACATTTATATAGATAGATAGATAGATAGATAGATAGATAGATAGATAGATAGATATAGATAGATAGATAGATAGATATAGATAGATCTCCAGATCAATGAGGCAGTGAGGAAACAATTTTTGGACCAAAATTTAATCACCCAGCAGTCAATCTGGTCTGGAGCACATAAGAACTTAGATTCCATTTTACTATGACAATAGACCTGTTAACAAATTGATCTTAACTTGATAGGATATGAAAGTCTTTGTGCTCTGCTAGAATGGTTTTTGAAAAGCCCAGATATTCTTAAAGTCATGATGAGATATTCAGAAAGGTCTTTAGTCAAGGAGGTAAATACTCAATTCAAATAATTTCACTTCTACCTTCTAAGGCTAAAGAAAAAAGCTGAATTCTCTTTATTTTTCCATATGAGAGTTCTTCAAATAATTGAAGACATTCATGCATACCAGGGGAAAACAGAGTCAACATTTTCCCTTCAACTCTCTCTCTTAACTTACCTAGGACCATCTAGTCCCCAAAACAGGCAATCAGATAAAAAGCTTTCTATATCAGGACTCATCTTATCAGCATCTTCCTTTCAAATAACCACTCTCCCCTCTTTCTCCCCACTGGCAACTAAGCTGCTACCACTCCACTACCCCATCTGCTGCCATGAGGGCTAGAACCCAGAATTCTAGCTCCAGGAGAAATCTCTATCCCTTTTACCTCTCTTCAATTATAATAGACACAAACAAACTTTTGCCTCCCCAATGAATGTAAAGTTGACTGTTACTTGAAGGGTGAGAAAGGGGTCCAGAAGGCATGACCATATGTCCTGACAATGAATTCTAAGGCACTCTGGAACTTATCATTTGTGCTGCTACAATGCTATTCAGACACCCCATGCACAGTGATCTACACCAACAGAGAACTTTTAAAATTCCCAAGCCTTCCCATCCACCATGTAGATATATTCCCAAACATTATGTTCCCAATTAGTGTTTCCTTCTACAGAGCATAAATATTCTGTTTTTTTCTACTTGTATCTTATTGCTTAGCATTGTATTTGCTTTGAATTTCATTGATTTATTCAGAAAAAATCATGATTTTAATTCAGTCTGTCCCATCAATAACTATTTTTTTTTATTTTTCTGACCCTCAGTTTTTCCATCTCTGAAATAAAGTATCTCTGCCAACTACCTCACAGGGTTCTTGTATGGGTAAGGGTGGAGTCAAATGAGATACTTTATGTAAGAATTTAGTAAAAGTATTTTACAAAGCAGGTAGCACAGAGATTTTTACATATGCAAGTATGCAATGGATTGGTGACTTTTTTCATATAAGGCACTTTCAGTGTGGAAAATTCCTCCATCGTTCTGTATTGTAACCTGTTCATCACTTAGAAGGTTAGTCCTTGGTTATTTACTGAAGCTTGGAGAGATCACATGCCTTTCTCAGGGTCAGGCAGCTAATAAGTGTTAGAATAATCTTTCTTGCACCAGATCTAGTGCTCTATCCATGGTACCATTTTGATTTTTTTTTATGTGTGCATAATTAGCAAGTGCTTAGTAAGTGTTAATTGTTAAAATTAAATGTCAGGTTCTATTATTATACTTCAAATCATTGAGAAAATTGTATTCTGCTAAAATATAATTTGTGTAAGGTTTGAGAAAGGCTTTTGATATGAAAAGGGGGCACAGCTACATCTTCTTTTATCATCCATGTATTTACTATGTAAACAACAAATAATGTTGTTGCGTCCTCTTGTCAAATTAACAATGAGTATTACTAGTGTTCATGTGGATTATGAGCAGGTTCATTTATTTGCTCGTTTCATTTTCTTTTCTTTTCAGGAGAAGATTTAGGAATGAGAAGCTTTATTAAAATTCCCACTGAGTTTTAGTCATGCCAAGAGTCCTTCCTATGATTTAAGCATTTCTGAATACCATTGACTGTAACTTAGTTACTACACCTTTTGGTGAAAACAGACCAAAAATAAAATGAAAATAAATAATTTTAAAAGTATTAAAATGGAAATGTATATTTCCTATGAACCTTTAGAGGAGACAACCTATAGTTGGAACTCTACTTACTATAAAGAGGAAAATAAATCGTTCTTAAAAGTCTAACTCAGAATACTTCCTGATTGTGGCAATATAGAAGCATTAGCAAGTCCCCTGGATTCCTGTTGTGTAGTTTCATTCTGTAATTGAATTTGGGTCATGGGGCTAGGTGGATGATTGGTCAGTGGGGGCACTCACAGTGGCATTTGCCCAAATTATTAGAAGCCAAATGGATAATATTTCTACTACACATTGAGTTTTATTAACTCAACAGATTTTTATTGTTCACTGATGTGCTGTGATTGGCACTATATTCTAAGGTCCCAGAGTCTTTTTCTGCCCCAGAATCACACTGAATTCAATTCAATTGTGCTTTAACAAGGGATTGTTCTTCTTCTTTTTTTTCAACAAATGCTTTATTGACTTCTGGTTTACATCATTCATTTCCACCAGATTTTGAGTTAAAAATTTTTCCCCATTTTTCCCCTACCCACCATCCCAGAATAGCAGTCCCACAAGATTTCGCTCATCCAATCTGCTCTTTCCCATATCTTCTCCCATACCCCCTTTGACTTTTCCATTAGAGCAAGGTGGATCTCTGTGCCCCAATGCCTGTGCAACTTATCTCCCAATTACCTGCAAAATTGTAGTAATAATAGTATTTGTATATATTTGAAACATTTAATTTTAAGACCTTGAATTTCAGATCCATTCCTTTCCTCCCTTGTCACCCATTCCCTCTGGGAAGATAAGTAATTCAGTATATGTTGTACATGTCTAGCTATGCAAAACATTACCTTAGTAGATCTATTGTAAAAGGCTGTTTATAATTCCCTCCCACCCATCCCATCCCCCACCTGGTCCATTCCTTACTTTGATCCTGTCCCTCTTCAAAGGTGGGTATTTCCAACCTCCCCTCCTCTGAAAATGTCCTCCCCTCCATCATTCCCCCTCTCATCCCCCTTCCCCATACTCTGCTACAGGTTGGGGTATCCCATTTAGTATGTATGTCATTCTCTCCCTGAGCCAAATTTAATGAGAATATGGTTTTGCCTTTTTGCCTTCCAGTTCTTCCCCTTCCCTGTAGCCACTTCCCCTTGCTTCTTCTACATGAGATAGTTTACCCTACCCTGTCTCTCCCCATCTCCTCTTGCCACTTTCCTCTCTCACCTCATAATTTCACCCCATACAATCCCTTCCCAACAAATTCAACCTATGCCCTCTATCTATGTATAACTGTAAACATATATACACACAGTCACATATGTATTCATATGTCCATATACTCTTCTTCTATTATTTTCATACTGAGAAAGGTTTCATCAGTCATAGTTATTGTTTTTTCATGTAGGAATGTAAATAGGTCAACTTTGATAAGATCCTTTTGATATCTCTTGCTTCTCATGTCTGGATGTCAAATTTTCTATTCAGCTCTGTTTTTTTTTTTTCCTCAAGAATGCTTGAAAGTCCTCTATTCCACTGAATGACCATATTTTCCCCTCAAACATGATACTCAGTTTTGCTGGGTAAGTGACCCTTGGGTTCAGTCCCAACTCTTTTGCCCTCTGGAATATCATATTCCATGCCCTTCAGTCCCTCAGTGTAGAAGCTGCCAGGTCCTGGGCTATTCTGATTGTGTTTCCACAATATTGAAATTTTTTTCTTCCTGGCTGCTTGGAGTATTTTCTCCTTGATCTGCGAATTCTGGAACCTGGCTATAATATTCCAGGGAGTTTTCTTTTTGGGATCTTTCTCAGGAGGTGATCTCTGGATTCTTTCAATCTCTTTTGCCTTCTGGGTCTAAAATATCAGGACAATTTTCTTTGAGAATTTCTTGAAGGATGATTTCTAGTTTCTTTCTTTGATCATGGCTTTCAGGTAGTCCAATAATTTTTAAATTCTCTCTCCTGGATCTATTTTCCAGTTCATTGGTTTTTCCCATGAGATATTGTACATTACCTTCTATTCTTTCATTTGTTTGGATCTGTTTAACAGCATCTTGATTAGGTTCCATTTGCTCCATTCTAACTCTAAAGGAATGAATCTCCTCAGTGAGCTTTTGAAATTCTTTTTCCTTCTGGCAAATTTGACTTTTTAAGGCATTCTTCTCATTGCCCTTTTGAGCCTCCTTTGCCATTTGAGTTAGTCTATTTTTACGGTCTTATTTTCCTCAATCAGGCTGCTGACTCTCATTTCATACATTTCCTGCATCCTTCTCATTTCTCTTCCCAATTTTTCCTCCACTTCTCTTATTTGATGTTTAAAGTCCTTCTTAAGGTCCTCTATGGCCTGTAACCTGCTCATATTTTCCTTTGGGGCTTTTGGAGCAGGATTTCTGACCTCACAGTCCTCCTCCTGTTCTATGCTTCGATCCTCTTTGCCCCCAAAATAGGAGTCTAATATTGAATTTTTCTGTTTATTATGTTTCCTTTGCCTCAGCATGTTGCCACTTAATTACTTGATTTTGGGGCTTGTTGCCACATTAGGACTCCGCCACCAGACAGGGGAGCTTCAGTCCCAATGTTGGGGTCTTCACAACTTCCGTTTCTGTCAAGCTGGATACCCACCCCAAACCCCCCCCCCCCCAGAACACAATCCAGATCCAAGCAGGTTAAAGCAAGAGCGATTACCCCTGAAGACTGATTGCTAGATCTCCCTACAGTTCACAGGCCAGGAGCTAGAACTCCCACTGAAATTGCAGAATTGCATGTCTCCTCAGTGGCTTCTAGCCCCTAGGGGAGGAAGGCGATGCGTTCCCTAAATAATGGTTCCAAAGTCCATAGGGCACTAACCTCTCACTTTTTCCTAGGCATATCTGTGTTGATAATTCTGGAGTTGCCACAGCAGCTGATGTTCTGGGGTCCCTCTGGCTGGCTGCTGGCCCTGCTGCCCTGGGGTTAATACCTTGGCTCAAGAGGACCTGGGCTTGGCTCTCAGGCATGCTGGGCTGGCCCTTCCTGCAGGGCTGGACTGTCCTCAGCAGGAGGTTAGCTTCTCTGTGTCGTTCTATGGGTGGTGGGGCTCCAGAAGTTGTTCAGAGTCCCCTTTTACATGTTTTGGAGGTAATCTGTGGGGAGAGCACCTTGGAAGTGCTGTTTCTACTCCAGCATCTTGGCTCTGCCCCCCTGTTCTTCTTCTTTTTACACGCTCTGTACTGATCATAGTTGTTGGTGACCATTGACTCCTTATGGCCACCTCTCCTTTTTATTATCTTTGGAAGTAACCTAATTTATATAGCCTGGCCACCCTTCTCCATTGATAAATGGAGATGGGAAGACAAATCTACAAAGATCAGGAGAGCCCCTCTAAATCCCTGAAAGACCTGGAAGGTAAAGACCTGGATATTAGGCACAACATCAAAGTCCTCAGATAGGATGGAAGTAAAACCATAGTAACAAACATAAATCTTTTTGAGTTGTTTAAGAAGAGGTGTTTCCATAGCTATCTGAAGGAACCCCTTATTTGTGGAGTTGTAGAAGAGGTAGCACTCTCAGACATGGATGTAAAGTAAAATATTGTTTAAAAATGTGTGCTTTGATTCCTAAAGACATAAAAGGTTCGATATGCTAGCCAAGGCTTTGATTAAATTAAACCATAAAATCAACTATGCTAGGATTGGCACCTAGAAGTGGGGTAATGAAAACAATTACTTAGAGTGAAGTGAAATAATAGGTTAAAAACAGAACAAAGCCAAATCTAGTAGCAATAATCTAAAGGACCCCTAAAAGCTGTCATATTGGAAGTCAAGGACTGGAAAAATAGAGAATAAATTCTGAGGAGTTTTCAAAAGCAGCTTTTAAATGTTCAGCCTAGAATGGGACACTGGTACAGAAGAAAGAAACCTTTTGCTTTAGCTCCAGTAGGTCAGCACTACAAGTAATAGGTACTGGGCACACCTAGATCATGGTGACCCTTTGAACAGCTGGGTATATTGACTTTCTTTGAGCTCTCTTTGCTTCAATGCCTTTCTGTGTCATATACTGGATACACAAATTTCTTCATTATTCATGAGCCTTAATTCATATTAGGGTTGCCTGTGTCTTTTGTATATTGCCAGATAATGAATTTTAAGGTTTCATGTGAATGATACTGATAAACTAGAGATGTAAGAACTACCTGGAGTATACCAGGACCTTGAATTTCTCAAGTAAGGATTATATATACATATATGCAAGTAAGTATAATATTTGATAGATTATATTTACCTTTGGTACTCTTTCCAGCTTTTATATACTTCTCATCAAATTGATGGTACCTCTCCAGTCCTCCTACAAGATGTCTATTGCACTTTGCTGGATCAAGACCCTTCCCCAAACCTCACAACCTCCAAGTAAATTTTGGCAGAATTATGTTGAAACCTTCTTCAACTCGACTCTCATGAGTCCCGTTTACAAAAATTTTGGTGTGTGCATTTACACTCCCCAAAAGAGCAAACAACAGAAATCTGGGATTTATTTATTGTTTTGTTCATTGTCTAAACCTAAGAAAGTGACAAGGAAAATAATAATTCTGATTAACCTGAAATATATGTTGTGTGTTTATGTGTGTATCTATATATAAATATACATACATACATATTTTCCCATGGTTATTAAACATGTAGTAGCACAATCCTTCCTATGCAAAACAATTGCCTCTTTACTAGAAGATTAGATAAGTTTAGCACAGACAAGAGAAGACTTAGAGAGACTTGACCTTTTCTTGCGGTGTCTGAAGGGTAGTTATGTAGAAGTGCAATTAGGCTTATTCTATTTGGTCCCAGACAGCAGAACCACCATCATTATTTAGACCTTGGCATCATGTAAGGAAATTTGCCCAATAATTATGGCTGTCCCAAATTAAATTGACTTTCTCAAGATAAAAGGGGTTTTCCAAGAATGAGATTTGCAAGGAGTTAATCAAATTTGTTGGGGATTTTGGGAAGGGACTCTTGCACAGATATAGATAAAGTTAGATGGCTTCTTATGGAATCTTTTGGAGGGGCACTGGGTTTAATTGAAAAAAATACTGGATTTAGAATGAGAGGGCATGGGTTCAAATCGCAGATGCACCATCTTTTATCAGTGAGTAAATAACCAGGTTCTGAGTATCTACATCTGAAAAAATAATATGACTTGATTAAATAAGCCCTAAAGCCTCTTATGTATCTAATCTACTTACCTTTCCAGGTCTGAGATTTTATATATTACCATCAGAGTATTTGTTGGAGATATTTGAAAGCAGGGTGACCTTTTAGGGCCCCTTAATCACACCACATAGCTGACTACTCTGCTGGCTCATAAGGGATGAATTCCAAGACAAATATGAGTAACAAGCTTGGTGTGTGTGTGTGTGTGTGTGTGTGTGTGTGTGTGTGTGTGTGTGTTTGCCTGTATCCAAATGTATGTGTTTGTTTGTATTATGTATGTGCATAGGTTTACATGCAGGCACATGTATGTTTTTTTGCGGGGGTTAAAAAGCTTACTTTAATCAAACATATATTACCTAGTTCAGGGGGAAAAAGTCAGCACCCCAAACTTCAGAGTATATAGACAGATCAAACAGACAGGCTTCCAAACTGTCCAACCATTATCAATATCAAAATCACAGTTACCAGAGAGGGAAGCATCACAAAGCCGGGGGGCTCTCAACGGCTGCCCAGAGTCTCATCTGGCTAAATCACACAACACTTATCAAAGTAAGCCCCCACATATATGTTTTTTAAAAGCTTTTAACTTTCTCATTGATAACTAGTGCATAATGAGAAATATTTGGGGTCTGAGACAGGTTGAACTAAGTATATCCAAAATAGCATTATCATATTTTGCAAAAGGAAGGAAGGAAGGAAGGAAGGAAGGAAGGAAGGAAGGAAGGAAGGAAGGAAGGAAGGAAGGAAGGAAGGAAGGAAGGAAGGAAGGAAGGAAGGAAGGAAGGAAGGAAGGAAGGAAGGAAGGAAGGAAGGAAGGAAGAGAAAGAAAGAAAGAAAGAAAGAAAGAAAGAAAGAAAGAAAGAAAGAAAGAAAGAAAGAAAGAAAGAAAGAGTGGAGCTGAGTCAGCCTGGGCAACTGAAATACATGAGTTCAAGTTCCAACCTTGAGGCTAATCTACCCTGAGATCCTGAGAAAGACACATTCCCTCTCAGCCTCAGCTTTCTCACCTATTAAATGGTGATAATATCTTCCCCTACTTTATTGTTATTTCAAAGATCAATAAGATAATATAGGTAAATACTCTTGTAAACCTTAAAGTCTTACATAAATAACAGATATTATTAGTATTCCTCCATTGATATAAAATCAATAAAAATATTAATAATAAGAATGAGAACTTCAGGACATTTTAATAGTGCTGAGTAAAGTTATTTTAATGCTGTAGCACTTGATTATTAACATTATTTTGTAATATTTCCTTATTTCTTTAAAATCCCCATATATTTACTGTAGCTTACCATAGAAAAACAATTTCCAGAAAATGACTAAGGAATATGGTCACATATCAGTACCTCCCAGGTCCTGGTCTGGGACTCTCTGTTTATCCCATAAACAGAAGCTAAACTGAAATGGTTCTTAGGACCAAGGGTTGGCAAGAGCCATTCCTATGACCTTGTTCCCTTCATCAAAGTTGGGGGAGCCTGCCTCACAAAGGAGAAATAAAGCCAGAGAGAACCTGATTAGGTTTCCCAGATTATTAGAAGGGACTCAAAACTGAAGACCAAGCCTCATTTCTCAGCTGATCCCTCATACACAATGATGAGTAATGGTAGGAGTTGAGATCCCTTAGCTCCTTTAATATCCACCAATCAGGGATTGCTTCTCATGGCAGGGGAATTCCCAGTAATTTGCTATCAGGAAGATGTTGTTCTTCTTCTTTGGCCTTCCTTCTCAAAGAGGACCAGTGTTATCAAGAGGGTGATATCTAGACTTGCAAGGGAATTGAATTTAAGTGAAGCAGTGCTGTACAAAGTCACCAGCATCACTCTTTCCTTCAGAGTTATCTGGGTTGAGTGGCAAGACATAACTTGAAATGGCTCCAGATATGCCCTAGGCGACCTTGACCTTTCTAAGCTAAGGTCTTTCCCAGGTCTTAGTTTGTCTGAGGCAAGACCCATTGAGTGATTAAGGTTAGTTAAGAAATGAGGTAAAAATGACCCCTTTTACCTAATAAAAAAAAATCTATCTGGAAGGGGAAGACCCCTCAAGATTTCTGGCCTGAACAGAAACAATTGTTATTTATACACACTTTGAGTCAACAAAAGTCAAATAATAACGAAATGAGGTTTGTATTGGGACCCATTAATGGACAATAGCAATTGTTTCTGGCCTGGGCAGAAACCCTGAGGGTTTTCTCTTCCCAAATAGATTTTTTTAAATAGGCAAAGGAGGTCAATGAAACATTTACCAAAATACCACTATACCTATGCCAATAAAATCAAAGATCTGTCAAAAAAATTTAACAAAGATGGTATGATATAATAGATAAAATGCTACACCAGGAGTCAGAAAGACTTGAGTTCAAATGCCATTTCAAACAATTGCTAATGTGTTTGACCTTGAGCCAAAAAACTGAACTTCCTTCATACTATTTCCTCACTTATTATAATTATGTTTTAATTCAGAAGTGCTCAATATTTTTTGTATATATCATGGAACCCTTTGTAATTATAGTGAAGCCTTATATGCCTCTCTTCTGAATCATATTTTTAAATAAACAAAATAAAATATGAAGTAGCACAAAAGAAACCATTTTTGAAAGACACTTATTAAGATATCACTGCACACATATAAATTCACAGACATCATTTTAAGAAACCCAATGTTGAACCTATCTCAAAGGGCTAATGTGATACTCATGTTAGATCATTTAGACATGTAAAATATGGCTTTAAAGATATCTTTAAGGTTGAACTAAGTGCTCTCAAAAGTAGCGTTCATCATTTTTGAAAAGGCAGCAGAAAATAGAAGATAGACAGCCACCTTCAACATCAGAAAGACCTATCTGATTGTAAGTCCTACTCGACACATCACCATGGAGCAATTCATTTGCAAATTCTCACCTAAGTTCCTTTATCTGATACCTTAAAATAACTGCACAATAAAGTTCTCTTTAAGTACAGCTATATTAACATTTCCTATGGCTTATTATTGTAAGTTCAGACTCCCAAATTTCATTGAATGTTTAGTGATTAGATCAAATGGAAAAAAGAGATTAATTTCATTTTGGTTCACTTAGAATTCCAGTTTAGCCTTCCTGCCATAATCAGATATTAAATGGCATCAGTTCTAATTGTCTTTCTTGCCAGGGTATCAACTTGTATTCCTAGGTGACAATTGCAAACTGCCTCCTCCCAACTCTAGAGAGGAAGTGCCAAACATATACTGTCTAATTAAATTGCAAGGCTTATATAGTCATATTCATTTTTCCATGCCTTCAAAACTGCCTTGTATTGTTGATTCCATCTCCATGGCAATCATAGCCTATGTGATCAACTCTTTTCTGTGCTGCATGGAATCCCAATGTGCTCACATGGAAAGAGTTCTAATACTACTCTTTGGAAATTGGGGGTGGGGTGTATTGAAGAC
This sequence comes from Gymnobelideus leadbeateri, assembly GCA_011680675.1. Classification (NCBI taxonomy): domain Eukaryota; kingdom Metazoa; phylum Chordata; class Mammalia; order Diprotodontia; family Petauridae; genus Gymnobelideus; species Gymnobelideus leadbeateri. The sequence goes on along the minus strand of WOXC01005863.1, from coordinate 180,805 downwards.
CTTGCATTAGAATGAATCCCCAAACTCTTCCTACAGATAGCAGATTCAATCCCCCAGTATCACCTAGCCCCTATTGAGATATTCCATTGCTTGTCATCTGCTAGACAGGTCTTTCCCAGTTGTCAGGAATGTTCATTTCCATGACAGTCACTATAGAATCAAATAGTAAGTGTAAAATAGAAAATAATATGATTTCTCTCAAAGGCATCTGTGAAAAGTCTCTTGGAGATATACCTTGAAAGGGAACACAATAGGAAAATAGTCTAATTGTCACATAGTGATCCAGCAAAATGAGGATGTCCATCATTCCAGATGCTACAAGAAAGTTATAAGATCTCACAAGTCACTTTAGAAAATCAAAAGAAAATAGGAAATTCTTGGCTAGGATCCCTATTTTATAATCTCCTAAATGTTATTAGGGACATTATCTAAATAGGAACATTGTTCCCAATCCCCTCCATCCCACCTCCTCAGTGGCTCCTTTTACTTGAAAGATATAAGACAAACTCCTCTGTTTGCAATTTAAAATCATTCATCACCTGGTCTTATCCTACCGCTTGAGTTTTATTATACATTGTTTTTACTCTACCACTCATTGGTCCTGACAAACTGGGGCTTTTCCCCTCTTCCCACACAACACTCCATATTTTGTTTCAATTCCTTTGCAGAAGCTGCAAACATGTCCCTTTTCTTGCTACCACTTCTTACAATGTATCATTTTCTTTACAATTTTACTCAGATGTCACCTTCTACATGGGAACTCTCTATATCCTAGAAGCTGCTATTGACACATTTCCTCCTGTAGCAGCAAGCACCCCAATATCCCCAGGGTGACTGCCAACACAGGTTCTTAGATCTGCTTTTCAAAAGGAAAGCAACTCAAAATGGGTCAACAAGCTTACTTTAATCAAACAAACACACATTACCTAGTTCAGGGGAAAAAGGTGAGCACCCCAAACTTAAGAGTTACAGAACTTACAGATCAAACAGACAGGCTTCCAAACTGTCCTACCATTACATCAATACCAAATCACAGTTACCAGAGAGGGAAGCATCAACATCTGGGTTTTCAAAGCTGGGGGCTCTCAACAACGGCTTCCCAGAGTCTCATCTGGTCAAATCACACAACACTTCTCAAAGTGAGCCCCAAAGCAAAGCCTCTCCTCAGGGCTTATATAGCCTTCTCTTGGCTCAGAGAATGTAACAACCTCCTTGACCCACTGCCAATCACAAAGTATCAAGGTGTGGGCTTTCCTGAAAAACAAGCCTCCCACCACAGGCTCCAGGTGCACTTAAACTAGGGGCAGGGAAGATCTTTAAATCTGCATTTCCATTACATTCGGCCCCAAGATCTTTCTTGCCCATAGCATACACAATTTACATTTGAATTAGCACTAAAACATCTCTTAGGTCACATTTTCAAGGTACATCTAAAGTTACCAAAGTGGCCACTGGGCCTTAAACAAAGTACATTGCATTTTCACATCAATTCACAAAATACAAAGCATTATCACATAAAGTTCTCTTGGGAGGAGGGGGGTGTCCTTCCCACAACACTGCTCCAGCCCCTGCTTCCAAGTCCAGAGAGGGGGCTGGGCAACAAAACCAAAGTGGGGTCCTTGGGGTCCATGGCACTTCACCCCACCCACCATAGTCACAAGTCCATCCCCCTGGGTCCCAAACTGTGGGATGCAGCAAGGAAACACATTCAGTGCCCCTGCTTTGCCACACAGTCCTTATCTTGTCCTGTGGCTGAACTCCAAACTCCTGGGTTCCTTCTCCTCCAGCAGAAGGCAGCAGCTCCTGGCTTCTCCACAGGTCTCCATGCAGGCAGTTCACCATTCCTGCTCTCAGCTCAGTGAGGTCAGCATGCAGGTCTTTCTTTCTCCTGCTCCATGGCTCCACAGAATCACAGCTACCACAACTGGGAAACAAACAATTATCCCAGCCCCCATACTTTCCTTTTACTCAGCAGATCCCATCCTCGTCGCCATTTTGTAGCAGCAAGCACCCCAATATCCCCAGGGTGACTGCCAACACAGGTTCTTAGATCTGCTTTTCAAAAGGAAAGCAACTCAAAATGGGTTAACAAGCTTACTTTAATCAAACAAACACACATTACCTAGTTCAGGGGAAAAAGGTCAGCACCCGAACTTCAGAGTTACAGAACTTACAGATCAAACAGACAGGCTTCCAAACTGTCCTACCATTACATCAATACCAAATCACAGTTACCAGAGAGGGAAGCATCAACATCTGGGTTTTCAAAGCCGGGGGCTCTCAACAACGGCTTCCCAGAGTCTCATCTGGTCAAATCACACAACACTTCTCAAAGTGAGCCCCAAAGCAAAGCCTCTCCTCAGGGCTTATATAGCCTTCTCTTGGCTCAGAGAATGTAACAACCTCCTTGACCCACCGCCCAATCACAAAGTATCAAGGTGTGGGCTTTCCTGAAAAACAAGCCTCCCACCACAGGCTCCAGGTGCACTTAAACTAGGGGCAGGGAAGATCTTTAAATCTGCATTTCCATTACACCTCCCAAATAGTAGCTTTCATTTATTTTGCTTACATTTATAAAGCTTTTTCAATATGTATGCAAGTTTAGGTGTTCTTGCCCTTCCTCATTAATGTTTCCCTGTTGTCTATCCTCATGTAATGAAAGCACCATGGAGGTAGGGGTGTTTTCATTTCTATTTTTGTATCATTTTTCTATCTACTCATAGCCTCACCTGCCAGATAATGGTTACTCTATAGTTTATTATTTGTTTAATATATGCCTCCAGGCTTCTTCCCATAGGGGGAGATATTGAGATTATCATCACCAGTATCATCACCATTGTGCATCAATAAAATAAATGTGCTTACATTGTGTTAGACATTAGGAATACAAACACAAAGTATAAAAGGGTACTATTTGCCATATGTATACTTTATTATCACTATTATCACTAAATAGACTTTCAAGCTTCATAAATAATCATATATTATCAAATTTTGGGTACAAATTTGAAAAAGTAGTAATAATTATCAGATGGACAGATCCCATAAAATGACATGCTGCATGGCTGCTTCAGAGCTCCTGCTATGCAGATTATAGGGGGACCAAGTAACCAGGATGATGGGTAATTGCTCTTGTCTGGAGTGGAGCTCCAGCAGCTGAGAAAACCCCAGCAATTGGGACAAAGCATTCCCTACCCCCACTACCACTCCCCCTCTGGTAGCAGAGTTCTACGGTGGCAAAAAAGCTCAAAAGTAAAGTAATTGAGTGGTAACATGGGTAAACAAGCGAAGCAAGGGAAGCACAGGGGTCCAACTTTGAATTCCTCTTTTAAGGACAAAAAGGATCAAAGCATGGAACAGGAGGAAGACAGCCAAGTCAGAACTCCTGCATCAGAAGCTACCAAGAAAAGAATAAGCTGCTTCCCAATTAAAAAAATTGGGAAGAGAAACAATTATGATGCAAGCAAATTATAAAATGAAAGTCAACAACCTAACTGAAGAAATTAACACCATAAAAATAGACTAACTTAAATTGCAAAAGAGGCTCAAAAAGCCAGTGAAGAGATGAATGCCTTAAAAAGTCAAATTTGCCACTTAGAAAAAAATCTCAAGAATTAATCCGGAGTGGAGCCAAGATGGCAGAGTAGAAACAGCACTTCCAAGGTGCTCTGCCCCACAACACTTCCAAACAATGTAAAAGGAGAATCTGAACAACTTCTAGAACCCTACCACCCACTGAACGACAAAGAGAAGCTAACCTCCTGCTGAGGACAGCCCAGCAGCCATGAAGGGGGCAGCCAGTGCAGCACTCTGAGAGCGGGCAGTACAACTTACTGGGAACCGACAGCTCATCACTCTGGGAGCCAAGCCCAGGATTGAATGAGCCTCTGTTTTAGCCCCAGGGCAGCTGGGCCAGCAGCCACCTGGAGGGACCCCAGAACTCCAGCAGCTGTGATGATTCCAGAATTATCAGCACAGATATACCTAGGACAAAGTGAGAGGTTAGTGCCTTATGGACTTTGGGAGCATTATTTGGGGAACACGTCAGCTTCCTCCCCTGGGGGTGAAAAGCTGCTGAGGAAACATGGCATGGAGGCCATTTTGCAGCATTGGTGGCAGCTCCAGCTCCTGGTCTGCGAACTGTAGAGAGATCCAGCAATCAGTGTGGGGGGTTAATCGCTCTTGCTTTATCCTGCTTGGATCTGGATTGTGGTGTTGGGGAGAGGTCTGGGGTGGGTATCCAATTTGCCAGAGCAGGTAGAGGCTTTACAGAGGCCACCCAACCTCCAGAATTTGTGAAGACCCCACTTTTGGGATGGAAGCTTCCCTGTCTGGTGGCAGAGTCCTACTGTGGCAAGAAGCCCAAAAATCAAGTAATTAAGTGGCAATATGCCTAGGCAAAGGAAATAAACAGAATAATGCAACTTTTGACTCCTATTTTGGGGGCAAAGAGGATCAAAGCATGGAACAGAAGGAGGACTGTGAGGTCAGAACTCCTTCACCAACTGTCCCAAATGAAAATACAAGCTGGCTACAGGCCATAGAGGACCTGAAGAAGCAGGTAAGAGAAGTGGGGGAAAATTGGGAAGAGAAATGAGAAAGATGAAAGAAAAATATGAAATGACAGTAAACAGCCTGACTGAGGAAAATAATACCTTAAAAAAATAGACTAATTCAAATGGCAAAAGAGGCTGAGAACGGTAATGAGGAGAAGAATGCCTTAAAAAGCCAAATTTGTCAGATGGTAAAAGAATCTCAAAAGCTCACTGAGAAGAATAATTCCTTCAGAATTATACTGGAGCAAATGGAAGCTAGTGAACTTATGAGATAACAAGATGCTGTTAAACAGATCCAAACAAATGAAAGAATAAAAGGCAATGTGAAATATCTCATGGGAAAAACCACAGACCTGGAAAAAAGATCCAGGAGAGATAATTTTAAAATTATTGGACTACCTGAAAGCCATGTTTCAAAGAAAGAACCTAGAAATCATCCTTCAAGAAATTCTCAAGTAAAATTGCCCATATGTTTTGGACCCAGAGGGGGAAATAGAGGTTGAAAGAATCCACAGATCACCTCCTGAAAAAGATCCCAAAAATAAAACTCCTAGGAATGTTATAGCCAGGTTCCAAAACTTCCAGATCAAGGAGAAAATACTCCAAGCAGCCAGGAAGAAACAACTTCAATACTGTGGAAACACAATCAGAATAGCCCAGGACCTGGCAGCTTCCACACTGAGGTATTGAAGGGCATGGGATATGATATTCCAGAGGGCAAAAGAGCTGGGATTGAAGCCAAGGGTCACCTACCCAGCAAAACTGAATATCTTGTTTTAGGAGAAAATATGGTCATCCAATGTAATAGAGGACTTTCAAGCATTCTTGAGGAAAAAAAACAGAGTTGAATAGAAAATTTAGCATTCAGACACAAGAAGCAAGAGATGCTTGAGAAGGTAATCTTCCAAAGGGAAAAGAAATCAAAAGGAACTTATCATAGTTGAGGTATTTACTTTCTTACGTGGAAAAACAATGTGTCTGATTAAATCTTTCTTGTTATGAAATAATTGAAGAAGTGTATATGAACATATGGATATATATATATGAATGTGTGCATATATGTTTACAGCTATACATGAGTAGAGGGCACAGGTTGAATTTGGTGGGAAGGGATGATACTTAAGGGGTGAAGGTAAGAAGTGAGAGAGGAAAGTGACAAGAGGAGATGGGGAGAGACAGGGTATGGTAAACTATCCCATGTAGACAAAGCAAGGGGAAGTGGTTGCAAGGGAGGGGGAGAATAGGAAGTCAAAAAGGCAAAACCTTATTCTCATTGAATTTGGCTCAGGGAAAGAATCACATACATACTAAATGGGATATCTCACCCTGCAGGAGAATAGTGGGAAGGGCGATGAGAGGATGGATGATAGAGGAGAGGACATTCTGTGGGGAAGGGAGGTTGGAAGTACCCACTTTCGAAGAGGGACAGGATCAAAGTAGGGAATGGACCAGGTGGGGGGTGGGATTGGTGGGAGGGAAATATAAGCAGTCTTTTACAATATATCTACTATGATAATGTTTTCATAGCTATATATATATAAAACATACTGAATTGCTTATCTTCCCAGAGGGAGTGGGTGACAAATGAGGAAGGGAATGGATCTGAAATTCGAAGTTTTAAAATTAAATGTTTCAAATGTAAAAGAAAAAAATCTCAAAAGCTCACTGAAGAGAATCATTCCTTAAGAATTAGGCTACCGGGGCGGCTAGGTGGCGCAGTGAGTAGAGCGCCGGCCCTGGAGTCAGAAGGACCTGAGTTCGGATCCGGCCTCAGACACTTAACCCACACAAACAAAAACCTAGCCGTGTGACCTTGGGCAAGTTGCTTAACCCCAATTGCCCTAAAAAAGGGGCGGCTAGGTGGCGCAGTGAGTAAGAGCGCCGGCCTCGGAGTTGGGATGACCCGAGATCAGATCCGGCCTCAGAAAATGAGCTCCCACACATAAATAATGACTAGCCGTGTAACCTTGAGCAAGTTACTTAACCCCAATTGCTTAAAAAAAAAAAAAAAAAAAAAAGAATTAGGCTACCTAGCCCTGTAACCTTGGGCAAGTTACTTAACCCCAATTGCCCTAAAGGGGCGGCTAGGTGGCGCAGTGAGTAAGAGCGCCGGCCTCAGAGTTGGGATGACCCGAGATCAGATCCGGCCTCAGAAAATGAGCACCCACGCACAAATAATGACTAGACATGTAACCTTGAGCAAGTTACTTAACCCCAATTGCTTTAAAAAAAAAAAAAAAAAAAGAATTAGGCTAGGGGGCGGAGCCAACATGGCGGAGTAGAAACAGCTCATCCAAGCCACTCTGCCCCCAGATTCCCTCCAAACTATGTAAAACGGGACTCTGAACAACTACTGGAGCTCCATCACCCACAGAACGACACAGAGAAGCTAACCTCCCACTGAGGACAGCCCAGCCACCCTGCAGGAAGGACAAGCACAGTGCTCTTGGAGCCAGCAGCTCAGAGCGTGCAGAGCAAGGGGAGCCCAGCCGAGAGGAGCCCAGGTCCCCATGAGCTAAGGTTTTAGCCACAGGGCAGCAGGGCCAGCAGCCAGCTGGAGAGACCCCAGAACACCAGCAGCTGTGGCGATTCCAGAATTATCAACATAGACATGCCTAGGACAAAGTGAGTAGTTAGTGCCCTATGGACTTTGGGACCATTATTTGGGGAATGCGTCAGCTTCTTCCCCTGGGGGTTAGAAGCCACTGAGGAGACAGGCCATTTTGGAGTTTTCAGGGGCAGCTCCAGCTCCTGGCCTGTGAACTGTAGGGAGATCCAGCAATCAGTCTTAGGGGGTAATGCCTCTTGCTTTAACCTCCCTGGATCTGGATTGCAATCTGGGGAGGAGGTCGTGGGTGGGTTTCCAGCTTGCCAGAAACAGAAGTTGCCCCCACACACACATGTTCGGGCAAAAATTCCCCTATCTGGCAGCAAAGCAATAGTGTGGCAACAAGCCCAAAAGTCAAGTAATTAAGTGGCAACATGCCAAGGCAAAGGAAACAGAAAAATGCAAACCTAGACTCCTACTTTGGGGGCATAGAGCAGAAAAAGGACTGTGAGCTCAGAAGTCCTGCTCCAAAAGCCCCAGGGGAAAACATGAGTGGTTTGCAGGCCACAGAAGACCATAAGAAGGACTTTAAAAATCAAATAAGGGAAGTGGAGGAAAAATTGGAAAGAGAAATGAGAAGGATGCAGGAAAAGTATGAAATGAGGGTCAACATCCTGACTGAGGAAAACAACACCTTAAAAAATAGACTAACTCAAATGGCAAAGGAGGCCCAAAAGGGCAATGAGGAGAAGAATGCTTTAAAAAGTTGAATTTTCCAGATGGAAAAAGAACCTCAAAAGTTCACAGAGGAGATTCATTCCTTCAGAGTTAGACTGGAGCAAATGGAAGCTAATGACTTTATGAGAAATCAAGATGCTGTTAAGCAGATCCAAACAAATGAAAGATTAGGAGGCAATGTGAAATATCTCATGGGAAAAACCACTAACCTGGAAAATAGATCCAGGAGAGACAATTTAAAAATTATTGGACTACCCTAATGCCATGATCAAAGAAAGAACCTAGAAATCATCCTTCAAGAAATTCTCAAGGAAAATTGCCCTGATGTTTTAGACCCAGAGGGGGAAATAGAGGTTGAAAGAATCCATCGATCACCTTCTGAAAAAGATCCCAAAAAGAAAACTCCTAAGAATATTATAGCCAGTATCCAGAACTCCCAGATCAAGGAGAAAATACTACAAGCGGCCAGGAAGAAACAATTTCAATATTGTGGAAACACAATCAGAATAGCCCAGGACCTGGCAGCTTCCACACTGAGGTATTGAAGGGCATGGGATATGATATTCCAGAGGGCAAAAGAGCTGGGATTGAAGCCAAGGGTCACCTACCCAGCAAAACTGAGTATCTTGTTTCAGGGGAAAATATGGTCATGCAGTGGAATAGAGGACTTTCAAGCATTCTTGATGAAAAAACCAGAGTTGAATACAAAATTTGACATTCAGATGCAAGAAGCAAGATATGGTTCAGAAGGTAATCAAGGAAAAGAAATCGAAAGTAACTTATCAAAGTTGGACTATTTACATTCCTACATGGAAAAACAATAACTGTGTTTGATGAAACCTTTCTCACTATGAAAATAATTGAAGGGTACATGGCATATGTTCATAGGTATACATTGATAGAGGTCACAGGTTGAATTTGATGGGAAGGGATGATTCTTTTTTTTTTTTTTTTTTGGAGGGCAATTGGGGTTGGGTGACTTGCCCGGGGTCACGAGGCTGGATTTTTGTTTGTGTGTTGGGTTTCTGGGGCCGGATCCGAGCTTGGTTCCTTCTGACTCCGGGGCTGGTGCTCTGCTCGCTGTGCCACCTAGCTGCCCCAAGGAAGGGATGATTCTTAAGGGCTGAAGTCAAGAGGTGAGAGAGCAAAGTGGCAAGAGGAGATGGAGAGAGACAGGGTAGTGTAAACTATATCATGTAGAAGAGGCAAAGGGGAAGTAGTTACAGAGGAGGGGAAGAACAGGAAGGCAAAAATGCAAAAGTATATTCTCATTGAAGTTGGGTCAAGGAAAGAATCACATACATACTAAATGGAATATCTTACCCTCACTCACTCTCCTGAGTAGGGGAAAGGGGGATGAAAGGAGGGATGATGGAGGGGAGGGCATTCTGGAGGGAGGGGAGGGACAAAGAGGGACAGGATCAAAGTAGGGAATGGACCAAGTGGGAGATGAGATGGGTGGGAGGGAAATATAAGCAGGCTTTTACAATATATCTACTATGGTAATGTTTTGCATAGCTATACATGTACAACACATACTGAATTGCTTATCTTCTCAGAGGGAGTGGGTGACAAGGCAGGAAGGGAATGGATCTGAAAATCAAAGTTTTAAAATTAAATGTTTCATAAGATGTCCAAGCATTGGGGCTCAGAGATTCACCTTGCCCTAATGGCAAAGTCGAAGGGGATATGGGAGAAGATATGGGAGAGAGCAGATTGGATGAGGGGATATCTAGTGTGACTGCTATTCTGGGGTGGTGGGTAGGGAAAAAATGGGGGAAAAATGTAACTCATAATCTGGTGGAAATGAATGATGTAAACCAGAAGTTAATAAAGCATTTGTTTAAAAAAATATTAAAAAAAAACACTAAGCTTTCATTATGGATCCTTTAACCTCAAAAAAAAAAGAAAAGAAAAAAAGAAATTGGGAGATAAGATGTGCAGGCATGGGGACACAAAGATTCACCTTCCTTTAATGGAAAAGTCGATGAGTGTATGGGAGAAGGTATGGGAGAGAGCAGATTGGAGGAAGCGATATCTTGTGGGACTGCTCTTCTGGGAGGCTGGGTAGGGGAAAAACAGGGGGGGGGAAATTGTAACTCAAAATCTGGTGGATATGAATGATGTAAAGCAGAAGTTAATAAAGCATTTGTTTGAAAAAAAAAAAGAATTAGGCTAGACCAAATGGAACCTAGTGATTTAATGGGAAATCAAGATACTATCAAAGAGATCCAAATAAATGAAAAAAAAAATAGAAGGCAATGTGCCTTCTCATTGGAAAAAATGACTGACATGGAAAATAGATCCAGGAGAGATAATTATTAAAAATATTGGACTACCTGAAATTCATGATCAAAAAAAGAACCAAGAAATCATCCTTCAGGAAATCCTCAGGAAAATTTGCCTTGATATTTTAGAACCAGAGTGCAAAATCGCAGTTGAAAAAATCCACCAACCACCTCTTGAAAAACATCCCCAAAAGCAAACTTCTAGGAAAGTTATAGCCAGGTTCCAGAGTCTCCAGATCAAGGAGAAGATATTACAAGCAACCAGGGAGAAATAATTTGAATATTGTGGAAACACAATCAGGATAAAACAGGATCTAGAAGCTTCTACACTGAAAGATCAAAGGCCTTAGAATATGATATTCTGGAGTTCAAAGGAGTTGGGATTAAAAAGAAGGAACACTTACCCAGCAAAACCATATCATGTTTCAGGGGAATATATGGTCATTCAATGGAATAGAGTATTTTCCATCATTCTGGATTAAAAAATCAGAGTGGAATAGAAAATTTGACATTAAAATACAAGAAACAAGAGTAGCATGAGAAGGTAAACAGGGGAAAAAAATCAAGGAATTTATCGAAGTTGAGCTACTTACATCCCTAAACAGAAAAATGATAATTGTAACTCATGAAACTTTTCTCAGCATGAGAAAAGGTGAAAGGGAATGATGTGTGTGTGTGTGTGTGTGTGTGTGTGTGTGTGTAGGTGTGTACACACACCTACACACACACACACACGTCTATATAGGAGGTGATATGGGTGGATGAATGCATATGTGTGTATGTGTATATATGTTAAGATGTTTACATCGAGAGAAGGCACAGGAAAAGTTAAATAGGAAGGGGTGATATTTAAAAGGTGAGATTAAGAGTTGAGAGAGGAATACAATGAGAGAAGATGGGGAGAGATAGAATAGGGTAAATTCCCTCATATAGAAGATGCAAAGGAAAACTGGTACAATGGAGGCAAAGAACAGGAAGGCAAAAGGGAATAGGTCAACCTTACTCTTATTTAATTTTGCTTAGGCACGGAATGACATAAACACTAAATAGGGTATCTCACCCTACAGGAGAGTAGGGGGGAAGAGGATGAGAGGGGCGATGATGGAAGGGAGGGCAGCGGGGGAGGGAAGTTGGAAGCACCCATTTTTGAAAAGGGACAGGATCAAAATGTAGAATAGAACAAGTGGGTGGTGGGATGGGATGGAGCAAAATAGTCTTTCACAATATATCCACTATAGAAATGTTTTGCATAGTTGCACATATACAACCTATATTGAATTGTTTATCTTCCCAGTAAGAGTCAATGACAAGGGAGGTAGGGGGAAAATCTGGAATTTAAAGTTTTAAAATGAAATGTTATTTTTAGTATTTTACATGTAACTCAAAAATAAGATATACAGGCACTGGGGCATAAAGATCTACCATGCCCTACTGGAAAATTGGAGGGAGTATGAGGGAACATATGGGAGAGAGCAGAGTGGGGGAGGGGATATCCAATGGGATAGCTGCTTTGGATTGTGGGTAGGAGAAAAATGGGGAGAAAATGTGTAACTCAAAAATCTTGTGGAAATGAATTATGTAAACAAAAAACAATAAAAAATTAATTTTCAAATGTATACCTATGCTTGATTATTTTTCCAGAATGTTCCTTGATTTTTTTAGTGTCTGCCTGTAATGGAAATGCAGATTTGAAGATCTTCCCTGCCCCTAGCCCCTTTGATTGGCTTAAGAGACTTTGATTGGCTTTAAGAGACTCTGAGAACCTTCCTTGATTTGAAAATATACTCTGCCTCCTAATGGGCTGAATGTGGTCACATGAAGCCTGTGGTAGGAGGCTTGGTTTTCAGGAATGACCACACCTTGATGCTGTGTGATTGGGCAGTGGGTCAAGAGGGTGGTTACATTCTCTGATCCAGGAGAAGACTATATAATCCCTGATTTGAGGCTTTGCTTTGGGGCTCACTTTGAGAAGTGTTGTGTGATTTCAACAGATGACATTCTGGGAAGCCGTTGTTGAGAGCCCCCCGGCTTTGAAAACCCAGATGTTGATGCTTCCCTCTGGTAACTGTGATTTGGTATTGATATAATGGTTGGACAGTTTGGAAGCCTGTCTGTTTGATCTGTAAGTTCTGTAACTCTAAAGTTCGGGGTGCTGACCTTTTTCCCCTGAACTAGGTAATATATGTTTGTTTGATTAAAGTAAGCTTGTTAACTGATTTTGAGTTGCTTTCCTTTTGAAGAGCAGATCTAAGAACCTGTGTTGGCAGTCACCCAGGGGATATTGGGGTGCTTGCTGCTACACTGCCTAGATTAACAAAAAAAAAAAAGAAAGAAAGAAAGAAAAGAAGCTAGATGACATAGTAGATAGAGAGGTGGCTTGAATTCAGGAAGACTTGAGTTTAAATTCAAACTCAGATACTAAGTAGCTATGTTGGACAAATGACTAGTAACTTGTTTCCTTCACTTTTCTCATGTGTGAAATGAGAATAATAAAGGTACCTACCTTTAAAGGGTTATTGTGACCATCAAATGATATTATATTTATAAAATGCTTAACATTCTGCCTGGCACAAAGTAAGTCAACATAATTTTATTTGTATTTAAGGACAAATCCTAAAGTGTCCTAAAATCTCTTAAAATTGTCCCAAATCAGATTTTAAGGAGATTGGGCATTTTCTAAAATGGCGACTGGACAGAATTGTTGAAGCTGGACATAAACAAGGTGGATTTTCCATGTGGCCTGGACAAATTACTATCTCTGTAATCTTGGACAAGTTTAAATCCCTGAAACTCATTTTCCTTATCTGTTAAATCAGACTAAGTTATCTGGATTACAAGGAAGGAATGGCACTTCTAGTTTTCAATCTATGGTCCTTTTTCCAAGGGTGAGAATAATTAATAGCTTTCTTATATACTCTCCTTGTCTATTTCTTATCATATTCATGTGATTTCTTATCTTTGTTTATTTTTATTGCCTAACCTCTTCTTCACATCTCACTCCTATCCTTTATTTTAAATCTTTTGGTTGAAAATAATCACTCTTGGAAGTTGAACCAAGATGACGAAGTAAAGGCAGGGACTCACCTGAGTTCTTCCAAAATACCTTTTAATAATGATTCTAAACAAATTTGAAATTGCAAAACCCACAAAAAGATGGAGTAAAACAATTTTCCAGAGATAGAGAATAGTATTAAATAAAATATGAGTAATTTTGATTACATTAAATTAAAAAATTTTTGCTCAAAGTCAATGCAACCAAGATTAGGAAGGAAGTGGAAAGCTTGTAAACAATTTTTACAGCCACTGTCTCTGATAAAAGCTTCATTTCTCAAATAGAGAACTGAATCAAGTTTTTAGGAATATAAGTCATTCACTAATTGTTAGTTACAGGATATGAACAGGCAGTTTTTAGATGAAGAAATTAATTTCCATATTGTTATTGATTGATTATTGATTACAGAAATGTAAGTTAAAATAACTCTCAAGTACCACCTCACACTTATCAAATTGGCAAATAAGATAATGAAAAGATAGATATTGGAGATGTAGAAAAATTGGAACTATAATTCATTGTTGGTGGATTTGTGAACTGATTCAACATTTTGGAGAACAATTTGGAACTATGCCCATAGGGCTATAAAATTATGCATACTCTTTGATCCAGAAATACTACTACTATGTCTGTATCCCAAAGGACCATAAAAAGGGAAAAGGAGGGATATGTACTAGAATATTTATATCAGCTCTTTATAGTGGCCAAGAATTGAAAATTGAGGGGATGCCCATCAGTCCAGGAATGACTGGACAAGTTATGTTATATAAGTGTAATGTAATACTATTGTTCTATAACAAAAGATGAGTAGACTTATTTCAGAAGAAAAAAAAAACTTGGACTTACATGAACTAATGATGAGTGAAATGAGGGGAACCAGGAGAACATTGTATACAGTAACAGCAATATTATTCGATGACCACCTTAAAAAGACTTAACTTTTTTCAGCAATACAATGATCTAAGATAATTACAAAAGGCTAAAAATTGAATATGCTATCCACATTCAGAGAAAGAATTATGGAGTTTGAATGCATATCAAAGCACAGTATTTTCTCTCTTTTTTTCTCTATTGTGGTTATTCCCTTTTGTTTTGAATCATTCAAATCACAGTGTTTTTCCCCAGATTAATAGCTTGCTTGAATTGATTTTTTTAGTATTTTGATTTATTACTTATTTTTTACATTCTTTTACTTTCAAATTTTGAGTTCCATATTATTTCCATTCCTCATAGCACTCCACCAATTACTGAGAAGGCAAGCAAAATGATATCAATTATACATGTGAAATCAGACAAAACATATTTCCATATTACTTACATTTCACAAAAAAGCAAGAAAATAAATTGAGAAAAAATATAGAGCAATTTGCATTTAGAATTCATCATCTCTCTCTGTAGTGGTGGATAAAATCTGGTTGAATTATGTTGGAACACTGAATTTATCAGAATATCCAAGTCTTTCATAGTTGATCATTATTACTATATTACTGTAAGTGTACACAATGATCTCCTGTTTTTTTTTTTCTCACTTAACTTTGAGTCAGTTGATATAGGTTGGTTTGTTTTCCTAAAATCACCTGCTTTGTCACATCATACAACACAACCTTACTCCATCAACATCCTATGCCACAGTTTAGTCCCTCCCCAATTGATGAGTATCCCTTAGATTTTTTATTTTTTGCCATCTCCAAAAGAGTTACTCCAAATATTTTTTTTACATATAGGGTCTTTTTTATCTCTTTGAGATGTAGACCTAGTAGTGATATTTGTTGGGTTCAAAGGTACAAGTAGTTCTATAGCCTTTGGGCATAGTTACAAATTGTTCTCCATGACTGGATCACCTCACCACTTAACTAGCTTTTCATTAGTGTAACTATTTTTGCTTATCTCCTCCAGCCTTTGGCATTTCTGAGGGGTGTGAGGTGGTATCTCAGAATTGTTTTAATTTGCCTTCCTCTAATGAATAGTGATTTAGATTCTGGTTGCTAAACAAGTCTTGTATCTGTTTCTGTTTTATGGGTGAGCTTATCCCATTTACATACAATTACAATTACTAATTACATATTTTCCTCCTTCCCATTTTTCTGTTTATGCTTCTTTAAATATTTCTATCCAGTCCCTAATCAAAAAATATATTTTGCTTCTATTACCCCCTTAAGTTTTCCTCCCTTTTAACTTCCCCCTTTCACTTATACATTTCCCCTCCTATTTACCTATTGGGTAGGTTGCATTGCTATATACAAATGTGTATCCATATATATTCTTCCTTCTTTATACCAACTCCAATGAGAGTGAGGTTCAAATATTGCCCACAACCAAAACCCATCAATCAACATTCATTGTACAAGTTTTTCCTTGTGTGTTTCCTTTAGGTGAGAAAGCTTTCCCCATTCTACCTGTCACTTTCCCCTTTTCTAATGTATCCCTCTTTCTCACAACCTTCATTTTTTGAATATTATTTCAGCATAATCAACTCACATCCATACTGTCTATCTTTGGAAACTTAATAATAAATTTAAAGAACTTTCATAAATCATTTTTCTTTATGGGTATGAAAATAGTTTAACTTTATTGAGTCCCTTATGGTTACTTTTTTTTTAATTCTCTTGAGTTTTGTATTTGAACATCAAAATTTCAATTCATCACTGAACTTTTCATCAGAAAATGCTTGAAAGTCTGCTATTTCAGTAAATATCAATTTTTTCCTCTGAAAGATTACATTAAGTTTAGCTTAATAGGCTATTATCAGTGGGAATCCTAGTGCCTGTGCCCTCTAAAATAACTTATCCCAAAGCCTCTATCACTTAACATTGAAATTCCTAAATGTTGTGTGATCCTGAGGCTCTGACTACATAATATATGATTTTTTCTTGGCTACTCATGTATTTTCTCTTCTATCTGGGAGTGCTGGAATTTGTCTATAATATTCCTATAGTTTCCATTTGGGATTTCATTTAGGAGGAGACTGGTGGATTCTTTCAATTTCTATTTTACCCTCCACTTCTAGCATAGCAAGGCAGTTTTTCCTGATAATTTTTTGAAACCTGATGTGTACGCACTTTATTCATGGCTTTCAGGTATTCCAATAATTTTTAAATCATCTCTCCTTCATCTGTTTTCCAGATCAAATGTTTCTCCAATGAGAAATTTTGCATTCTTCTACGTTTTCATTCTTTGATTTTGTTTTATTATTTCTTCTTTCTACTTTTTACTGATGATATCTTTCTCACTATGAAAATAATGGAAGAAGGGTGTGTGGTCATATGAATACATATGTGAATGTGTGTGTATATGGTTACAGTTATATATGGATAGAGGGCATAGGTTGAATTTGTTGGGAAGGGAGAATACTCAAGGGATGAAATTATGAGGTGAGAGAGGAAAGTAGCAAGAGGAGATGGGGAGAGACAGGGTAGGGTAAACCATCTCATGTAGAAGAAGCAAGGGGAAGTGGTTGCAAGGGAGGGGGAGAATAGGAAGGAAAAAAAAGGCAAAACCACATTCTAATTGAATTTGGTTCAGGGAGAGAATGACATACATACTAAATGGGATATCTCAACCTGCAGCAGAATAGGGGGAAGGGGGATGAGAGGAGGGATGATGGATGGGAGGGCATCCTTGGGGGGAAGGGAGGCTGGAAGTACCCACTATAGAATAGGGACAGGATCTTCTAGGGAATGGACCAGGTGGGGGGTGGGGTGAGTGGGAAGGAATTATAAGCAGCCTTGTACAATATATCTACTATGATAATGTTTTGCATAGCTAGACATGTACAACATATACTGAATTACTTATCTCCCCAGAGGGAATGGGTGACAAGGGAGGAAGGAAATGGATCTGAAATTCGAGGTATTAACATTGAATGTTTCAAATATATATAAATACTATTATTAATAATCTTTTGCTTATAATTGGGAGATAAGATATGCAGGCATTGGGACACAAAGATTCACCTTCCTCTAATGGAAAAGTCGAAGGGGGTATGGGAGAAGGTATGGGAGAGAGCAGATTGGAGGAAGCGATATCTTGTGTGACTGCTATTCTGGGAGGTTGGGTAGGGGAATAACGGGGGGGAAATGATTGTAACTCAAAATCTGGTGGAAATGAATGATGTAAAACAGAAGTTAATAAAGCATTTGTTTTTAAAAAAAGAATCAATTAATTTTCCTCAGGTGGCCTTTCTTAACTCTACTTCTCAGTCATTACTGTCCCTTCCAAATACTTTATTTTATATTGCTTTCTTGGTGGACATATTCCAACCATTTCCTAGCTACCAAAAATGTCACACAATAGAAAGTAACTTCCAAAAGGGAAGATAATTTTATTGTTTTATATTAATGTCTGTTAAAATTATATATTGGTGTACTCCTAATCCCTTCTAGTAAGTTTACTAAATTTGTAAGTAGCCAGGAGAAAGGGGGCAATACCAAGAAATAAGATTACAAAGGGGGGGGCCTAGAAATCATGTACAAATCTTCCCAAAGATCAAAGGAGCATAATTTACAAATCATATTATATATTGATCAAAACTCACATCTTGGCACTATGTGCTGAGTCAGGGGAGTCATCTATGGGCTGCTGTTAGGGCCATCTGGTTTTATGATATGAAAATCTCAGACATTCCATATATCAATACTAAGACCAGCAGAGCACCAAAAGATACTGATAATTTTTAGATGATGTGAACATGTTGACTTTAAAGTTTTACCAACAACTTTGAGATGATTTGGATATGGTAAGGAACCAACCTCAACTTGGCACAGATGAGGTTATTACCCCCAAAACCTATAAAATCAAACCTAAAACTCCTAACCCCAAGCTCTCTTCCATCTCCTAAATGTCAATGCTATTCAAGTGCTACCAACACCAATCAACAGTAAGTGACTAAAGCAGAGGGGAGGAGCCAAGATACAGGTTTCATTAGAAGGGACTTTAGGTAGAAGTCTTCTAGTCCAAACTGTCACTTTTTTAAAAACCAAGAATCAGAGAATTAATGAGACTGGTACAACTTTATATAGCCAGCAGAGCCAGGTAGGCAGCATGAATAATGAAGACCCAGATTCAAGTCTTGCCTGGGACATCTACTGATGACTATGGGCTTAATTTCATTGCCCCAAGGCTGAGCTCCTTGGTCACTAAGGCTCAAAGGGTGAAGATGAGTGGAATCCGGAGTGACAGAGCCCACTGGAAGATGAAGTGTGGCAGAGTCCAGCCCAGGAGGTTGCCCAGTTTCTCCGGACTTGTCGAGTGCACAGCGAATGGTGTCTGCACAGCCCAGACCTAAGAGCAGACAAGCAGACTACACTAGAGAGAGCAAAAGCCCAAGCCTGCAGACTTACCGAGGATGAATCACAGTCATCTCTCAGATGGGTAGGATCATTGGAGTCAGGTAAGAGAGCTGGGCCCTCAGTGGAAAGAGCAGCTTCTCTAGCTGAATTTTGCCATCAGCCTGGAAGTTTAGAAACTGCCTGCCTGTATAATACAGGGGCTGGAATGGCAAAGTAAATTCTAGCTGCTCTGATCCTCCCATCCCTCCTTCATGAAGCAGAAAGCCCAAAGATAAGTCTCCCACCCAGACTGAAATCCCAAGTTAATGGAAATAGCCCCAGGCTTGAGAGTCTCCAAGAAGGGGTGTAACTGAGACAGCCAGGAGTCTGAAGAGAAGAGAGGGTGGGGTCCCAACAAGCTCCACCTCTCCTCACCAACAAAAGCCTATTTATAGCCCAGGGGTATAGAAGCAGAAATCTGAAGTGGTCAGACACACCCATACCAACTCATCTACATCCTTCATTGACTTCCCTAACTTAGCCATAAACTAGCCACCCAGAGGTATTCAAAGTCAAGGATTAGGCCCTAAACTCATAGCCTGAGAAACTAAGAAATAGGAAGTCACAATGGGAAAAAAAGAAGCTGAGAAGGAGAAGGGGAAGGCAAAAAAGTCTATTCCAGCATACTATGCAGGGCAAGAACAACAAAACACACAGGACAATATAGACTCTCTACCCACACCTGAGAACACAGAAGGAAACATGATCTGGTCTCAAGCCCAAATAGCATTCCTGGAGGAGCTTAAGAAAAATTTTAAAGACCAAATCAGGGAGGCAGTAACCAACTTCGAAAAACATCTCAGTGAAGTAATTGGAGAAAATACCTCCCTAAAAAAGGAACTTCAAAAAATAACTGAAGACCATAATTCGATAAAAATTAGAAACAACCAAATTGAAGCTCAGAACTCTATGATGCAGCAAGAGTCAATCAAACAAAACAAGATGCTTGAAAAATTGCAAGAAAATGTAAAATATCTCACTGGAAAAATAACTGACCTAGAGAACAGATCCAGGAGAGACAACCTAAGAATTATTGGTCTACCAGAAAGCCATGATGAAAAAAGCAGCCTTGACAACATCCTCTAAGAGACTGTCAAAGAAAACTGTCCTGAGGTCCTGGAATCAGAAGATAAAATAGCTATCAACAGAATTCACCGGACTCCTCCTGAGAGAGATCCCAAACTGAAAACTCCAAGAAATATAGTAGCCAAATTCCAGAATTACAAGATTAAAGAAAAATTTCTACAAGCAGCCAAAAAGAAACAATTCAAATATCGAGGAACTACAGTTGGGATCACACAGGACCTAGCAGCTTCTACATTAAAAGAGAGGAGGGACTGGAATTTGATATTTTGTAGGGCAAGAGAGCTAGGACTACAACCAAGGATTAACTACCCGGCAAAACTGAGCATAATCTTCCAGGCAAGGAGATGGCTGTTTAATGAAATAAGGGACTTCCAGAAGTTCCTGATGAAAAGGCCAGAGCTCAATGGAAAATTTGATCTCCAATTACAAGACTCAAGAAAGATATAAAAAGGTAAACAAGAGAAACACAGACTCACACATGCATAAGTGCACACACCCACACCCACAAACACACGCTCATTACTTGGGATGCAGCAAGAGCAAAATGTTCACATCCCTATATGTGGAGCTGATAACTGTCAATATTCAAAATCTTTATGATTATCATGACCTTCAAAAGGGTTATACTTAGATAGAGGGTGTGGGTATGAATGCACTAAACTGATGTCTAAAAAAAAAACTATTAAGGGGATAAAAGAGACTGTAATGAGAAAAAGGAAAGGATTAGATAGGAAAAGGTAAAATATGCCATCTGAAGGGACATTAAAACACACTATAGAAGAGGGGAAAGAAAGAGGGTGAGGAACATCATTTCAACACTATTCTCACTGGTTCTGGTTCAAAGAGGGATCAACTTAAATCAGTGAAGTTTAAGATTTTAATGAGAATAGACACATAAATTCATTAAATAGAGGAAAAGGAGAGAGGGAGAGGAGCAATGTTTGAAATTTATTCTCATTGCTTTGGAATCAAACGGGGAGTAATTCACTCTGATAAGTATAAAAACTTATTTCGTCCTATAGAAAGCAGAAGGGTAAGGGGGGTGAAAAAGAGGAGACTAAAGGGGGGATTAGAAGGGAGGGAAACAGTAATAAGGGGAGAGGGTAGGTTAAGAAGAGGGATCACTGGGTGGGAACACTGAGGGAGGGGGTGGTCAAAAGGGAAAACTACAAGGAGGGGAAGGGAGAAGGAAGAAACAAAAACATAAACAGGGGAGGGAATAGGATGGAGGGGAAGAGACAGATAGGCATTATTACTGTGAATGCGAATGGGTTGAACTCTCCCATAAAACAGAGGCAGATAGCAGAATGGATTAAAAACCATAATCCTACAATATGCTGTCTGCAAGAAACACATCTGAAACAAAGGGATATCCACAGGGTAAGGGTAAAAGGTTGGAGTAAAATTTATTATGCCTCAGCTAAAGTAAAAAAAAGCAGGGGTAGCAATACTTATCTCAGATAAAGCAAAAGCAAAAATAGATCTATTTAATAGAGATAAGAAAGGAAACTATATCCTACTAAAAGGCACCATCGAGAATGAAGCAATATCACTACTTAATATATATGCACCAAGTGGTATAGCATCTAAATTCCTAGAGGAGAAGTTAAAGGAATCAGAGGAAGAAATAGATAGAAAAACTATATTAGTGGGGGACCTTAATCTCCCCCTTTCTGAACTTGATAAATCTAACCTCAAAATAAACAAGAAAGAAGTTAAGGTGGTGAATAGAATCTTAGAGAGACTAGATATGATGGATCTCTGAAGAACACTGAAAGGGGATAAAAATGAATTTACTTTCTTCTCAGCAGTGCATGGTACTAACGCAAAAATAGACCATGTACTAGGGCATAAAAACCTCACAATCCAGTGCAGAAAGGCAGAAATATTAAGCGCATCATTCTCAGATCATGATGCAATAAAAATTATATGCAATAAAGGGCCATGGAAAGATAGACTAAAAAATAATTGGAAATTAAACAATTTAATCCTAAAAAAATGGTGGGTCAAAGAAGAAATTATAGAAACAATGAATAATTTCATTCAAGAGAATGATAATAATGAAACAACATACCAAAATTTGTGGGATGCACTAAAGGCAGTTCTCAGGGGAAGTTTTATATCCCTGAGTGCATACTTAATTAAAGCAGAGAGAAAGGAGGTCAATGAATTGGACATGCAATTGAAAAAAGCTTGAAAAAGAACAAATTGAAAATCCCCAATTTAGTACTAAATTAGAAATATTGAAAACCAAAGGTGAGATTAATAAAATTGAAATTAAGAAAACCATTGAATTAATAAATAAAACTAAGAGCTGGTTTTATGAAAAAATCAACAAAATTGATAGACCCTTAGTCAATATGATAAAGAAAAAGAAAGAAGAAAACCAAATTATGTGTATCAAAAATAAATAGGGTGAATCTACCTCCAATGAAGAGGAAATTTTAAAAAAATGAGGAATTATTTTCCCAATTGTACGCACATAAATATGACAATCTTAGTGAAATGGATGAATATTTACAAAATCACAAGTTGCCCAGATTAACTGAAGAAGAAGTGAATTACCTAAATAACCCCATCTCAGAAAAAGAAATCAAACAAGCCATCAAAGAACTCCCTAGGAAAAAATCTCCAGGGCCAGATGGGTTTACTAGTGAATTCTATCAAACATTTCAAGAACAATTGATTCCAATACTCTACAAACTATTCAGGAAAATTAGTGAAGAAGGAGTCCTACCAAACTCTTTCTATGACACAAATATGGTACTGATTCCTAAATCAGGAAGAGATAAAACAGAGAAAGAAAATTATAGACCAATTTCCTTCATGAATTTAGATGCAAAAATTCTAAATAAAATATTAGCCAAAAGACTCCAACAACTTATCAAAAAAATAATACACTCTGATCAGGTAGGATTCATTCCAGGAATGCAAGTATGGTTTAATATTAGGAAAACCATCAGTATAATTGAGCACATCAACAATAAAACTAGCAGAAACCACATGATCATCTCAATAGATGCAGAAAAGGCTTTTGACAAAGTACAACACCCATTCCTATTAAAAATACTAGAAAGTATAGGAATAAATGGAGCTTTCCTCAAAATAGTTGATAGCATCTATTTAAAACCATCAGCAAGTATTATATGCAATGGGGATAAACTAGAAGCCTTTCCAATAAGATCAGGAGTGAAACAAGGGTGTCCATCATCACCCCTCTTATTCAATCTGGTACTAGAAACACTAGCAGTAGCAATTAGAGAAGAAAAAGAAATCAAAGGAATCAAATTAGGTAAAGAAGTGACCAAGCTATCACTCTTCGCAGATGATATGATGATATACTTAGAGTATCCTAGAGAATCAAGTAAAAAACTACTAGAGACAATACATAAATTTGGCAAAGTTGCAGGATATAAAATAAACCCACATAAATCCTCAGCATTCCTGTACTAATGAAACTCAACAGCAAGAGATTGAAAGAGAAATCCCATTTAAAGTCACTGTAGACATTATAAAATATTTGGGAATCTACTTGCCAAAACAAACCCAGAATCTATATGAGCACAACTACACAACACTTCTCACACAAATAAAATCAGATCTAAATAGTTGGAAAAATATCAATTGCTCATGGCTGGGTCGAGCTAATATAATAAAAATGACAATTTTACCCAAACTAAACTCTAATGAAACTCAACAGGAAGAGATAGAAAGAGAAATCCCATTTAAAGTCACTGTAGACATTATAAAATATTTGGGAATCTACTTGCCAAAACAAACCCAGAATCTATATGAGCACAACTACAAAACACTTCTCACACAAATAAAATCAGATCTAAATAGTTGGAAAAATATCAATTGCTCATGGCTGGGTCAGGCTAATATAATAAAAATGACAATTTTACCCAAACTAAACTATATATTTAGTGCCATACCAATCAATTTACCAAAAAAACTACTTTCTAGAGTTAGACAAAATAGTAACAAAATTTATTTGGAAAAAGAAACGGTCTAGAATATCAAGGGAATTAATGAAAAGAAACACTAGCGAAGGTGGACTAGCTATGCCAGATCTTAATCTGTATTATACAGCAGCAGTCATCAAAACTGCTTGGTACTGGCAGAAGTGTAGAGTAGTGGATCAATGGAATAGATTAGGTGCAGGAGACCTAGCAGTTAATGAATATAGCAATCTATTGTTCGATAAACCCAAAGACCCCAGTTTTGGGTATAAGAATGCAGTATTTGTCAAAAATTGCTGGGAAAACTGGAATACAGTATGGCAGAAACTGGGCATAGACCATTATCTAACACCATATACCAAAATCAAGTCCAAATGGGTGCATGATCTAGGTGTAAAGGATGATGCTGTAAGCAATTTGGGAAAGCAAGGAATAGTTTACCTGTCAGATCTGTGGAGAGGGGAAGACTTAGGACCAAACAAGAATTAGAGAGCATTATAAAATGCAAAATGGATAATTTTGATTACATTAAATTGAAAAGCTTCTGTACAAACAAAGCCAATGTAACCAAGATCAAGAGGGAGGTGGGAAATTGGGAAAGAATTTTTACAACTTGTGTCTCTGATAAAGGACTCATCTCTAAAATTTATAGAGAATTGAGCCAAATCTATATGAATACAAGTCATTCCCCAATTGATAAGTGGTCAAAGGATATGAACAGGAAATTTTCAGAGAAAGAAATTAAAGATATCTATAAGTATATGAAGAAATGCTCTAAATCACTATTAATTAGAGAAATGCAAATCAAAACAACTCTGAGATACCACATCCCTCCAGTCAGATTGGCTAAGACTACAAAACAAGAAAGTGACAAATGCTGGAGAGGATGTGGACAAATTGGAACACTAATACATTGCTGGTGGAGTTGTGAACTTATCCAACCATTCTGGAGAGCAATCTGGAATTATGCCCAAAGGATTATAAATAATTTCATACCCTTTGACCCAGCCATACCACTTCTAGGGTTATATCCCAAAGAGATCATAGAAGTGGGAGGAAGACCCATATGTACAAAAATATTTTAGCAGCCCTTTTTGTGGTTGCAAAGAATTGGAAACTGAAGGGGTGTCCATCAATCACAGAATGGCTAAACAAGTTGTGGTATATGAATGTAATGGAATATTATTGTGCTATAAGAAATGAAGAGGTGACGGGTTTCGTAATTACCTGGAGAGACTTATAGAAACTGATACTGAGCGAGAAGCGTAGAATCAAAAGAAATCTGTATACAATCACAGACATACCATATCTGTGATGACCAACTATGACAGACTGGACTCTTTTCAGCAATGCAGTGATATAAGTTAATCCCGAAAGACTCAAGAAAGTGAGAAATGCACCATCCAGAGATATAACTAGAAAGAACTGAGCCTGAATCCTGATGGAAGCAAACTAAATGATCTTGTTCTTTTCATTGTTTGGTTTTATTTCTTCCTTAACATCTTTCATCCCATCTAGCACAATATGCCTTTGTAATTGGAATAATGTCTAATATGAATGCATTTGCAGATCATATACTGGACTATATGCTGTCGTGTGGGGAGGGGGGAGGGAAGTAAAGGAAATTTGAAAATCAAGGAAGTATGGAATTGAATCTTGTTAACTGAAACTAAACTAATAAATTAATTTAAAAAAAAACAGTAAGTGACTTATGTCAACCCTCCTCTTCCTCACACTTCTTGCCTTCACCACCCCATCTCCTTCACCTATATCACTGACCTCTGTAAACACTTCTCTTCTCTGTATACTTTTTTGTTTTTTTATTTTGCTCCCACTCCCTCTGTGCCTAATTATATTATGATTGCTAAACTGTTTCCCATGTCAAGGTGTAATCTTCCCCATTTCTAAGTGTCCAAAGAACTGGGTATCCCTGCTCTAATTTCATAATTTCATGAGTAAGTTATCAGTTCACTTCCTGGTACATATTAGATACCAAATAAATAGATAAATAAGTCAATGAACTTGGATAAATCAATCACCAAATATTAATAGCATTTTTTCATTGATGCTACTCTCTTTTAAAATATTCTTTGTCTTTGAAGACTCGCGTCTGATTGTCTGGTTGCTCCCAAAACCTCCAATAGAAGGAGGACCAGGACAGCGATCTCTTCATTCTTTTCCAGGTTGAAATGCTGATTCATCTTCATAGCATTTTCTCAAGCATGGCACAGAAATCTTTTTTACCCTGAAAGGTCAGCCCAGCCCTGGACTACTCTCATAAAACATACTCTCTGTTCCAGAGATCTCACATTCTGATTGAACTATTCCTTCCAAAACCTCCAATTTAAGGAAGATTCACAGACCTAAGATCTTCCCAGGACTTTGTTTAGTACCAGGTAAGTCCCCACACCTTCATCTGCCATTTATTCATTGTCTTCTCAAATCAGAATAAAAGCTCCATAGGAGCAGGAACTCTGTTTCTGCAGCTTTCAACATCTCATTAAAGTTTTCTATACATGTACGCCTGTGCACACACTCACACACACACACACACACACACACACACACACACAAATGCACAATTAGAAAAAAAAATTGGTAGGCCAAAACTTAATTAATTGTTGTATATTGTGGTTATGTTTATATCACTTTATCTCAAAATATGCACTCTCATTTGTCTACCAAAAGGACCATTTAAAAAATATTAGAGAAACAAAACAATTAAACACATTTAATTGACACACCAATGCTCACAGTATCTTCAGTGTTCCACAACAATAATAAATACCATCTGGAAGCACGAATGTGGTGCATTCTCATATCTTCTCTAAGTGTTGTAATATGATCATTATCATTACACAACACTTCATTTCTATTTGTTTTTTTTTCATTTAAAATTATGATCATTGTGTTATATTTTTTAGTTTTGCTTCATTTTGAATTGTATCATATTTTCCTACTTTTCATTTTCATTATTTCTTAAAACAGTTATATTCCATTACATGCATATACCAAAGTTTGTTTAACTGTCATATTTGAAGGATATATACTTCCTTTCCAGTTCTTTGCTACTACAAAAAGTACTGCTGTAAATATTTTATATTGTACCTTTTCTATCACTGACCTCTTGAATTTATTTGCCTACCACTTTGAAAACTAAATCAATGAATATAGACATTTAAGTCACTTTCTTAGCATAATTTCAAATTCTTTTTCATAGTTTTTGGACAAATTAACAGCTCGATCAATGGCACAGTAGTATTTCAATCTTTCCAAAGTTTTTTAAAACTATTTCCTGTTCTCGTCTTTTATTATCTATTTATTGTTTGCTGATTGCATTTTCTTTGATTTTTTTTTCTTTTTATGCTCTGTAGTATAGTTCTCTGTGTGAGGAAGTAGGGGACTTGTGAAAATAAAATTATATTAAAATATTTTTGTAAATTATATAAATTTTTATTCAAATTTATATTATTAGTTGTGATTTGAATGAATATTTATAGGGTTTTTAAATACTTATCAATTCTTCTTTTGTGAATTGTTTGTTTATATCATTTTTCCAACTCCACTGGGGAATGATTTCTGATTCTAGATATTTGTGTTAATTACATGCATCTGTTAGACATAAAATCCTTATCAGAAATAGCTAATCATTTTTCCTTTATTGACTATTTTTATTCCTGTACTAGTCATGTTGATGGTGTTGGTATAAAAGCTTGACAATTTATATAATATAATCATAATACATCAATGTTATATATCTACTGGTCTAGTTACCATTGAAAATTATACAGACTTGGATTTTGGAATAGTGGTACATTGGAAAACAACTTCTAACAACACCTATAACAATGACAAGGTTTCCATTATGGGTCCAATGATTAACTATTTGCCTTTTATCCAGAAAGAAAAGACTTGCTAAACTTGTTAATATCCATAAAAAAAAGTTTGGTGAGAGGGAGTGCAAGTATTCAGATGCCTTTACTCACAAAGAATTATTATTGATAAGTTGGGATCTGTGCTTATAGAAGGACTTCCTTCAATAGTATAATTATCTTTTTTGGAAGTTCTAAAGTGGGTACTCAAGTATGTATATAACCATTTACCACTGTAAATAGAACAAATTTGTCTATGGGACTTACAAATTCTAATCTGAAATAATACTAATTTGGACTATTATGAGATGTATTTGAAGTAAAAACTGTGATACAGAAGAATCCCTTGCAGGTTTGCAACCAGGCTGGTGGTTGTGAGTATGAGAAAATTGCTACTTTGATAGGTTATACCTAAGATCTTTGCAGGGAAGTGGACTCAGTGTTGGCAGTAGGTTCAAAATCGAGAAAGGATGCCAAAAAGGATCATATTTTTTCCACAATTTTTCCTCCAATGTTCTTTAGGAATTGAACCAAAGATAGAAGAACACAGAGGAGACAAGAAATTGCTTAGCTTAAAAAATCTCTTCTTTCAAGTAAACATGTTTTTCCTCTTCCCAGTCTTTTTAAATTAAGTGATCTGGGGGAATAGCAGCAGCAGAGCGTTCGCTCCTTGTTCAATATAAATAATATATTTTCACAGGAGAATATGCCGAACTTTGAGGAATGTGCAGAAATGTATGTGGAAGAAGCCAAATAAATTAAAATTTGACAGCTTTTCTCCAAGTCATAAATTCATTTCCATATTAAACTTTGAAAAAAAATGAATTGCAAATGATCACATTTTAACAATCCAAGTATATTTCATGCATGGGGATATAAAAGAAGAAAGTGAGTTAGCAAGTCTACAAAAGATCCCCTGATGAGGTGAGTATTTCTATTCATCCCTCTTTTCCTTTAAGTAAACCAGTACAGAGACTTTATACTCAATGTAAGGTGTATTGTCAAAGGAATACATTAAACAGTGGGGGTAAAGATGAAGAAGGAGATACACTGAAGTAAGAAGTCTTTGAAGGTGTCTTAGCAAGACAGTGGGCTCTTTTCACACACACTTTGATTTCATGGAGTGGCTAAGTTAAGTTTAAGTAAAAAGGATCATTCCTCTTCAAGTAGTCCTCAGCAGGAGAGAGACAGCAAGGGGAGGTAGACATAGTGATTGTGGGCTATTCTTGCTTAACTTCTTTAAAAGAAAAAGGGATTTTATTATGCATTGCTTTATAACTTCGTGTCAATTTCATGCATCTGATCATTCTGTTGAAGAGTCCTTGGTATTACTAGAAATGTTTATGATACCCACTCAATAAGTCCTTCTTGCAAACATACAGATGAATAAACAAAACAAAGTCTGCTCTGTCAATAAATAGCTCTTGGTGAAAACATACAAGGAATTTGGGGTCCAAAAGGAGTATCTCTAAGACTAGGTGATTATAATGTAAAAACATTAAAATAAACTATGCTACATCTCTCTCTAATGCTAAATCAGATATTTGAAATAGAAAGGAACTAGCAAACCAGTTTATCTTTTGATCTAAGTACCAGCAGGTAAATAATAGGGGTGATTTTTGTTCTTCCCTCTAAAGTGACCAAATTCAACAGGAAATATTTTTACAAATAGAATACACAAACACCATTCTAGTATCTATGGATACAAGGATTAAAAAAAAAAAGAAACAATGCATGTTCTCAATGATCTTGAATTTTAAAAAGTAAAACAACAATAATTTTTCATTGTTTGAATTATACAATCAAGTAATTAATGAGTATGATCAGTAAGCAAGACTGTATTCTGTAACCCAAGGGTGGGGAACCTGCAGATTCAAGGTCAAATGTGACCTTCTAGTTCCTCAAGGGTGGTCCTTTAAGTAAATACAAACTTCAAAGACCAAATAACCTTTGAAGACCTTGAGGCCCCAAGTTCCCACCTCTGTCATAAACTCTGAAGCTTTTTGATTGAATTAAGCAAGTGAAAATTGCAATGAGCTAAACCAATAAAGTAACCACATGTTTGGGAGGAATTTGATTTAAATTATACCCTTTTTTAATTGGGAACTTCAGGGATTATAAAAATCCAAAATGGATTTATAAAGGTCATTCAAGAATAACCACATTAGGGGCAGCTAGGTTGTACAGTGAATAAAGCACCAGTCCTGGAGTCAGGAGGACCTGAGTTCAGATTCAGCCTCAGACACTTGACACACTAGTTGTGTGACTTTGAGCAAGTCACATAACCCCAATTTCCCTGCCTTCTCCACTCCCCAAAAAAAGAATAATCATATTACCTTCTTTTTTTAAAACAGAATTTTGAAATCATTAGATTAGGAGAATATTGTAGGTTTAGCTTACTTAGATTTCCACAAAACTTTTAATAAAATGCTTGTTACTATTCTCCTTGGGAATGGGTTAAGCTATAGAAAAGATGATAATCAATTCACATGAATTCTTGAATGGTTGGCTATCTAAACTCAAAGAATAATCTTTGTTGGTTCAATATCCATCTGTCCAGAGGTCTCCAGTAGAATACTTTAGGAATGTGTTCATGAAGGGCTCTTATAAGAGTCTTCAGACTGGGCGGAGCCGAGATGGCAGAGTAGAAACAGCATTTCCAATGTGCTCTGCCCCACACAAATTTCAAACAATGTGAAGGGGAACTCTGAAGAACTTCTGGAGCCGCAGCACCCACAAAATGGCAGAGAGAAGCTGGCCTCCTGCTGAGGACAGCCCAGCAGCCCTGCGGGGAGTGGCCAGCACAGAGCTCTAGGAACTGACAGCGCAGCACACAGAGCTGAGCCCAGGTCTGAGGTTTTGGCCCCAGGGTGGCCGGGCCTTCAGCTGGCTGGAGCGACCCCAGAGCGCCTGCAATTGTGGAGATTCCAGAATTATCAGCACAGATATGCCTGAGACAGGGTGGGAGGTCAGTTCCCTGTGGACTTTGGGATCAGTATTTGGGGAGCTCATGGCTTCCTCCCCTGGGGACGAAAAGCTGCTGAAGAAACTGCAGCACAGAAGCCATTTTGCGGCGTCAGTAGTGGCTCTAGCTCCTGATCTCTGGACTGTGGGGAGATTCAGCAATCAGTCTGGGGGTTAGTCACTCTTGCTTGGAACTGCCTAGATCTGGATTGCGGTCTGGGGGGGGAGGTTTGGGGTGGGTGTCCAGTATGCCGGAGTGGGTGGAGACTTTACAGAGACCACCCAACTGGCAGAAGTTGTGAAGACCCCACATTTGGGCGTAGGCTCGCCTGTCTGGTGGTGGAGTCCTACTGTATCAACAAGCCCAGGAGTCGGGTGATTGGGTGGTGGCATGCCTGGGCGGATGAGGCAAAGTGGGCAGAAGGGTTCAGCATTAGACTCCTGTTTTGGGGGCAAAGAGGCTCAAGGCATGGAGGAGGACTGTGAGGTCAGAGCTCCAGAACCAAAAGCCCCAAATGAAAGTACGGGCTGGCTGCAGGCCATGGAGGACCTTGGGAAGCAGATGGGAGAAGTGGGGGGAAATTTGGGAAGAGAGGTGAAAGGGATGCAAGAAAAGTATGAAGTGACAGTCAACACCCTGACTGAGGAAAATGACACCTTAAAAAATGGACTGGCTCAGATGGCAAAGGAGGCTCAGAAAGGCAATGAGGAGAAGAATGCCTTAAAAAGTCGAATTTGCCAGATGGAAAAAGAATCTCAAGAGCTCACTGAGGAGATTCATTCCTTCAGAGTTAGTCTGGAGCAGGTGGAAGCTAGTGACTTTATGAGAAATCAAGATACTATCAAACAGATCCAAACAAATGAAAGAATAGAAGGCGGTGTGAAATACCTCATGGGAAAGACGATTGACCTGAAGAATAGATCCAGGAGAGATAATTTGAAAATTATTGGACTACCTGAGAGCCAAGATCAAGGAAAGAACCTAGAAATCATCCTTAAGGAAATTCTCAAGGAAAATTGCCCTGATGTTTTAGACCCAGTGTGGGAAATAGAGGTTGCAGGAATCCACCGATCTCCTCCTGAGGAAGATCCCAGAAAGAAAACTTCTAGGAATATTATAGCCAGGTTCCAGAACTCCCAGATCAAAGAGAAAATACTACAAGCAGCCAGGAAGAAACAATTTCAATATTGTGGAAACACAATCAGAATAGCCCAGGACCTGGCAGCTTCTACACTGAGGGATTGAAGAGCATGGAATATGATATTCCAGAGGGCAAAAGAGCTGGGATTGAAGCCAAGGGTCACCTACCCAGCAAAACTGAGTATCTTGTTTCAGGGGAAAATGTGGTCATTCAGTGGAATAGAGGACTTTCAAGCATTCTTGATAAAGGAACCAGGGTTGAATAGAAAATTTGACATTCAAACACAAGAAGCAAGAGATGCTTGAGAAGGTAATCAAGGAAAAGAAATCAAAAGCAACTTATCAGGGTTGGACTATTTAAATTCCTACATGGAAAAACAATAACTGTGTTTGAGGAAACCTTTCTCATTATGAAAATGATTGAAGAAGGGTACATGGCATATGTTCACAGGTATACATGTGTAGAGGGCACAGGTTGAATTTGATAGGAAGGGATGATTCTTTTTTTTTTTTTTTGAGGCGATTGGGGTTGGGTGACTTGCCTGAGGTCACCGGGCTGGGTTTTTGTTTGTGCATTGGCTGTCTGGGGTCGAATCCGAGCTCGGGTGCTTCTGGCTCTGGGGCCGGCGCTCTGCTCGATGCACCACCTAGCCGCCCCAAGGAAGGGATGATTCTTAGGGGGTGACGTCAAGAGGTGAGAGAGGAAAGTGTCAAGAGGAGATGGAGAGAGACAGGGTAGGGTTGACTCTCTCATGTAGAAGAGCAAGGGGAAGTGGTTGCAGGGGAGGGGAAGAACGGGAAGGCAAAGAGGCAAAAGCATATTCTCATTGAAGTTGGCTCAGGGAGAGAGTCACATACATACTAAATGGAATATCTTACCCTCACTCTCCTGTGTGGGGGAGGAGGGGATGGAGGGGGGGATGATAGAGGGGAGGACATTCTGGGGGAAGGGGAGTTTGGAAGTACCCACTATCAAAGAGGGACAGGATCAAGGTAGGGAATGGACCAGATGGGAGGTAAGAAGGGTGGGAGGGAAATATAAGCAGTCTTTTACAATATATCTACTGTGGTGGTGTTTTTCATGGCTATACATGTACAGCACATACTGAATTGCTTGTCTTCTCAGGGGGAGTGGGTGACAAGGGAGGAAGGGAATGGATCTGAAAGTCGAAGTTTTAAAATTAAATGCTTCATTAGATGTCCAGGCATTGGGGCTCAGAGATTCACCTTGCCCTAATGGCAAAGTCAAAGGGGGTATGGGAGAAGATATGGGAGAGAGCAGATTGGATGAGGGGATATCTAGTGGGACTGCTATTCTGGGGTGGTGGGTAGGGAAAAAATGGGGGAAAATGTAACTCATAATCTGGTGGAAATGAATGATGTAAACCAGAAATTAATAAAGCATTTGTTTAATTAAGAAAAAAAATAAGTGTCTTCAACTATTTAAAGGACTTTCATATAGATTTCTCTTTGGATTCAGAAAGTAGAATCAGGAGCAATGCCTAGGAGCTGTAAAGAGGCCGATTTAGGCTTAATTTCAGGGGGTAATGCAAAATAAATTGATCTTTCTTCAAGTAGAAGGGCCAACCTCTAAAGTTTTCAGTTTGTAATCCTTGGAGTCTTCAAGGAGAGAGAGTATGACAAACTTTTAGGTATGTTATGATTGTAATTTATTTTGTCTGGTTATTTTGTTTTGTTTTGTTTTTACATTAGGTGGAGGTTTAGGTCTCTTCTGACCTTCATAATCTATGATTTTGTAAAATCCCATGAGTCCTCACACTCCCCCTACCTTCTTACCCTATCAAAATAGAGCAAACTCTGTCATACTAAGGATACCATTTAGGTGATGTAGGAAAGATGAAAGATAATGGATGAATGTTCTGACTATAAATATAATTTTATCATTATTTTACCAGATATTCATGGTTTTGGATACATACTTTTGGCTATCTTAAATAATTCTACTACGGATATTTTTTAAGGGAAATTTAAAGCCTCTTTTAAATAACATCATTGCAGTATAAACCTGGTAATTAGAAAAATGAATTGAAGAGAACTAATAATTTTTATACCTCTTATAGTTTAATACTTTAATGTTCATATCAAGTCTCAGTTGTGCCCAAGAATACATTATCCTCTTTTCCAAGTCTTGCCAATGTTTTGTTTTAAATTTTTACTATTTTTGGGGTGGCTAGGTGGTGCAGTGAGTAGAGTGTTGGCCCTGGAGTCAGAACGACCTGAGTTCGGATCCAGCCTCAGACACTTAACGCTCACACAAGCAAAAACCTAGCCGTGTGACCTTGGGCAAGTTACTTAACCCCAATTGCCCTCCAAAAAGCAAAAAAAAAAAATTAGTATTTTGGAATATTTTATGTTTCTAAGGTAATATCCCCAAATTCATCTGGCTGATTATTACTGATTTTCTGCAGTCTATCAGATACTTGCTGAAAGTTTCTTCATTAGAAAACTGACTATTAATATTCTTTGACTAATTATGTATTAGAGAATAATGGTTCATAAGTTGGTAAGTATGTCAAAACTCCTTATAGGTTTGGGATATCAGGCATTTATCAGAGATTTTTAATACATGGATTTTTTTCCTTCCAGTTTATATTTTTCTCCTAATTCTGATCACATAGTTTGTATGTGTACAGAGCATTTTTAAACATTAAAATAATCATAATAATCCATTTTCTTTTATAATCCCCTCTACTTCATATTTTGATAAGCATTTTCCCCTATTCATTGTTGTGAATGCTGCAGCCCCGCATCACACCCCATCCCTATTTCTTGCAAAGGTATTACTTAATATGCATTGGTCATGTATTCCTTTCAAATTTATTGTGCTTTATGTTATATGACTCTATTCTAACAATAGTTTAACTAAAATACTCTCCATTGTTCCGACTTTCCTTTTTTCAAACTTTTCTTAACAATATTTGAATTCTCAAGATTATTTTACATTGCACTACAGTAGATGATTGGTTTTAAGAATACTAGAAAAGTAGAAAAGTTATAGCAACGTTTACTAGCCAAACAGAAGCTGTCATAGTTGTTCCTGGAAGCATTAAGTATTCATTGAATGAATACTTAGGAAGGGTATAAAGTAGTTAA
The DNA here is from genome assembly GCA_011680675.1 of Gymnobelideus leadbeateri. Classification (NCBI taxonomy): domain Eukaryota; kingdom Metazoa; phylum Chordata; class Mammalia; order Diprotodontia; family Petauridae; genus Gymnobelideus; species Gymnobelideus leadbeateri. Next base: position 146,157 of record WOXC01005863.1, on the reverse strand, counting down.
AGTGTGTTTAAGGGACAATAATTTGAAAAGTGTGTAGAGGAAGGGAGGGAATATATAGCTGCAATGCCAAGCATTGTACTAAGTATTTCAATTACAAATATCATCTGTTTGATAGTTGAGTAACCTGAGCCAAACATAAGCTTAGTGGTTTGCCCAGTGTCATAAACTAATAAATGCCCAAGACTGGATTTGAACTCAGGTCTTCCCGACTCCAGACTCAGAGGTATATCCATTTAATCACTAGGTACTTATAGTGGAGGTAGAGAAACCAATCAGCAATCTCTTTCTATAGTACAGACATCAGGTAATGAGGACCTGTAACAGAGTGGTGGCAGTGGCAGAGGAGTGAGTATTTATAAGAGATGTTAAACAGGTAGAAACAACAGGACTTGGCAGCTGATTGGCCTTGGGAGGTGAGAAAGTAAGCAATTGAGGATGACTTCTAGTTGTAAAGTTGGGTGACTGAATAGATACTGCCATCTACAATATACAGGAAGTTAGGAAGAAGGAAACATTTAAGGGGTGAAGATAATGAATTCAGTTCTGGACATGCTGAGTTTAAGATCTCTAAAATACATCCAAATCCACATGCCAAAGAGACAGATGGAGATTCAAGACTGAAGGATACACACACACACACACACACACACACACACACACACACACACACACACACACACACACTGGTTAATAAAATAACTAAGTGAAAATGAACAGAAAGGAAAGAAAGGAGAAACCAGGACAGTATATTCTGGAATATGTATGATTAACAAGTAAGATCATGATGAAGATTCATCAAAGGGGACTGAAAACGAGTGCTCACATAGGTGGGAAGAGAACCTGGAGAGCTCAATTTTATAGAAACCTAAAGAGAAGAAGGTCTCAAGGAGAAGAGGGTGATCAACAGGGTCAAAGGCTACAGAGAGGTCAGCAAGGATGAGGATTTTTTTTTTCTTTTTGTTGGGCAATTGGGGTTGAGTAATTTGCCCAAGGTCACGCAGGCTAGGTTTTTGTTTGTGTGTGCATTAAGTGTCTGAGGGCATATCTGAACTCAGGTCCTTCTGACTCCAGGGCTGATGCTCTATTCACTGTGCCACCTAGTGGCCCCAAGATGAGGATTTTTTTAAAAGTCATTAGATTTGATGATAAAGAAACCATAGGTGATTTTGAAGAAAGCAATTTCAGGCACATAAGGATGAAATAAGAAACCAAGAGACAAAAGGAAGTAGATGTATCATTGTAAATTACCTTCTCAAGTAGTTTGGCCACAAGAGGGAGAAGAGATGGGTATGAAGATGATTAAAAAGTATCAAGTTAGAATATGTTGAGGATGGGTGAAACTTAAGTATGGTCGTAGATATTAGGGAAGAACTCAGTAGACAAGGAGAGATTGGACATTAATGGGAGAATTCTGATGATACAGGGGTTATTTTGCTGGAGAAGACAGAATTGAATGGATTCAAATGTTAATATTGAACACTTTATCTTGAGAACTAGAAAGGTCACTTCTTTTTGTAAGATGGGTGGAGCAGAAAGTCACAGATGGAAAAGGGTGAATCTGAGTGTAATCCGGAGTGAGAGAGCCCACTGGAAGACGAAGTGTGGCAGACTCCAGCCCAGGAGGTTGCCCAGTGTGTCCAGACTGGTCGAGTGCAGAGCGCTTGGGGTCTGCACAGCCCAGACCTAAGAGCAGACAAGCAGACTACACCAGAGAGAGCAAAAGCCCCAGCCTGCAGACTTACAGAGGACGAATCACAGCCATCTATCTGATGGATAGGATCATTGGAGGCAGGTAGGAGAGTTGGGGCCTCAGTGGAAAGAGTGGCTTCTCTGGCTGCATTCGGCCCCCTGCCTGGAAGTTTAGAAACTGCCTGCCTGTATAATACAGGGGCTGGAATGGCAAAGTAAATTCTAGCTGCTCTGATCCTCCTATCCCTCCTTCATGAAGCAGAAAACCCAAAGATAAATCTCCCACCCAGATTGAAATCCCAAGTTAATGGAAATAGCCCCAGGCTTGAGAGTCTCCAAGAAGGGGTGTAACTGAGATAGCCAGGAGTCTGAAGAGAAGAGAGGGTGGGGTCCCAACAAGCCCCACCTCTCCTCACCAACAAAAGCCTACTTATAGCCCAGGGGTATAGAGGCAGAAATCTGAAGTGGTCAGACACACCCACGCCTACTCATCTACATCCCTCATTGACTTCCCTGACTTAGCCATAAACTAGCCACCCAGAGGTATTCAAAGTCAAGGATCAGGCCCTAAACTCATAGCCTGAGAAACTAAGAAAGAGGGAGTCAAAATGGGAAAAAAAGAAGCCGAGAAGGAGAAGGGGGAGGCAAAAAAGTCTATTCGAGCATACTATGCAGGGCAAGAAAAACAAAATACATAGGACAATATAGACTGTCTACCCACACCTGAGACCACAGAAGGAAACATGATCTGGTCTCAAGCCCAAATAGCATCCCTGGAGGAACTTAAGAAAAATTTTAAAGACCAAATCGGGGAGGCAGTGACCAACTTGGAAAAACGTATCAGTGAAGTAATTGGAGAAAATACCTCCCTAAAAAAGGAACTTCAAAAAATAACTGAAGACCATAATTCGATAAAAATTAGAAACAATCAAATTGAAGCTCAGAACTCTATGATGCAGCAAGAGTCAATCAAACAAAACAAGATGCTTGAAAAATTGCAAGAAAATGTAAAATATCTCACTGGAAAAATAACTGACCTAGAGAACAGATCCAGGAGAGACAACCTAAGAATTATTGGTCTACCAGAAAGCCTTGATGAAAAAAGCAGCCTAGACAACATCCTCCAAGAGATTGTCAAAGAAAACTGTCCTGAGGTCCTGGAATCAGAAGATAAAATAACTATCAACAGAATTCACCGGACTCCTCCTGAGAGAGATCCCAAACTGAAAACTCCAAGAAATATAGTAGCCAAATTCCAGAATTACAAGATTAAAGAAAAATTTCTACAAGCAGCCAAAAAGAAACAATTCAAATATCGAGGAACTACAGTTGGGATCACACAGGACCTAGCAGCTTCTACATTAAAAGAGAGGAGGGACTGGAATTTGATATTTTGTAGGGCAAGAGAGCTAGGACTACAACCAAGGATTAACTACCCGGCAAAACTGAGCATAATCTTCCAGGCAAGGAGATGGCTGTTTAATGAAATAAGGGACTTCCAGAAGTTCCTGATGAAAAGGCCAGAGCTCAATGGAAAATTTGATCTCCAATTACAAGACTCAAGAAAGATATAAAAAGGTAAACAAGAGAAACACAGACTCACACATGCATAAGTGCACACACCCACACCCACAAACACACGCTCATTACTTGGGATGCAGCAAGAGCAAAATGTTCACATCCCTATATGTGGAGCTGATAACTGTCAATATTCAAAATCTTTATGATTATCATGACCTTCAAAAGGGTTATACTTAGATAGAGGGTGTGGGTATGAATGCACTAACCTGATGTCAAAAAAAAAAAAACTATTAAGGGGATAAAAGAGACTGTAATGAGAAAAAGGAAAGGATTAGATAGGAAAAGGTAAAATATGCCATCTGAAGGGACATTAAAACACACTATAGAAGAGGGGAAAGAAAGAGGGAGAGGAACATCATTCAAACACTATTCTCACTGGTTCTGGTTCAAAGAGGGATCAACTTAAATCAGTGAAGTTTAAGATTTTAATGAGAATAGACACATAAATTCATTAAATAGAGGAAAAGGAGAGAGGGAGAGGAGCAATGTTTGAAATTTATTCTCATTGCTTTGGAATCAAACGGGGAGTAATTCACTCTGATAAGTATAAAAACTTATTTCATCCTATAGAAAGCAGAAGGGTAAGGGGGGGTGAAAAAGAGGAGACTAAAGGGGGGATTAGAAGGGAGGGAAACAGTAATAAGGGGAGAGGGTAGGTTAAGAAGAGGGATCACTGGGTGGGAACACTGAGGGAGGGGGTGGTCAAAAGGGAAAACTTCAAGGAGGGGAAGGGGGAAGGAAGAAACAAAAACATAAACAGGGGAGGGAATAGGATGGAGGGGAAGAGACAGATAGTCATTATTACTCTGAATGTGAATGGGATGAACTCTCCCATAAAACAGAGGCAGATAGCACAATGAATTAAAAACCATAATCCTACAATATGCTGTCTGCAAGAAACACATTTGAAACAAAGGGATACCCACAGGGTAAGGGTAAAAGGTTGGAGTAAAATTTATTATGCCTCAGCTAAAGTAAAAAAAGCAGAGGTAGCAATACTTATCTCAGATAAAGCAAAAGCAAAAATAGATCTAATTAAAAGAGATAAGGAAGGAAACTATATCCTACTAAAAGGCACCATCGAGAAAGAAGCAATATCACTACTTAATATATATGCACCAAGTGGTATAGCATCTAAATTCCTAGAGGAGAAGTTAAAAGAATTAGAGGAAGAAATAGATAGCAAAACTATACTAGTGGGGGACCTTAATCTTGCCCTCTCTGAACTTGATAAATCTAACCTCAAAATAAACAAGAAAGAAGTTAAGGAGGTGAATAGAATTTTAGAGAGACTAGATATGATGGATCTCTGGAGAACACTGAAAGGGGATAAAAAGGAATTTACTTTCTTCTCAGCAGTGCATGGTGCATACTCAAAAATAGACCATGTACTAGGGCATAAAAACCTCACAATCCAGTGCAGAAAGGCAGAAATATTAAGTGCATCATTCTCAGATCATGATGCAATAAAAATTATATGCAATAAAGGGCCATGGAAAGATAGACTAAAAACTAATTGGAAATTAAACAATTTAATCCTAAAAAAATGGTGGGTCAAAGAAGAAATTATAGAAACAATCAATAATTTCATTCAAGAGAATGATAATAATGAGACAACATACCAACATTTGTGGGACGTACTAAAGGCAGTTCTCAGGGGAAGTTTTATATCCCTGAGTGCATACTTAATTAAAGCAGAGAGAAGGGAGGTCAATGAATTGGACATGCAATTGAAAAAGCTAGAAAAAGAACAAATTGAAAATCCCCAATTTAGTACTAAATTAGAAATATTGAAAACCAAAGTTGGGATTAATAAAATTGGAATTAAGAAAACCATTGAATTAATAAATAAAACTAAGAGCTGGTTTTATGAAAAAATCAACAAAATTGATAGACCCTTAGTCAATATGTTAAAAAAAAAAGAAAGAAGAAAACCAAATTATGAGTATCAAAAATAAAAAGGGTGAATCTACCTCCAATGAAGAGGAAATCAAAAAAATAATGAGGAATTATTTTCCCAATTGTATGCACATAAATATGACAATTTTAGTGAAATGGATGAATATTTACAAAATCACAAGTTGCCCAGATTAACTGAAGAGGAAGTGAATTACCTAAATAACCCCATCTCAGAAAAAGAAATCAAACAAGCCATCAAAGAACTCCCTAGGAAAAAATCTCCAGGGCCAGATGGGTTTACTAGTGAATTCTATCAAACATTTCAAGAACAATTGATTCCAGTACTCTACAAACTATTCAGGAAAATTAGTGAAGAAGGAGTCCTACCAAACTCTTTCTATGACACAAATATGGTACTGATTCCTAAATCAGGAAGAGATAAAACAGAGAAAGAAAATTATAGACCAATTTCCCTCATGAATTTAGATGCAAAAATTCTAAATAAAATATTAGCCAAAAGACTCCAACAACTTATCAAAAAAATAATACACTCTGATCAGGTAGGATTCATTCCAGGAATGCAAGTATGGTTTAATATTAGGAAAACCATCAGTATAATTGAGCACATCAACAATAAAACTAGCAGAAACCACATGATCATCTCAATAGATGCAGAAAAGGCTTTTGACAAAGTACAACACCCATTCCTATTAAAAATACTAGAAAGTATAGGAATAAATGGAGCTTTCCTCAAAATAGTTGATAGCATCTATTTAAAACCATCAGCAAGTATTATATGCAATGGGGATAAACTAGAAGCCTTTCCAATAAGATCAGGAGTGAAACAAGGGTGTTCACTATCACCCCTCTTATTCAATCTGGTACTAGAAACACTAGCAGTAGCAATTAGAGAAGAAAAAGAAATCAAAGGAATCAAATTAGGTAAAGAAGTGACCAAGCTATCACTCTTCGCAGATGATATGATGATATACTTAGAGTATCCTAGAGAATCAAGTAAAAAACTACTAGAGACAATACATAAATTTGGCAAAGTTGCAGGATATAAAATAAACCCACATAAATCCTCAGCATTCCTGTACATCTCTAATGAAACTCAACAGCAAGAGATAGAAAGAGAAATCCCATTTAAAGTTACTGTAGACATTATAAAATATTTGGGAATCTACTTGCCAAAACAAACCCAGAATCTATATGAGCACAACTACAAAACACTTCTCACACAAATAAAATCAGATCTAAATAGTTGGAAAAATATCAATTGCTCATGGCTGGGTCCAGCTAATATAATAAAAATGACGATTTTACCGAAACTAAACTATATATTTAGTGCCATACCAATCAATTTACCAAAAAACTACTTTCTAGAGTTAGACAAAATAATAACAAAATTTATTTGGAAAAGAAACGGTCTAGAATATCAAGGGAATTAATGAAAAGAAACACTAGCGAAGGTGGACTAGCTATGCCAGATCTTAATCTGTATTATACAGCAGCAGTCATCAAAACTGCTTGCTACTGGCAGAGGTGTAGAGTAGTGGATCAATGGAATAGATTAGGTGCAGGAGACCCAGCAGTTAATGAATATAGCAATCTATTGTTCGATAAACCCAAAGACCCCAGTTTTTGGGATAAGAATGCACTATTTGACAAAAACTGCTGGGAAAACTGGAATACAGTATGGCAGAAACTGGGCATAGACCATTATCTAACACCATATACCAAAATCAAGTCCAAATGGGTGCATGATCTAGGTGTAAAGGATGATGCTGTAAGCAATTTGGGAAAGCAAGGAATAGTTTACCTGTCAGATCTGTGGAGAGGGGAAGACTTAGGACCAAACAAGTATTAGAGAGCATTATAAAATGCAAAATGGATAATTTTGATTACATTAAATTGAAAAGCTTCTGTACAAACAAAGACAATGTAACCAAGATCAAGAGGGAGGTGGGAAATTGGGAAAGAATTTTTACAACTTGTGTCTCTGATAAAGGACTCATCTCTAAAATTTATAAATAATTGAGCCAAATCTATATGAATACAAGTCATTCCCCAATTGATAAGTGGTCAAAGGATATGAACAGGAAATTTTCAGAGAAAGAAATTAAAGATATCTATAAGCATATGAAGAAATGCTCTAAATCACTATTAATTAGAGAAATGCAAATCAAAACGACTCTGAGATTCCACATCCCTCCAGTAAGATTGGCTAAGATGACAAAACAAGAAAATGACAAATACTGGACAGGATGTGGAGAAATTGGAACACTAATACATTGCTGGTGGAGTTGTGAACTTATCCAACCATTCTGGAGGGCAATCTGGAATTATGCCCAAAGGATTATAAATAATTTCATACCCTTTGACCCAGCCATACCACTTCTGGGGTTATATTCCAAAGAGACCATAGAAGTGGGAGGAAGACCCATATGTACAAAAATATTTTTAGCAGCCCTTTTTGTGGTTGCAAAGAATTGGAAACTGAAGGGGTGCCCATCAATTGGGGAATGGCTAAACAAGTTGTGGTATATGAATGTAATGGAATGTTATTGTGCTATAAGAAATGAAGAGGTGACGGATTTCATAATTACCTGGAGAGACTTATACAAATTGATGCTGATCGAGAAGAGTAGAATCAGAAGAAATCTGTATACAATCACAGACATACCATATCTATGATGACCAACTATGACAGACTGGACTCTTTTTAGCAATGCAGTGATATAAGTTAATCCCGAAAGACTCAAGAAAGTGAGAAATGCACCATCCAGAGATATAACTAGAAAGAACTGAGCCTGAATCCTGATGGAAGCAAACTAAATGATCTTGTTCTTTTCATTGTTTGGTTTTATTTCTTCCTCACCATCTTTCATCCCACCTAGTACAATACGCCTTTGTAATTGGAATAATGTCTAACATGAATGCATTTGCAGATCATATACTGGACTATATGCTGTCGTGTGGGGAGGGGGGAGGGAAGTAAAGGAAATTTGAAAATCAAGGAACTATGGAATTGAATCTTGTTAACTGAAACTAAACTAATAAATAAATTTAAAAAAAAAAGAAAGTCACAGATACCATCAGAATGTTATGAGATAAGGAAGATTAGCAGGGACATCTCAGTATATTGCCTTTTTTCCACTAAAATATGAGGAAAAGTTCTCATCTGAGAAAATTGAAGGAGAGGAGACTATGAGAGATAATAAAAGGAATAATAAGGTTTGGGAAAATCTATCATGATAGATGGTGAGAGTGAGTCAATAAGGGACATGTAAAATAATCGCCTTGCCAAAGTGAGGGCCCAATTGAGATAGTGTAGCATAAATTTGCCTCAGACCAAGTCAGTATGATTTCATGATTTTCTCTATTTTCATCCAGTAGCACATGTCCAGGAACAAAGGCTTAAGGTGGTGAATTTGATACAAACCTATTTCTGGCAGCCCAAATCTTAAAAAAAAAGCAAATGATGACCAAGGAATCAAAAGAAGAGAGTAATTGTAGCATTACACTTATTCACCAAGGCATGAAGGTAGGGAAAGAAGGGAAAAAATATTCAGTGCATCCCTAGGGAAGAAATTTGGGTTTCAGGGATAGGAAATTATATAGAAGACAAAAGTTTTAGAGGAGGAAGTGAGAGTTGGAAAGAAAACAGATTAGATTAGATGAAAATACCAGAATCATGAACATAAAAGCATATCATTTGTGGCTGATATAATGATTTAGAGAATGACAATTTTTGCGTGTACCTGCAGTGAATTGGAGGCCAGAGGGAATTAGTAAATTGAAGAATTGGGAGGTTTCAATGTTTGAGGAATTATCAGTATGTATGATGAAGTCATCCACAATAAGGGTAGTATTCAGGGAGGAGAGAACTACTGTGAGGCAGGTCCTGACCACCTTGAAAAAGGAATAAAAATGTCCTGAAGGCTGCTAGATAACAACTACTAGAATCTTGTTTGAATGATAAAAACAAATTCACAAAATATCAAAGGAAGACATGTTACTGAGTAATGGTGATAGAGAAAGAACAAAGCAATAGTGAATAAAGAATTTCATAAGTCGGGGGCAGAGTCAAGATTGCAGAGTAGAAACAGGACTTCCATGTCGCTCAGCTTTCACCTCCTCCAATTCATGTAAAAAATTACTCTAGACAAACTTTGGAGCTACAGAACCCACAAAATGACACAGAGAAGCTAACCTCCCACTGAGGACAGCCTGGCAGGCAGTCAGGAAGTGGCCAGCACAGCATGCTGGCAGTCAAGCACACCAGCAGCTGGAGCACTTTTCAGAATTATCAACCCACAGATGCTAAGGAAAAAGTGAGAGGTCAGTGCAGTGTGGACTTTGGGATTCTGGTAGTTTGGGAGTACATTCTGGCCATAATCCCCTGGAGGAAGAAGCCACTCTGGCACTGTGGCTTTGCAGCTGCCACCACATGGCAGCTTCAACTCCTGGCCTGCAAATAGTAGGAAGACCAAGTGAACACTCAGGGTAATTGCTCTTGCTTTAACATGCTTGCATCTAGATTGCACTCTAGGGTGGAGACCAGCTTGCCAGAGCATGTGGAGGCTTCAAAGAGGGAACCCAACTAATACTTTTGAAAGCTGAGAAAACCCCAGCAACTGGGACAAGCCTCCTCTGTCTGGAAGCAGAGTCCTACTCTGGCAAAAAGACCAAAAGTCAAGTAATTGAGTGGCAAAATGAGCAGGCAAAGAAAGCAAAACAAAGAGAGGAATCCAACTTTACACTCCAATTTTGGGAACAAAAAGGATCAAAGCATGAAACAGGAAGAAGACAGCAAAGTCAGAACTACTGCACCAAAAGCTTCCAAGAAAAATACAAGCTGGTTACAGGCCATAGAGGACCTTAAGAAGGATATTGAAAACCAGATAAGTGAATGGGAGGTAAAATTGAGAAGAGAAATGAGAACTGTATAAGAAAATTACAAAATGAGAGTCAAAAACCTGACTGAAGAAAATAACACCTTAAAAAATAGACTAACTCAAAGGGCAAAAGAGGCTCAAAAAGGCAATGAAGAGAAGAATGACTTTTAAAAGTTGAATTTGCCAGATGGAGAAAAAAATCTCAAAAGCTCACTGAAAAGAATCAGTCCTTCAGAATTAAATTGGAGGAAATGGAAGCTAGTGACTTTATGAGAAATCAAGATACTATTAAACAGATCCAAACAATTGAAAAAGTAGAAGGCAATGTGAAATATTTCATTGGGAAAACCACTGACCTGGAAAATATATTCAGGAGAGACAATTTAAAATTTGTGTACTACCTGAAAGCCATGATCAAAAAAAGAGCCTAGAAATCATCCTTCCAGAAATTCTCAAGGAAAATTGCCCTGATGTTTTAGAACCAGAGGGTAAAATAGGGGTAAAAACAATCTACTGATCACTTCCTGAAAAAGATCCCCAAAAGAAAATTCCTAGGAATATTAGAGCCAGGTTCCAGAATTTCCAGATCAAAGAGAAAATATTACAAGTTGTCAGGAAGAAACAATTTCAATATTGTGGAAACAAAACCAGGTTAACACAGTACCTGGGATTAAAACGAAGAATGCCTGAATTCACCAGTCACCTGGATTCACAAGTAGGCAGCTCCTAACTCCCAGTCTAGCTCATGGTTCAGTACTACACATCAAGTTTAGCAGAATTACAACAAAATTCACACATATTTCCAGCATTATCATCTCAATTCACTTTCTTCCTATGAAATCAGCACAAGTCAATAGACAGGGTGCTTCTGTCTGACAAAGTAATACAATTCAACAGATGCAATGCTTCTTATCTGATAAAGTAACACAATCAACAGAATGTTTCTGTCTGACAAAGTAACACAATCACAAGTGAACAGAGTTCTTTGTCTGACAAAGTATACAAATTAAACAAATCAACAGACAGAACAAATGGACCCAGTGGCACCACCTCAAGTGTTCTCCTTCTGTTCAGTCCCAGTTCATGCTCAAGCTTTAATATCTTCAGTTCCTTCCTTCTTTGCCCTTCCTCTTACATCCATCTTTTTCTGGCTTTGGCAAATTCCTCCCACTGTGGGCTTCACAGGCTCTGTTCCTAACAAAGATTTGATATAATTGCAGGTGAGAGACTCAAAGGCACTTGAAGAACTGAAACTAGGAGTTAAATACCATTTTGCTTGCCATTTTAATTTTTAATCTGGATGATAAAATCATAGACTTTAAGATATAAATTTTATTAGAGTTTAAATAATTTGTTTCTTTCATTTTATACATATGGAAACTGAGGACCCAGATAGTTTATGATTTGCCCACAGTTGCAAAGATAGTAAGGTGCTAATTCAAATCTAGGTTTTCAGATTCAAAATTCAGCATACTTTCTATTGAAATATGATATGCAAACATTAAGTTGAAAATGCCAGCTGGTCTCCATTATTAGTTATTTTTTTCATTTATTTCAATTTGCTTTATCACTATTTCAATGATAATTTTTAGCTTTTCAGGCATGTAAAATTTGCCACAATTTTATCTAATTATTTTGTGTCCAATTTGTATTAAAATTGTTGTCAATTGTTTTAAATACATAGATTAACATTTTTACTATTATCTTTATTAGTTTAACATAGAGAACACTTGAATATTGACTGCCTCTCTAGCTATTTAATTCTTTCTCTCTATGGAAATTATTTTTGTATTTATACAAGCCCCAGCTGTGTGTTGGCAAGTTAAATTTTAAATAGTTAAGGCATATTGTTACTATCTTAAACATCATTTCTCTTTCAATCTATTTTCTGTTGTTATTCAAATGTAGAGAACTGATTTTGTGGATTTCATTTATTATGCTACTCCAATTGAAGCCATTTGTCTAATTTTTTGCCAATTATTTTGGATTTACTCATTATGACAACATATCATCTACAAATATATTATTTCTTATTTCCCAGTTCTCATTTCCTCAATTTTTTATTGTCATATTACTATATGCAGTATTTCTAGGACTTTGACAAGTTTTAATAATGCTAATAGATATTTTTGCCTTTCCCTTGGACTCAGAGGGAGAATTTGACTGTAAATAATGGTAATATTTGGCTTTAAATAGTTTACTTTTAAAAAAGGAAGGAAACCCTTATGTTCTTCTTTTTAAAAGTTTTCAACATGAATGCAGAATTTTATCAATTTTTCAACTTCCGTTGATGCCATATTTATGTTTTTTATAATCATTATAATTTATATGTTCATTGTATTTTCTAATAAAAACATTTTTTCAGTCCTGGTATAAATGCAACTTAGTCATATTGCATAACTTTTGGGATATTATTAAACAAATTCCAGTATTTCATTGATGTTATATTTGTGTTTGGTTCATTTTTTTCTGCCTTTCATTCTCCTTGGTTGTGTATTAAGTGCATGTTTTTATAGAAGGGATTTGATGAACTGACATTTTTATTTTTGAAAATACTATTTTTTATCTGTAGCATGAGAATTAATGAAAATTTAAATGCTTATGAAAGTTCATTTTTAAGTCAATCTGAACCTTGATTAGAATTTACCATGGAAAATACTTTATGGAGTTTTCAATTCCTCTTCCTCATATTTTATTGCTTCAATTATTCCTTATTTTGTTATTTATAATCTTTCCCATTTTATTAAAATCTTCAGTATTGTTAGCATTTACTCATGTATAAAAGAGTATAATAATTCTTTTAGGAAAGAAGCTTACTTTCCTCTTCATTTCTTGTGTTTTCTCTTCTCATTTCTGAAGAGAGTTTTCCTCATAAAAACCTAATCACTCATTTACCAGTTTTCTTGTTCTTCTCAAAAATTGCATTTGCTTTACTTACTCTATTACATTCTCAATACTTAAATTTTGCCTTTGAATTTCAAAAGGATTTATCATCTTGCTTCAATTGATTGATCATTGGCCTTATATTTTTAGTGTTTTGCTCAGTACATTGCAACCAAATTTTCCAATGATCTTAATGAAAATATTCAGGGAAATACATTTTATATCTAAAGATCATTTTAACTACATCTCACATATGTTAGAGCCTTATTATAATTATCTTTATTATAACTTTAGATAATTTAAATTAATCATGATTTGACCCACTCTCTGTGCATACAAAAGACATTTGCCAGGGTTTGTTTCATTTGCAGATTCATACCAAGTTCTGTGAGGATATTAAGGCTCCATACTTTATCATGAAAAAATAAACCCAGTTTAATTTATCTAGATAGACAATTAGATGTTGAAGATAAGTTTCTCTATCTTCTCAGTCTATTAAATCCAAATATTTTCTGACATTTCTTATTATCCACAATGAAAATCATGAATGACTAGAATTATTATTGTATATGATTTTCTTATTGCTGTCTGCTTGTAAGATTGCCTCTTTGTTGATGAAGTTATTATATTTTATTATTAATATGATTAATTAACTCTTGTGTTCTTCTATGAAAGTGTCCAGTAGCCTCATGAAGAACCTCAAGGAATCACAAATTCTATGATTTTTTTTTTATTTTGCCCAACATTTTTAATGACTTGGGGAAATTTCATCCATTTATTACATCCAGAAATACAGGGTTTCAGAGATTCGGTCTCTCTTTGAAGACCAATAATTCTAAGGGTGTTCTATAAAGTCTGTTCATTAGTTTCATTATATACAAAATTGGATAATGATAGTACTTACCTCCCAAGATGGATATGAGGATCAAATGAGACATTTGTTAGGATTTTGGATACATTAAAGCACTTATGTGAGTTCAAATAATAGTAATAATAACAACAAATAAAGTGGAGAATTACTATTATTCTTGTTATCATTTAGATTAGTTACCCTCACTTGTAGGTATCTCAAATCTTTAATTGGTGGTGGTGGGGTTAACCTCTCTTTATTTGTTCTTTCACCACTGAATTATTGTCTAATATCAACTTGTAAGGATTCAGTGCATTTTATAAGCATTTCCATGAACAATTCCCAGGTGTTATACATCAGGTTTGCTATTTCCTGTATTTTTTTTAAATTAAATGTACTTCCATATTTAAAGATGTTGTATGATTCTTTCTCTTAATTGGTTAATTAACTATTGAGTTTCTTAACAATAATTCCAATTTTATTTCCTTGGGTCCTTTTCCATTCATCATTAATTTAATCTGGATAATGTTTGTTTGTAGTATTCAATTCAATGTGTACTTAAAGTACATTTCATGTAAAAATGTGAAAGTCATTAGGAATTTAATGACAAATACAACAAAGTCCCTAAGTAAGAAGAAGATAAACTTGTATATTTACTCAGGATGCATAACAGGGGTGAGTATAAGTAAATAGAGAATAAATATATGGTATATACAAGTTAGAGATAATAATAATAGATTGGAGGGAGGGAACTCAGGAATGACTTCCTATAGGAGGAGGTAGCTGAATAATCCTTTGAAAAAAGGAGGTAAGTAGAGTTTAAATTTTGCCCATGTCCCTTTATAACAGATTGTAATGTCATAGATTTACAGATAGACTGGATCCCATGGATCCCTGAAACTAACCCCCCTCATTTTAGAAATGAGGACACTGAAACCCAGAGAGTTAAACAGTTTATGTGCAAGTATATGGCATTTAAGCATCTGAGACAAGATTTGAATCTCTATCTTACTGACTCAATTCCCTATGCTCTACCTAAAACTTTATATTAAACATAACGTATGTAGCCAGAAGTCAGTAGATTATATTTTTCCCATTTGTTCCTGACATGGGTATGTTTCCCTTTCTTTCTTCAAAAGTTTCCTTGATTCTCCCGATTTTTCATATCTTTTTATTTTTTTTTTATGTCATGCCACAAAAACCTTGTCACTGTGGAAGTTCACTCCCACCCACCCATTGTCCCTTTCTCAGATTGGTTAGTTCCTCCCAACACTCCTTTTAAGGAAAAGGAATACCTTTCTTTTTTTTTTTTTTTGTATTCTTGGAACTTAAAACATTCTCTGGCACATAATAAATCCTAAATCAATGCTTATTGACTTGACTTTCACTCATCTACACACATCTCAACAGACTCATTTTCCCCATTTCTTTAATGAAGGTGTTCTTTAACTTCATTAGATTTTCTTTCTCTCTCTCTTTTTAAAGGAAATGAAGCAGGCGTGTTGAATTTTATCATGAAAACTCACTCAGCCATCTTGTTGGAAATCCCACCAGATAATTCCTTAGGTCCTTTTGACAACCTCCAAACCACATTAAATTCACTCAGAACTGGATAGCATCTCTTTTCAGTAATCTGAACACTCTTGAGAAATGTGCCTGCTTCTTGTGATGTCTTGACATTTTTCCTGCCTGGGGCTAAGAAAGAAAATTTTTGTCATTTTCCAGGGATGATGGCATGTTTTCTAGTACAGTGTAAATAGGACACAATAGTTTGTATCCAAAATATCTCTTTCGTGGATCTTGCATACCATTAAAAACATTTGTATCTTTATTTTTTTAAGAATGCACAAACATCATGTCCTTTCTGAAAATGCTGCAATTTGCTTTCCCAGTTGTAGAGCAAGGAGAATACACCATCTGCTTGCAAAGATCTATAGCTTGTTTTATTTGAACCAACAGATTGAATCAAAATTTGCTGCTGGGGGGAAAGTGATATTACAATGCTATTGTAATGAGATTTGTAAATCCTTATTACTGCTGAATAAACGGTGTCCAAATTGCCCAAATATTTAAGAAGAATGGTCACCGCTTATTTTCTCTGGGGATATATTTATGTATATAGCAAATTTTACACAATGAAACTGTTGTCATATATAGTCAATTCTCAATAATGTGTGGTAAATTGCATATGCTAGCCAAGTTCCCCATCCATAAAGTGGTGTATCCTTAAGGAATACATCTCAGTTTAATATGAGAATTAAGTGAGCCATAATTAGCAAAGTAAATTCACTGGAAACAAAAAAAAATGTTTGATATTCTATAAAACTAAATTTTCAAAAGAAAATTTAATTCTCTCTTCTAATCCTGTCATTCAAGGCCTTATGAAACCTAGTCACAACTTACCTTTGAGCTCACTAATTTTGTGAATACTCTACTAATAACTGATAAGTTTTCCTACCAACTCAGATTGCCAATGGGTCATTAGATGTCCTGAATTCACAAGGTTGGTGCCTGGATGCATCTAAACTCAAGATACTTACTTGCTTAATATAGGAAAACAAACACAAAAGAAAGAAGTTATTGTGGTCCCATAGATACATAGTAGATACTAAAGCAATACAAACAACTTCACTTTCCTCACCTAGGAATTCAAAGTAGTCCTCCTCATTCAAATCAGCAAATGAAAACCACAATGAGATTGTCTCCAGTTATGCATAATCAGATCTGATTTGACAAGTCCAAAAACATTGGATATACCAGTTCTTGAGACAGTCAGAATATGTATTTCATCATATAGTATCAACCTCTGAGTCACTGTGATTCATTAAAAGCTCTATAAAAATTCCATATAATTAGACTGGAAATAAGAAGTTAGGTTAATGCGGGGAAGGAGAAAGAGAAAGAGAAAGAGAGAGAAAGAGAGAGAGAGAGAGAGAGAGAGAGAGAGAGAGAAATAAGTGATGATAAATGGATAAATAACAGATGAGATGATAGAAAAAAGATAAAGAAAGAAAAAAGAAAGGAAAGAAGATATTGAGATAGGCATTTAGCATATAAATTAACCAATTTAGGGAATGTTTGGATGACAAACTCCCACTGTCAACATAGCAATCTTCAATTTACTGTTCTATTTTCAGCTTGAGTGACACCTTTGACACATAGTGGATGTATGGCCCTAGGAAAGTCCATAATTTCCAGCATCTTGGCCATTAAGGCTATAAGTTATAAGTCCATTATATGTCCATTCCCTATCTTTACACACACACGCACACACACACACACACACACACACACACACACCATCATATATGCATACATGAATATGTATGTGTATATATGTATATATATATTCATATAAAGATATACATATGCATGCTTACATATGCAATGGTCTTTCTGATCATTTTGTTCTTATAGTTTTCAAGCAATCAAAACTGTCCTCTGATACACAGACACAGAAAAAAACTTTTTTTTTTTCAAAGCAAAGAATAAGAAGTTCAAATAACCTCCTTTGGGTCTACTGTAGAGAAAGCATGAAATCTGCATCCATAAATTGTAACTTCTATTACATTAGTGACTTTAGGTTTAATAAAGTACTTCTGTCACAACAGCCCAATGGAATATATGATAAAAGATATTCTTACTCTATCATCTCCATTTGAATATAGGGACAATGATAGATTATATAATCCACCAAGCATGATTACATAGCTCTTTTCAGAGCTGAGATTCAGACCCAAATCTCTTAAAATTGCTTTAGTGCTGTTTCCACTATACTATAAGCCCATAATAAAGAACATATCCTTCCATTCTTGTATGGTTTGGAATCGTAAGAGAAAAAAAAATGAGGGATTAAAAATACTGTAAATGGGGTGGCTAGGCGGTGCAGTGAATAGAGCACCAGCTCTGGAGTCAGGAGGAAATGAATTCAAATCCAGCCTCAGATACTTGACACACTTATTAGCTGTGTGACTTTGGACAAGTCACTTAATCCCAATTGCCCTCCAAAAAAATAAAATGCTGTACATGTATACTTGATATTAGCAAGATATTTTAGATTTTCTACTCAATTACAACTAATTAGCTGATGAAATGTTTGTTTTTAATAGATATGTGAAAAAAAGCAACTTAGAATCAAAACTATAGCAGTGGTATTAATTGCAAGGACTTGCTATTAACTTCCATCATGATCCATTGAACAAGCAGGCCAGCTTGCTCACATTGGGAAAGTTACATTCAGTTCTGAAAAAAAAAAAGAATATTGATCATCTGTAGAATGTCCAATAATTTAAGAAGAATAGTGAAGAGACTTGAGTTAATGATATGTGAAGAGGACCTAGAAGGATTTTGTTATTTAGATTGAACATGATAAGAGTCTGGGTGGGAGGGTTGGGTTGGGAAACAGTATGATAACTCTGATACCATTCTATTTGCCATCCAAGAAAATTCCCATGCTTAACTCATTGCAAGGTATTATGAGCCACTCACTCACTATATGCACCTTTCCATTGCCTGTTAAGTTATTCACAATTTTGATTCTTTCTTGTTTTTCAAATCATTTCATGACATGAGACCAGCCATAAAGAACCACTGGAATAAAACTGATGTTTTAAAAATGGAACTTTGTTTTCACAAATATTACAAAAATCAAATACTCACCCTTGTCCCTCATTTCACAAATGTACTATTACTTTCATCTTTGACAAACATATTCATAATTCAGTTCACTTTTGACTACACCAGTTTTTTATTCATTTAATGATGTTGGAGATTAAAGTAGCTAGAACCAAGGACTGTAGCCCTTGAATTATCCATCCAATTATCCATATTATTTTGGTTGAGTTTATGTGTAGTGGAAGAAATGGTCCACAACTGTTCTTTTGGTTAATCAATAGGAAATATGATAATGATGGATCCATAAGAGGTGGATTAGAGCTGGTGAGATTAGTAGAGAACTACAGTCTGAAGAGGTCTGCTCATTGTTTTACTAGTAGTTCTCACTATTATTTTTCCGGGAAGATTACTGAGACTCAGAAAGGGAGAGTGCTTTAGTTAAGGATGTGTACTAGCTAATGGCAGAGCTGGTGCTGCCTTGGAATGATGGATAGAATCCTGAAGTTGATATAAAATCCCAACTCTGACAAATGCCATCTATGTGATCCCAGGAAAGTAGCTAAACTATCAGTTTCATTTCTCTCACTTTTTAAATGAAAATAATATGTAGTTTTGCAAAGTTTTTTTTTTTTAAATAAATCATCTGATCTCACCTGATCATAAAAGACTACCTTTTATATTTTTATAGATTAGGGAAGTGATGATCAGAGATCTTAAGTAAAATGCCAATGGCCATATAGCTGCTAAGTATTTCAGCTGGCATTTTAGTACAACACTTCCTCATTCCAAATGTAGCACTCTATCCCTCCCATCATGTAGCACATCAATGCCACATATTTCATGAAAAAATATGTATATGTATATATACACATACATATACATGCATGCTTGTATATGTGTGTGTGTGTAGGTATGTATATATATGAATGTAAATTTAGAAATTTGCCATTCTTCAAAATGATGAAATAAAAAGTATGTTATTTGTTACATTTTTTCCCCTAGCCATAGTTATCTTGGCTGTCTTGCAGCTTTCTTCTGGCTAAATGTTCATTTAAAGGCTTTTGGTATTTGCTTTTCATGAGCATTGTAATTCATTTCCTCCATTAAATGCAAACAGTGCCAGAAGGAGGAACATGCCAAAATAAAAGACATTTTTGCTTAAAAAAAACTTGAATTAGCATTTAAATCCCAGGATGGGAAGGAGGAAAGGATAATCATGATGATAACTGGTTTACTTCTGTTCTAGTTCTAACTTAGATATGAATCATCACCTATGAGTATAGTCTAAAGTCATTAGCAGTTGAGCAAGAAATCTTTCAAGAAAAATCCAATATCAAAAAGATGTATCTTAGAGCCAAAACCAGTTGTAGCAAATTATTCATAGAAAAGGATATTTAAAGTTGTTCATGGAACCTCAGAGATGAAGGGGATGGACTTTCATAGGCCCATACATTCATAGTTGAAAGGTACCATAAAAATCATACAAGTTCACATTGCCTCTTTTTACTGATGAAGATGTAAGGCCCAGAGAAATTAATTAATTCACCAAAAACTATGTAAGTGGTCAATGGAAAAGCCAAGATTTAGACTCAAGTCTCTTGAATACAAAGCCAACACATTTTCCATTGCTCTAATGGAATTAGACCCTTGTCTAACCTATGTTCAAGCAAAATTCATTTCTGATATTTATTTGGCCACCTAGCCCTAGTTTGAGAATCTTCAAGTCTAGGAGTAATTAGAATTTCTATAAAACTTTAAGGTTCACAAAGTGTTTTATAAATGTGAACACATTTATCCTCACAATATTTGTAAGACATAGTTGCCTTTGTTTTCTTAATTTTACAGATGAAGAAACTGAGATGCATAGAAGCTTAATGAATTGTCCAAGATAACACACTTGGAAAATGTCTGAGGCTAGATATGAGATAATGTCATCCTTATATCAGAACCAAAGCTCTATCCATGGGGTCACATAGATGCTTTTAATTGGCAATCCTAGCCCCTCATAGCCAAAGAATGCACGTTACTGAGAAGACTCAGGGTGAGCAATTTATAGGTAGCTTGGCATAACCCATATGCATATGGGGAAACATTATACTAGATGTTAGTTCACATTTATTAATTGCTATGTGCCATGACCTTAGCATATGTGTGTGGTGACATATGTGCAAACATACAGTTTCATTAGATGCTTCTTAAAAGTGGTCTTATAAAGGAAAAACCACATTAAAATACATTACCACATTAGGAAAAAAAAAGAAAAGCTTTCAGTAAATCCAGACATGAGTCCATAACCTCAACAAGCAAATGGAAAGTCATTTAGCCAATAAGCATTTATTAAGTACCTACTATATTCTAGACCTTGTGCTAATGAGGGGATACAAAGAAAGGCAAAAATAAAAACAAAAACCCAACAACAAAATTCCCTGCTTTCAAAGAGCTCACATTCTAATGTGAGAGAAAACAACACACACACACACACACACACACACACACACACACACACACACAACTGAAGATGATGAAGGGAAGCCATTAACTTTAAAGTGGATCAGGTAAGGATTCTTAGTATAAATGGAATTTTAACTATGATTTGAATGAAGCCAGGAAAGAGAAGATGACTAGGAAGTATTTTCCAGTCATGAAGTCTCCAAAAATGCTTTGAGACTAAAGATGGATATTCTTGTACAAAGAACAACAAAGAGGTCAGTCACTGTTTTGCAGTTCATAGTAGGGGAGTCAGGAATGTTAAGACTGGAAAGAGGACCAACTGTAAAGTGCTTTGATTTGCAAGCAGCAAGTTTTCTACTTGATCCCAGAATTGTTAAAGAATTATGAGGGTTTATTGAATAAAGGTGAAATGATCAGATTTTAATTTAAGTAAAATTAATGTGACAGCTGAGTGGAGGAGAGCCTGAAATGAGGAGAGACTTGACTCAGTGAGACCAAACAGCAGGCTATTGAAAATTTATTTGGATCTAATTCATTATGTGAAACCCACTGCAGTTACCATGAGCATAGAATATTTCTGTGATTAACTATCACTACCACATAGTGTCTTCAATGCCAGTACTGGAATCAGAAAGACCTGAGGACAAGATTTAACACATGTTAAAAATGGAACCCCATCCGATTCACTTAATGTTAACATATCTTAAGAAATTGTCAGGGTGGCTAGGTGGTGCAGTGAAAAGAACACCCACCTGGAGTCAAAAGGACGTGACTTCAAATCTGAACTCAGAAGCTTAACACTCATTAGCCATGTGGCCTTGGGCAAGTCACTTAACCTGTGTTGTCCTGCCTCCCCCCATCCAAAAAAAAAAAGCAAAAAAAAAAAATTGTCTAAGATATGAAGGGAAACAAAACTTTTTTTGCAGTTATGGGTCTTGATGGGTGACATAGTCACTATAGGGAACTTTTCTTTGAAGAATTCCTCATTTTATTTTATTTTTTTAAAGCAATTTTGGTTAAGTAACTTGCTCAAGGTTACATGGCTAGTCATTATTTATGTGTGGGTGCTCATTTTCTGAGGCCAGTTTCAATCCCGGGTCATCCCAACTCCGAGGCGGGTGCTCTTACTCACTGTGCCACCTAGCTGCCCCCCTCATTTTATTTTTGTTAAAGGTCCTGTAAAGTGAAGAAGTTGAACTAGATCATGAGTTTTTATTATGTGATCCAAAGCTTCCCAAAGGGTCCATGGATAGATTTAAGCGGGGTCATGAACTTGGATAATTCCCTTTGTAATCCTCAACTTCATTTCATCCATTTAAAAATATAATTATTGAGAGTCTATAGGTCTCAGAAGATTATTAGGGGTCCATCACATGCACACAATTTGAGAATCATTAATCATTTAATGAGTTCTAACTTCTCTTCAGTATAAATTTCATTTGTTAATATTCAATCATATAGGTAAATCAAACGTTAAATGGACACTGATCCTTGGTTTGGTGTGTTGTAGTTTGTTTCTTTGCTTTTTGTTAAAATTTTCCTTACTATTCAGGATGCTGCATCATTGATCTATAGCAGAAGAGTAAGTAAACTTATAACTTGTCATTTTTGCTAAAGAAGGTATAAACATCTAAAATCATTTTTGGAGTCAGATGCATTATCTGCTTACTAATACAGCTCAGTGGCTATGGAAATTAAAGGTTGCTTAGGGAAATAAGCCTCAGGGATTTTGTTTTTCTATGCTGTTACTTATGATCCTGGAAGTTATTTTTCAGATAGTTCTCTGAGGACTGAATTAAAATTTCCCCTTTGTGCCATTACCTGCCCATTGATTTGGTTTTGAAAATTTTAGACTTGATTATGCCCATATAAACAAAGAAAATCATCATGACATATTTCCAATAGGTAGTTATATAGACAGGTAATATATATTTATATTTTGCAAAACACAGGTCCTACTCATAAGGCAAAATCTAAGCTCACTAACTCTCAGGCAGTTTTTTTTTTCTTTTTAGATCAGAAGCTGTATTAAGGGAATTGAATCTATGGTGGAGGGGAACAGGAAGGAGGAAAAAGGAGGAAAGTAGGGAAGGGAAGAGAATAGCCATTTGTAAAGCTCCTACTCTGTGTGAGGAGGCACTGGGCTAAGTGATTTTCAAATATTACCTAATTTTATAGAGGAGACCTCGGTGACCTTGGCACATTCTTCAAATTTCAAGTATCACAAAAAAGAAAGGTAAACTCAGAAGTTACCTGAAGTCCTTTCCAGATGTTAATTGTAGCCATTAAATGCTATAACCATGTTACAGAAAGAAACTTCATTTTCAACTATGAAGGGGAGGGGAAGTAAATTATTTGTTTTATGTAGTTCAAGGAAAGGATATTTCTCTATTTTGTTTTAGAGGAAAGGGTTGCCTGACACATAATCAAGACATTTGGACTACTACAGATAAAGATCAAAATTTCTTTGTTCATTTGTTTCATTGTTGGTGTTTCAGTGATTTGTTTTTATCAATTTATTTTGTTATAAATTTGTTTCAAGTTATAAATTTACAAAAATTTGTCAATATGAATATAAGCCTAATTTAACTGGGATATTTAATAACAGAGCAGAAGTTTCAAATATCAGGTGCAGCTATGGAAGGCTGGAAACAGATTAAAAATAATTAGATGATATATTTTTTTTTAAATAAAACTCTAGGAGCCTCTAAGTGGTGCAGTGAATAGAGCACCAGCCCTGGGGTCAGGAGGACCTGAATTCAAATATGTCCTCAGGCACTTAACACAAAAACTAGCTGTGTGACCTTGAGCCAGTCACTTAATCCCAATTGCCCTATCTTCCTCTTCCAAAATGCAAATAAATGAATGAATGAATGAATGAATGAATGAATGGATAGATAGATAAATGAATAAATAAATAAATAAAATCTAACAAAATGTAGATAATGTAACTATGTGGTTTCTTAAATCAGTATGAGACCCAAAGGGATCTCTACATATAGTTTGCTGTTGTTAAATCATTTAAGTTGTGTCTGGCTCTTTGAGACCCCATCGGGTTTTTCTTGGCAAAGATATAAGTATGGTTTTTCATTTCCTTCTCCAGCTCATTTTAAAAATGAGGAACTGAGACATTCTCTTCTTTCCTTTCCTTTCCTTTCCTTTCCTTTCCTTTCCTTTCCTTTCCTTTCCTTTCCTTTCCTTTCCTTTCCTTTCCTTTCCTTTCCTTTCCTTTCCTTTCCTTTCCTTTCCTTTCCTTTCCTTTCCTTTCTTTTTCTTTCCTTTTTGCAGTAAGGAAGGCAGGGCAATTGGGGTTAACTGACTTGCCCAAGGTCACAGGCTAATAAATGTTAAGTGGCTGAGTTCACATCTGAACTCAGGTCCTCCTGACTCCAGGGCCAGTGCTCTATTCACTCTGCCACTTAGCTGCCCCTGAGGGAAACATTATTAACTGACTTGTGCAAGGTCACACAGGTAGTAGTAAGAATCTAAGGCTTCATTTGAACTCAAGAGGATAAGTTTTCTTCAATCCAGACCTGTCATTTTATCCCAACACTATGTAGCTGATCTATATTGAATAATAGTAGCTCTTATTTCTTTTTTAAATATACCCCCACTGATTTAAATCACCTCCTTCCCTCACTGGTTAATTTCACTACCTTATATGGGTCTACTTGCAAATTAAATGCAATAATCTTCATGATAACTTTCCTCACCACCTTCCCTCCCAGTTGCCAGAGTTTCCTTCTCTAAAGTTATCATCCAGCTACTCATTCCATATTTATTTATATGCATCATGTCTCCCTCATCAAAATGTAAGTTTTTTGAGGTTGGGAATAATTTTAATTTCATCTTTATATCTTTACTTTTAACCCAGTGCCTGGCAGATAATAAGCACTTAGAGATATACATAGAGGTATATGAGGACAAAACTTACTAGAGAGGCAATTTGAAAGTGGAGAGGAGTACTGGATTTGGAGGCAGTAGCAACAGGAGTACCAGGGAGGCACAGAACCAAGAGACAGTATAGGGATTCAACACTTGGTCAGAAAGAGAATACTGGGACAGCTAAACTAGCACTTGATGCAGGATGAGGGACATAGTGACTACATTCTCCATTATCAAGCTTCAAGTTGCAGTTACAACTTAGTGAGGAGTGCTTACATTGATAAAGGAGAAGGGGCACTACATGGGTATGGTCATAATACTGGAGAGAGAGGAGAATCTGCCCGCTTGGAGTACAGACCAGAAGAGCAGTTACCACAGCTCTCCACGGATCATACAACTTTGGAAGCTACAAAACTTAAGGTCCCCAGAACAGCTGTAAATACAAGAGGATATAAAAACCTGAAGCTCAGGACAGTTATCCCCATCACAAGAGGTAATCAGAAACCACTCAAACATAAAGTCTGAAGGAAAGAAATAAGGTAGATGGCAGAGTAGAAACAGCACTTCCAAGGTGCTCTGCCCCCAGATTACCTCCAAACCATGTAAAAGGGGACTCTGAACAACTTCTGGAACCCCAGAACTCACAGGACAGCACAGAGAAGCTAACCTCCTGCTGAGGACAGCCCAGCAGCCCTGGAGGGAGCAGCCAGCACAGAGCTCTGAGAGCAGGCAGCACAGTGCACTGGGAACCCACAGCACAGTGCTCTGTGAGCTGAGCCCAGGCCTTCATGAGCCACGGTTTTAGCCCTATGGCAGCTGGGCCAGCAGCTGGCTGGAGGGACCCAAGAACACCAGCAGCTGTGGCGATTCCAGAATTATCAGCACAGATATGCATAGGACAAAGTGAGAGGTTAGTGCCCTATGGACTTTGGGACAAGGATTTGGGGAATGCGTCAGCTTCCTCCCCTGGGGGCGAAAAGCTGCTGAAGAAATGTGGCACAGAAGCCATTTTACAGCATCAGTGGCAGCTCTAGCTCCTGGTCTGCGAACTGTAGGGAGATCCAGCAATCAGTCTGGGGGTTAATCACTCTTGCTTTAAACTGCCTGGATCTGGATTGTGGTCTGGGGTGGAAATTTGGGGTGGGTATCCAGCTTGCCAGAGCTTG
Organism: Gymnobelideus leadbeateri; assembly: GCA_011680675.1. Classification (NCBI taxonomy): domain Eukaryota; kingdom Metazoa; phylum Chordata; class Mammalia; order Diprotodontia; family Petauridae; genus Gymnobelideus; species Gymnobelideus leadbeateri. The sequence goes on along the minus strand of WOXC01005863.1, from coordinate 120,238 downwards.
TGAAGGCTTTATAGAGGCCATCCAACCTATGGAAGCTACAAAGACCCCACATTTGGGTGAAAGCTCTCCTGTCTGGTGGCAGAGTCCTACTGTGGCAACAAGCCACAAAATCAAGTAAATAAGTGGCAACATGCCTAGGCAAAAGAAACAAAAGAAACAGAAAAATTCAACATTGGACTCCTATTTTGGGGGCAAAGAGGATCAAAGCATGGAGGAGAACTGTGAGGTCCGAACTCCTGCACCAAAAGCCCCAAATGAAAATACAAGCTGGCTACAGGCCATAGAGGACTTTAAGAAGCAGATAAGAGAAGTGGGGGGGGGGATTGGGAAGAGAAATGATAAAGATGCAAGAAAAGTATGAAATGAGAGTCAACAGTCTGACTGAGGAAAATAACACCTTAAAAAATAGACTAACTCAAATGGCAAAAGAAGCTCAGAAAGGCAATGAGGAGAAGAATGCCTTAAAAAGCCAAATTCGCCAGATGGAAAAAGAATCTCAAAAGCTCACTGAGGAGATTCATTCCTTCAGAGTTAGACTGGAGCAAATGGAAGCTAGTGACTTTATGAGAAATCAAGATGCTGTTAAACAGATAAAAACAAATGAAAGAAAAGAAGGCAATGTGAAATATCTCATGGGAAAAACCACTGACCTGGAAAATAGATCCAGGAGAGATAATTTAAAAATTATTGAACTACCTGATAGCCATCATCAAAGAAAGAACCTAAAAATCATCCTTAAAGAAATTCTCAAGGAAAATTGCCCTGATGTTTTAGACCCAGAGGGGGAAATAGAAGTTGAAAGAATCCACCAATAGCCGCCTGAAAAAGATCCCAAAAAGAAAACCCCTAGGATTATTGTAGCCAGGTTCCAGAATTCCCAGATCAAGGAGAAAATACTACAAGCAGCCAGGAAGAAACAATTTCAATATTGTGGAAACACAATCAGAATAGCCAAGGACCTGGCAGCTTTTACACTGAGGTATTGAAGGGCATGGAATATGATATTCCAGAGGGCAAGAGAACTGTGATTGAAGACATGTGTCACCTAACCAGCAAAACTGAGTATCTGGTTTCAGGGGAAAATATGGTCATTCAGTGGAATAGTGGACTTTCAAGCATTCTTTTTTTTTTTTTTAGAAATATTTAAAGGAATTTTATTATGGTGTGATAAAAATAGCTTACACTTACATATTTCATGTATAGTACCATGTTTCACCCCTGGGGTCTCCAGGATAGCTATTATAGGTTCAAGGTACTCTGTGGGTCCACATTCACTCAAAATGATAGTTCATGAGCCATCACAAATGCATTTATTTTTCCTCTAGTTAGTCAGAGGTTGCACTTAATACAAAGAGAAGTCATTTAATGAAATAGCATATTAGGTTAGTCAACAACAACAAACTCCCCTTACAGACTTAGAGCACTTTTTTCTATTGATAGATATACTTTCATTGTTAGCTTGGAAAGGCATCACCTATGACAGACTGCACACATGGGATAACTCACACTTCTGATAGTTCAGGATGCTCTTGATGTACTCAATGGTTGGTTTACTCTGTTGGGCACATGGCCCCAATCTTTGCTTCTACTCCTTGCTGGTCTCATGGTGATGCTTATTCTAGAGACTCTACTTGGCCAGGCATGTGGTGACTGATGTATGGGCTGTCTCTGCTGAGAGCTTTTCTCTGCTAGGTCTTGGGGCATCTTGGGTATGTTGTTCTATAGTCTCAACTGACTGCCTCTGATATCTACTACATGGTCTTTGCTGAGCATCCCTTCTCTGCTTGTGGGAAAGTGACCTCTTTAGGGTTAGTCATGTCATTTCCAGTGAGATATAGTATAATGTCTGGGGTATATGGGCATTCAAGGAGGACTAACATCTCAGTTATGAAGGCTTTGAGCCCTTTTCAGAGCTGCTCATCCATCTTTAGGGTCCACCTGGCACTCAACTCTCACCCATGGTTCCAAGAAGCTGTAGTATGAGCAGTGGCCACACCCTGGTAAAAACATCTCAGCAGATGGCCTAAACCAGGTTGAAGGTAAGCAAAAGTAGGCAAAATGTAGGTGAATCAGAGGGGTGTCTACCCCTAAAGCATGTGAGGACTTCCCCTGCCTATGTCATCCACTGCATCCTGGTCCATCACCAGTCATCCTGACTTTTGACTTGCCACTGGACTTCAATAATTGTAGAAGAGAGAGTGAGGCTGATGATCACTTTTTTTTTTTTAAAGTTTTAAAATTCTTTATTTCCTTCTAATAGGTAGACCTGTGTGCTTGCAAGTTTTTTTTTGTGTGTGTGTTCATAACTTTTCTTTCTTTCTTTCTTTCTTTATTTATTTTTTAAAAACAAATATTTTATTAACTTCTGTTTTACATCATTCATTTCCGCCAGATTTTGAGTTACAATCATTTTCCCCCCATTATTCCCCTACCCAACCTCCCAGAAGAGCAGTCCCACAAGATATCGCTTCCTCCAATCTGCTCTCTCCCATACCTTCTCCCATACCCCCATCGACTTTTCCATTAGAGGAAGGTGAATCTTTGTGTCCCAATGCCTGCACATCTTATCTCCCAATTATAAGCAAAAGAGTATTAATAATAGTATTTATATATATTTGAAACATTTAATGTTACGACCTCGAATTTCAGATCCATTTCCTTCCTCCCTTGTCACCCATTCCCTCTTGGGAGATAAGTAATTCAGTATATGTTGTACATGTCTAGCTATGCAAAACATTATCATAGTAGATATATTGTACAAGGCTGCTTATAATTCCCTCCCACTCATCCCACCCCCCACCTGGTCCATTCCCTACATGATCCTGTCCCTCTTCTATAGTGGGTACTTCCAACCTCCCCTCACCCCAAGGATGCCCTCCCATCCATCATCCCTCCTCTCATCCCCCTTCCCCCTATCCTGCTGCAGGTTGAGATATCCCATTTAGTATGTATGTCATTTTCTCCCTGAACCAAATTCAATGTGAATGTGGCTTTGCCTTTTTAGCCTTCCTTTATTCTCCCCCTCCTTTGCACCCACTTCCCCTACATGAGATAGTTTACCCTACCATGTCTCTCCCCTTCTCCTCTTGCCACTTTCTTCTCTCACCTCATAATTTCATCCCTTGAGTACTCTCCCTTCCCAACAAAATCAACCTATGCCCTCTATCCATATATAACTGTAACCATATACATACACATTCACATATGTATTCTTATGACCACACCCCCTTCTTCCATTATTTTCATAGTGACAAAGATATCATCAGTCACAGATATTGCTTTTCCATATAGGAATGTAAATAGTTCAACTTTGATAAGTTCCTTTTGATTTCTTTTCCCTGATTACCTTCTCAGGCATCTCTTACTTCTTGTGTCTGGATGTCAAATTTTCTATTCAACTCTGGTTTTTTCCTCAAGAATGCTTGAAAGTCCTCTATTCCACTGAATGATCATATTTTCCCCTGAAACAAAATACTCAGTTTTGCTGGGTAGGTGACCCTTGGGTTCATTCCCAGTTCTTTTGCCCTCTGGAATATCATATTCCATGCCCTTCGATCCCTCAGTGTAGAAGCTGCCAGGTCCTGGGCTATTCTGATTGTGTTTCCACAATATTGAAATTGTTTCTTCCTGGCTGCTTGTAGTATTTTCTCCTTGATCTGGGGATTCTGGAACCTGGCTATAATATTCCTGGGAGTTTTCTTTTTGGGATCTTTTTCAGGAGGTGATCTGTGGATTCTTTCAACCTCTATTTTGCCCTCTGGATCTAAAACATCAGGGCAGTTTTCCTTGAGAATTTCTTGAAGGGTGATTTCTAGGTTCTTTCCTTGATCATGGCTTTCAGGTAGTCCAATAATTTTTAAATTGTCTCTCCTGGATCTATTTTCCAGGTCAGTGGTTTTTCCCATGAGATATTTCACATTGCCTTCTAATCTTTCGTTTGTTTGGATCTGCTTAACAGCATCTTGATTTCTCATAAAGTCATTAGCTTCCATTTGCTCCAGTCTAACTCTGAAGGAATGAATCTCCTCAGTGAACTTTTGAGATTCTTTTTCCATCTGGCAAATTCGACTTTTTAAGGCATTCTTCTCCTCATTGCCCTTTTGGGCCTCCTTTGCCATTTGAGCTAGTCTGTTTTTTAAGGTGTTGTTTTCCTCAGTCAGGCTGTTGACCCTCATTTCATACTTTTCCTGCATCCTTCTCATTTCTCTTTCTAATTTTTCCTCCACTTCTCTTATTTGATTTTTAAAGTCCTTCTTAAGGTCCTCTATGGCCTGCAACCCACTCATGTTTTCCCCTGGGGCTTTTGGAGCAGGACTTCTGACCTCACAGTCCTTTTCCCGCTCTATGCCCCCAAAATAGGAGTCTAGGGTTGCATTTTTCTGTTTCCTTTGCCTTGGCATGTTGCCACTTAATTGCTTGACTTTTGGGCTTGTTGCCACACTATGGTTTTAAGGCCAGATAGAGGAATTTTCGTCCCGAACGTGTGGGGGGCAACTTGCGTTTCTGGCAAGCTGTAAACCCACCCACAACTTCCACCCTAGATCACAATCCAGATCCAGGGAGGTTAAAGCAAGAGCGATTACCCCCCAAGATTGATCGCTGGATCTCCCCACGATTTGTAGGCTGGGAGCCGAAAATGCCTATGAAATCTACACAATGGTGTGTCTCCTCAGAGGCTTCTAGCCCCCAGGGGAGGGAGCTGACGCATTCCCCAAATACAGGTCCCAAAGTCCATAGGACACTAACCTCTTACTTTGTCCTAGGCAAGTCTATGTTGATAATTCTGGGGTCGCCACAGTTCCTGGTGTTCTGGGGTTCCTCCAGCCGGCTGCTGGCCGTGCCGCCCTGGGGCTAAAACCTCGGCTCACGTGGACCTGGGCTCGGCTCGGCTCCTGCGCTCTGCTGGCTCCCAGACCGCTGCGCTGGTCCTTCCTGCAGGGTGCTGGGCTGTCCTCAGCGGGAGGTTAGCTTCTCTGTGTTGTTCTGTGGGTGCTGGGGCTCCAGAAGTTTTTCAGAGTCCTTTTTTACATAGCTTGTGGAGAATCTGGGGGCAGAGAGGCTTGGACTAGCTGTTTCTACTCCGCCATCTTGGCTCTGCCCCCCACTTTCAAGCATTCTTGAGGAAAAAACCAGAGTTGAATACAAAATTTGACATTCAGACACAAGAAGCAAGAGATGCTTGAGAATGTAATCAAGGAAAAGAAATCAAAAGGAACTTATCAAAGTTGAACTATTTACATTCCTACATGGAAAAACAATATCTGTGTCCGATGAAACCTTTCTCATTATGAAAATAATTGAAGAAGGTTATATGGGCATATGTTTACAGCTATACATGGATAGAGGGCACAGCTTGAATTTGGTGGGAAGGGATGATGCTTAAGGGATGAAATTAAGAGGTGAGAAAGGAAAGTGGCAAGAAGAGATGGGGAGAGACAGGGTAGGACAAACTATCTCATGTAGAAGGGGCAAGGGGAAGTAGTTGCAGGGGAGGGGAAGAACAGGAAGACAAAAAGGCAAAACCATATTTTCATTGAAGTTGGCTCAAGGAGAGAATCACATACATACTAAATGTGATATCTCACCCTGCAGGAGAGTAGGGGAAAGGGGGACGAGAAGGGGGATGATGGAGGGGGGGCATTCTAGGGGGAGGGGATGTTGGAAGTACCCACTTTCGAAGAGGGAAAGGATCAAAGTAGGGAATGGACCAAGTGGGAGGTGATATGGGTGGGAGGGAAATATAAGCAGTCTTTTACAATATATCTACTATGGTAATGTTTTGCATAGCTATACATGTACAACACATACTGAATTGCTTATCTTCTCAGAGGGAGTGGGTGACAAGGGAGGAAGGGAGTGGATCTGAAAATCAAATCTTTATAATTAAATGTTTCATAAGATGTCCAGGCATTTGGGCTCAGAGATTCACCTTGCCCCAGTGGCATAGTCAAAGGGGGTATGGGAGAAGATATTGGAGAGAGCAGATTGGATGAGGAGATATCTAGTGGGACTGCTATTCTGGGGTGGTGGGTAGGGAAAAATGGGGAAAAATTGTAACTCAAAATCTGGTGGAAATGATGTAAACCAGAAGTTAATAAAGCATTTGTTAAAAAAGAAAAAAGAAAAAGAAAAAAAGAAAAGATATAGGGTGAGGAAATGAACAAACAGCACCAATTCAATCTGAGCTTTAAAAGCTATTATATTAACAGGGTAGATAAAGACACAAGCTCAGAAGAATACAATAAATTGAAAGCATCTATAAACAAAGTTATAAAGGACAATACAGATTGTAAACAATTTCAAAAAGGAATTCCTAAAAATGCTAAAGAAAAAATTAAAAAGCAAAAAAATAAAATAAGGAGAGTAAAAGATAGTTACAAAAATAAATGAGTGCAATGAAAGAAAGTTACAAAAAGAGAATACCTTATAAAAAGACACAAAACTTAACTGAAGAAAACACTCAAACATCAGAATTCAACAAATGGTAAAAAAGGTACAAAACTTCATTGAAGAAAATAATTCCTTTAAAATTAGAATTTGTCCAGCAGAAGTTAATGACTTTATAACACGTAAAGAATCTATAAATCAAGGTCAAAAAATTTAAAAAAAAATAGAAGAAAATGTGAAATATCTCATCAGAAAAACTACTGACCTGGAAAATAAATCAAGGAGAGATAATTTAAGAATGACTGAACTACTTGAAAGCCATGAAAAAAATAAAAGAGCCTAGATATTATATTTTAAAAGATTATAAAGGAAAACTGCCTAGGTATTTTAGAAACAAAGGGCAAAATTACAAATTTCAAGAATCCACTAATAAACCTCCTGAATGAGATACCAAAATAAAAACTTCCAGTTTATTATAGATAAATTCTACAGCTTCCTGTTCAAGGAGAAAACACAACAAACAGCCGGAAATAAACAATTAAATGAAGTGGAGAATAGTGTACTTAGCAAAACAAAGTAAAATCAAATGGGTAAAAATTGATGTTTAATGAAATAGAAAAGTTAGCATTCATATACAAGATTGAAGAGAAGAATAAAACATAAAAATTGAAGAGAAATAATAAGTAATTAAATGTCTTTCAGCTGTTTACAATGTACATTGTTTAATGTATGGGAAATTGATACATGCAACCCCTAAGAACATTTTCATTAGCAGGACTGTTAGATGAAGTCTACTTATACAGAGTACATGAACATTAGACAATTATACTGGGATGAACTGAAAAAAAAAAAGAAAATGGGAGAAAGAAAGGTGTCCTGGGAGATGGGGGGTGGGGAGAGAAAGAGTGGTGGAAATTATGCATATCAAAGAATTATACTGTGAAGAGATTTTATATTGAAGGGGAAAATGGGGATCGTGGTAATGTTTGAATCTAGCTCTCATCTTATTCAAAAAGGGAAGAAAGACAAAGATAGATAGATACATAGAATAAATACGGATATATTAAGATATATAGATATGTATATATAGATATATTAAATATATATAATATATATGTAAATAGATTGACAGAAATAGTTAAATAGAGAAAGTAAAACTGTATAGTGTGGGAATTCTGACGATAAAATAAATAAGGAAAAAGTTAAGGAAGTGAATGGAATTTTAGATAGACTTTTGAAGAATACTGAATGGGAATATTAAGGAATTTACCTTTTACTAAGGAATTTACCTCTTACTAAGCTGTATATGCCATTTTCACAAAAATTGACTATTAGGCCATAAATATCTCACAAATAAATTCAGGAAGGAATAAATATTAGGTGCATGTTTTACTTACAACAATGCAGTAAAATGATAGATTAAAAATTATTTAGAAACTAAATATGTAATCTTAGTGAATTAGTACACTAAAGAACAAATCGTGGAAGCAATCACTGATTTCATTAAAGATAATCAGTACAATGAGACAACATACAAAATGTGTAGGATTCAACCAACACAATAGTTAGGGTTGAATTTATATCTCTAATTCTTATATCAATATGTATTGAGGGAAAAAAAACAAATCAAGTAATGGAAATTGCATCTAAAAATCACCACTAAAAGAATAAATTTAAAATCATTAAATAAATACCAAAATGGAAATCTAGAAAATCAAAGAAGAAATTATTAAAATTGAATGTAAAAAAGAATATTCATCTAATAAACAAGAAGCTTGCTTTATTAAAAATAAATAAATTAACCATTCTAAAACAAGATAAAATAATTTCAAATCGCCAGCTTCAAAAATTAAAAGCTTGAAAGTCCAACTCATGAAGATAAAGTTAAAGCAATTAAGATACATTTTGCCCAAGTAAATGCCAATAAACCTGACAATCTAATAAAAACAGATGAATATTTACAAAAACACGAATTTCCAAGATGGACAGAAGAATTAAAAATATTAAATACTCATATTTTTAGAAAAAAAGAAATTGAACAATACATAAATTATCTCCCTAAGGAAAACATCCCCAGAAGCATGTGGGTTCACAAGGGAATTTTATCAAATATTTTAAAATAATCATTTATAATATTTTATAAACTTTTTGACAAAATGTATAAAATATTCTTACCAAATTTTTTCTGTGAAACATATCCTGTTTTACACCTAAATCATGGAGGAAAAAAAGCAGAAATAAAACTATACATCATTTTTCCTAATGAATATTGCTACAAAAAATTAATAGATTACTAACAAGACATTCCAAACAATCTATCACAAAGTTCTTACACCAAGGAATCCAGAGCTAGTTCAATATTAGGGTAACTATTAGCATAATTGATTATATAAATAGCAAAGCAAACAAAAGCCATAACCATGCAACAATACCAGAAGCAGATTGACAATAATGAAATCAGCAATAACTCTGATTAAGTCTTGCCTGAGACACACACTATTTTGAGACCCTGGGAATGCTATTTAACCTCTCAATGCTCTAGGCAACTCTTTTTTTTTCTTCTTTTTGCTTTTTCTTTTGGAGGGCAGTTGGGGTTAAGTACTTGCCCAAGGTCACACAGCTAGTTGTTTTTTTAATTGTTATTGTTAATTGTCTGATGTCGGATTTGAACTCAGGTCCTCCTGACTCCAGGGCCAGTGCTCTATTCACTTCACCACCTAGCCATCCCTCTAGGCAACACTTGAAAAGCAGAGAAGGTGCAGATCTGTGTTGTAAGAGAAGATCAACAATTATGGAGGCATTGAAACATTTGAGCATTAAAGTATTCATTCACTATAGCATATGGTGATGGATATTTGATTTAAAAATTTAGAACAGTCTTATGAAATGCAAAATATTGATATCGCGAGGTATATTTGTTTTAGAGGAGAAGGGACAGGAGATGAGGAAAGGGGAATGAGAAAAGAGAGATGGAAGAGAAGGATAAATCCAGAATGGTACAGAAAAGTTTCCTTTAAAAACAAAGGTGTTCAGGCTTGAAGGTGCAATCTATTTTCTAACACATCTGTTTGAAAAAAGTTTCCTTTCTTTATATGACCTATATTTGCTGTGATCTAGTCAAACTTTTATAATGTATAGAATCCAAGTTGTTTACAATGCACCTGGCAGCTTCAGTGGTATCTTTATTGAATCCAGAGGATATTGAACTGTTTGAACAAATGTCCAGGGGGCTCTGAAGAGATCTCTCTAAAAATACAGAGACAGGCTGGGCAAACACAAGTTATTGGACTTTTGTGAGCAATGACAGTGCATTTCATTTTTTTCCCCTTTGAGAGTTTATCTTTAATATCGTGTGCACTGACACTTTGAGAATTTAAAATGTAAAATAAATTCTAAAGTATAATGAAAAGCAATCCATACATAAATAAGCATCAGTGGAGTATCCTAGGTTCTCATCTGGGAACCTTTTTTTCTTTTAAGGTATGTTCTGTGTCTGTCACCATTTCTAGTTGTTATATTTTAAACCATTCCATTTCCTTAAAGAGCATTGATATAGGGGCAGCGAGGTGACACAGTGAATAGAGCACCAGCCCTGGAGTCAGGAGGACCTGAGTTCAAATCCAGCCTCAGACACTTAACATTTACTAGCCATATGACCTTGGGCAAATCAGTTAACCCCAATTGCCCTCCCCCTCCAAAAAGGTAAAAAAAAAAAAAGAACATTGATTTAGTAAAACGAAAATCTTCAAGTCCGATGGCTAAATTTCAAATTATTTTTGTTTTCATATTGGGTTTTTTCTAAACTTTTTTCAGTGAGGAATCCACTGAAAGCCTAGAGGATAGTGATGTTATTTTGTCCATCCTAAAGATATTGATAAACATTATATTCTAGTTTGGGAATAGTTGCATTCTCCTGTAAATCCCAGTAATTCTTTCTCTGTGTGTCTGTGTGTCTATCTGTCTCTGTCTCTGTCTCTCTGTCTCTGCCTCTCTCTGTCTCTGTATCTCTGTCTGTCTCTCTGTCTGTCTCTTTCTCTCATAACTTTCAATGCATTTTGCATTTACTTATTCTTGTTAATGTTATAAACCCCAGCCCTCAACCCACCAACGAAAAATTGTAACCTCTTTGAGGAAAGGTACCAGTTCATTTTTGTCTTTGTATCACTTAGAACATCACCTTAGATGTAGGAGATATTTGACAATTATTTGCTTATTTGAATCATAGGGTCATAAATTTAAAGCTGTAAGAAACCTCAACAGCTGGGTAATCTAACCTTGCCTTTTACATATTGGGTCAACTACATAGTATAGCAGATATAAAGAGATGAAGATTTGAATCCAAATCCTCTCTGAGGGGTTTGACTGGGTGACCCTGGGCAAGTCACTTAACTTCTGCCTTTCTTGGTTCCCTCCATCTGTAAAATGGGGGTAATATAGTACCTTCCTCCTGAAGTCAATATTTTTAGAGTGTTGCAGAACTTCAAGTGCTATAAAAAGCTAGCAATTATAATGGAGGCAGCTAGGTGGCACAGTGGATAGAACTAGAACTAAAGTCAGAAAAACTTGAGTTCAAATCCTTTCTCAGACACTAACTAGGTGTGGGACTTTAGGAAAGTCATTTACAATAAATAAAGATAATAAGACCACCTATCTTCCATATTTGTTGTGAAAATAAAATCAGATAATATTTGAAGGGCATTATGCATATCTTAAAGAGCCATATAAATACTAGGTGGCTGTTAATAAAGAAGGAAGGGGGAAAGAAGTATTTTTCAAGTACCTACTATGTGCCAGATACTGTGCTAAATAATTTACACATAATATCTCACTTGACCCAACAACCCAGTGAAGCTGGTGATAGTATTCCTATTTTATAGCTCAGGAAATTGAGGTAGTTAGAGATTTACTGATTTATCAAGGTTTACAAAGCTAGTTAAGTTTTTACACAGTTTTTCACTTAGATCTTCTTGACAACATCTATCATTCTATCCATTGCTTCACTTTGTTTTTGTTATTATGTCATTGTTGTTAATGGTGATGATGCTGATGCTCATGGTGATGATGATGATGATTGACACCATATTAGGAAAATGAGACTCAGAAATGTGAAGTGACTTGCCCAGTTTGACATAGGTAGAAAATCACAGGACTCTGATATGAATCCAGGTGTTCTGACTCCAAATACAGAAATCTTAGCATGGTAATCATTCAATATAATAAATGTTAAGTACCCAGACTATATAAAGCACTGTTCTATTCAATTAGTTCATAACATTATAACCTGACATTGAATTATTAAGTATATACCTCACAATTCAATTGTAAAGAAAAGTAAAAGAGAAGTCTGAAAGATCTGAATTTTAATTCAGGTTTTGCTAAAAAAAAAGGTGTGTGTCTAAGACTCATCATATCATATTAACAGAAATATGGTCCATTATCGCATTGTAGCAAATTTTGAAGGGCAGACTGAACGACCCAGAAGACAATCAATCCCAACATCATCATTTAAGAATGTGAGCTCTTTGGGGTTTCTAGGTGGTGCAGTGAATAGACCACTGGCCCTGGAGTAAGGAGGACCTAGGTTTAAATCAGACCTCAGACACTTAACACTTTCTAGCTGTGTGACCTTGGGCAAGTTACTTAGCCCCCATTGCCCTGCCTTCCTCCCTCAAAAAAGAAAATACAAAAGCAAAAGAAAAAGAATTAGTTCTTTGAGGGTATGGTGTCTTTGCCTTTTTTGTTATTGATCCCCCAGTGTTTGGTACACTGCCCGTCCCACAGTAAACATATTTCAATAGAAATGTTTGTTCACTATTGACTAATCCTCATTTTATAGAAAAAGAGACTAAGGCATTAGAGGGCTGTGTCTTGCTTAAGGCTACATAGTCAAAAAGTGCCTGAAGTGGGATTTAAAGTCTTCTCCCCTGAATAAAGAGTCATTCACTGATGAGAATAATATATTTAATGAAATCTAAATTGTCTAATTTATACCTAGGTTCTACCAAAGTCTCACAAACGTGTCTAATCTCTCCACACTATGACTTCTCTAATGTGTATTTCGAGCTCATCATTGGAAGAGAAAAACTCTATTATTTTCAAGATTGTGACAAATTAATGACAGAGAAGAGTGAAGAAATTTCCTCTTTTTGGCCTCTCATTTAGGGTGGCTGTGGGCAGATTTGATGTCCATAATATGGCCCCCACTTATAAACACAACAAATATGTTTTTGGACAAAATTTAATCATTTGCAAAAGGCATGTTGATAGGGAGTAGATAGTCCTTATTTGTCTTTATTTTTTTATATATGACTTCCATATAGATAAAAACTTAAATGACTTCTAAGGAAAGAGCCATACTCAATTTGCAAACTCTTTGGGGCTAGATTCAATTCAGAAATGTATAACAAAAATGATAAATCATTTGGCATGCAGTACATTCCATCAAATTCTCATTGCAGTGACCATTTAAGGTTATATACACAGACAATATTGTTCCCTTAGTAAGTATTTAAATGCATATTAGTTCTTTCACTCTTTTGTGTTAATGATAAAGGGCCAAAAATGCAGTTACTAAAAGAAGTAGAGAAGAGGTGGGATGTTTTTAAAAGAATGAAGATCATCCACTGTCTTCTCAATTGAAGATGTTTTTCTTTCCCTCTTTGCTTCATGTCTTCCAATTGCAAAATGCATATTTCTATTCCATTTTCTTTATTTAGAATCATAATGTTCTCTTTTTAATAAAAAAGAATGCCTGATTTTAACTGAGAATGTCCAATTTGATCCTATTTTATTAGGATAGCCTGGAAGAAATAGCAGCTGTTTAGACTTCACCAGGCCATGGTTTTTCAGAATGTCAGTAAGCATTTCAAAGCATCTCCTACAAACATTATATCTCCCACCATTCCCTTTCATCAATTTTACTACCATTGTGTACCTATACATTTTTTTTTGTTTTACAATGCCATATTTTTTTATCCTTCAATGTCAATTTATTTTGACACAAACTTCTGCTTATATTTGACCTTTGTCTTGCCAATGTTCATATCCCTACCTGTGGTGATTTCTTAGTGAACTATTTGGATCATGAATTCTCCCCTGTTGGAAACATTAAAACATGAATACTTACAAAGTTTAGAATGATTAAATTTCTACATCTCTCAGCATTGAGTCCTTTCTTACTGATTTTCCTTTTCAATTGTGGGAAAATTTTATTTAAGGGAATTGAAAGTTGCTATGTCAATAGCTCCATAGGCAATCCTCCATTTTATGTTCCCATTTTGGCTTGACCACAGACAGATGCAAGTTGAGTCTGACTCACCAACATTCCCCACCATGGACCTGATGCACCCTTATTAATAATAAGTGTTGGCCAAAGAAGCATACTGGAGAAGTTTAGTAGTAAGGTGTGTGAGTACAGAAAGAGAAACAGCTCTATAGAAATTGAACTTAGCATCATAGCATATATGATATGATGTTTTCCAATATGTAACTTAATAATTTAACACAAAACTCAGGGACACCATGAAAGACTGATTGCCCTTTCAGGATTCATTTAGTTTAGGCCAATATTTTTGGGAAGACAGGTGAAGAATGAAATTTTACCTAACAAACATATAATCTGAATAAAATACATAGGAATGCTCCTACATAATCTATATATGAATCAACTGGTGAAATAATTACATTTCTTCTACCATGTCTACCTGGGGATGATTATCAGCTTCAGTTATGGCAGTATTGACAATGGGGTTCCAAGTTCTCTTGCTCACAGAGAAGTTAATAGTCTAGCTAAACTGACTATTCTCTTCCCTCTAAGCATGCTGTGAACTCATATCTATTTTGAAAAAGTTCACACTGGTGTCTTACAAAGATTGCCTCTCAAGGAACAGCATAGCTAACTAACCAAATATGAGATATGGTTGCTATATGTTATATATACATATGCACATGCATATACATATACACATACATACACATACATATATACACATACACATGCATGCATACACATACGCCATACATATGCATATGCATATACATATACATATACATACATATATACACATACACATGCATGCATACACATACACCATACACATGCATATACAATACGTGTGTGTATAAAATATGTATGTATCCAAATTTATATCCTAGCCTTTGTTTTTGTGAAAACTACCTATATGTTCAGAAGAATTATGATTATTCAGAGTAAGTATGACTTCCAAAATTAATCACTCTAAAATCACTTGGTGACTAAACTCTATAAATTTAGTCCACTAGGCTTCTTGGAAATAAGAGTTGGGCTATCTACCATTAAGTTTGTACCCAAAGCTTGAATTTATAACTTGGTAGAACATGATATAACTTATTATCAACTAGTATTGCCTTGAAGAACACAGATTCATCTTCATATAGAGGTCAGTCTATATTATTTTCCTGCTGTAGAACCTAGTTTAAATAAGATAAAATTGAGAGTCCTTTGTTTGGCATTGAAGCTCTTTACAATGTAGCTGCAACCTACTTTTTCATAGTTGTTTTTCCCCACATTATTCATCTTTAGATTCTTGATATTCCATCTAAACTTATCTGTTTTCTGTTCTCATAATTCAGTATTCCATCTTCTCCCTCTGTACTTTGTTGTGAACCAGGCCCAAAATATATTCACTCAATAGCATTCTTCAAGGCTTTGTGTGATAAAATTTTTATTGATGACCCATATATGTTTACTATGTTTTCTTTTGTTTTATTTTTTGGTGAGGACATTTGGATTAGGTGACTTGACCAGGGGCACACATAAACATCAAAGGTCTGAGGTCAGATTTAAACTCAGATCCTCCTGATTCTAGGGCTGGTAATCTATCCACTATACCACCTAGCTGACACTATTTAGTACTTTCTAACCACAAATATTATCTAGTTCCTTGGTTTTATATTGCATCCTCAGATAGGATATAAGTTCCTTGACAGAAATGACTCTTTTTCATCTTTGTATCTCCAGCTCCTTGACAATAGTAGACGACTAATTGATACTTGTTGAATTTGAATAATCTGATTGGAAGTGAAGCAGAAATTGAAGATTTAAAAGGATAGTCTACTGAGGTGGGAATTTAATAAATGTGTTTTGATGTCCCATAGAGAAATCAGGATACAACAAAGATATATGAAATGATGAGAAGAAGAATCACAGAGGCATCAAAAAGATAGAATGACTGCAATCTGAATTGATGGAATATAGAACCACCACATGAGTGATTAAGCTCATAGATCCATCAGGTAATTGAAATATGTGGTTTGCGTTTTCCATTCGACTGTGGAGGGATGCATTTTCCCACAGACTAATTGTCATTAGAAACAAGTATTAGTCAGGTGAAATGCTTCAAATTTAATAGTGATTTGTTTATATTTTTATCATCCCGAAATACTGATTTGGGGTATCAATTTGATATGAAGTACAAATACATCATGTGCCAAAATGTCAACTCTATAGCTGGTGAGTAGGAAAGTGAGGTGCCAGCTTGATTATGCAAATGGAATTGCTATTGGCTTATCGGTCAAAGCCACTGCCAGAATGAGTCAGAGAAATATTTCAAGAAAAGAAGATAGAGTGTATCTCAGCCAAACTGACATTAATAATTTATTATTAATCAGTTCATGGAGATTTGTGAACATTTAATGGTAGAAGGAAAAGCATTATTTCCTTCCACTCTCCCCATGTTTATTTTCTCCCATCTAGAATCTGTTCACCCATTCACTGAAAAAACAGTAAAAACAACAGTAACAAAAATGAGTAAAACAACAAAAAACATAACTAACCACTCATTTAAGTTTGTTAACAAGTCACTGGTGAATAGCTATTCTAGGAAATTGATCTAGGTGTTTTGAGTGAAACTACTATGTCTTTTTTGGTTGCTTTGCTGAGGAATTGGTAAAAAAAATACATGACTAGATACAAAAGAATGTTATCCCCAGTCTGAGAGCTAGTGTGATATAATAATAATAATAATAATAATAATAATAATAATAATAATAATACATGTGAGGTAGGTTTTATTATTATTCCCATTGTAGAAAGGGGGCCACTGAACCTGAGGGAGGTTTAATATCTTGCCAACAAGTCACCCAGTTGTTAGTATCTGAAATAGAAAATGAACTAAGGTCTTATTGATTCTTAGTTCAACTTTCTACTTACTTTGTATCCTAGTTAAATTTATAGAAAAAACACATAGACTCACCCAAATTCACAGAATTTGAGAGTGGGAAGATACCCACTCAGAGACAAACTAGCCTAACCAAAATAGGAGAGGAGTTGTCACTGTAATATCCAAAATATGGCCATCAAGCCTTTGCTAGAGAACCTCGAAGGGAACAAAAACCAACACATCTCAAGACAGGCCATTCTATTTGTAGATATTTTTAATTGTTAGGCAAATTCTCCTCAAATAAATAAACTTGGATTTTTAGTTTAGCTCTGTCATTCACTAGCTCAGTGGCCTTGAGCAATATAATTCTCCTTGAAACTCAGTTTTCTCCTCTTTCAAATGATATAAAGTATTTGATTCTCAATGTCTTTTTAGACTACTTCATCAAGATCTCTTCCATGCTCCTATTGTCTTCTATCTTCCTTTGAATTTCCACTTATATTTGATAATGTATAGATATATAGTACTTATTCTACTGTAATATAAGGTCCTAGAAGGCAGAGATGTTAATTTTCCATCCTTGTATTGCAGAAAAATTGAAAATGCCTCTAATGTACAAGTGTTAAAGTCATCAAGTCTTACATATTCCCATTAGGAAGGAAGGAAGGAAGAAAGGAAGGAAGGAAGGAAGGAAGGAAGGAAGGAAGGAAGGAAGGAAGGAAGCTTAATAGGTACCAAATTAAAAAAGAATTTTTTTCTTGATCTCTAGAGCAAGAGTGTGAAGTATTATGTGTAAAATAAAGGAAGGATGAATGGAAGGAAGGAAGGAAAGAAAAAAAGGGAAGGGTACAGAATGGAAGGAGGGAGGGAGAGGGGAAAAATAAAATATCTGACCTGGGACCTGGACTTTTCATTCTCCTGAGGGCTATAATCTGTATATATATATATATATATATATAGATATAGATATAGATATAGATATATATAGATATAGATATAGATATAGATATAGATATATAGATATATATAGATAGATAGATAGATATAGATAGATAGATAGATAGATAGATAGATATAGATATATATAGATATATATGTATGTATATGTATGTATATGTATGTATATATGTATATATGTATGTATATATATGTATATGTATATATACACAAATTATAGCAAGTCTAAATTTGCTTTTCGCAGATAATTGCTCATGGTTCTACCCTCTAGAACCAAATAAACTAAATATCATCATACTTAGAAGTAATAAATTTTTACGACACTCAAAAATACCTATGATGTCCTCCTAAAGATCTCTCTTTTGCAGGGAAAACATTTCTAGTCTTTTAAAGAAACTGTTGCCCAAATGAGATGTATTCAATAACCTTCACCAACCTGGTTACCTTCCTCTGGACATTGCACACTTTATCAAGCTAGAGGATGTACAGCATGTCTAACTCTGAGAAGAAATAGAGAAATCTCAAAGGAGTATGTTTTCAGAGGAAATATAATAAGTTTCATATAAAATATTTTTGAATTTCAGATGTCTACATCTTGGGCAAAAGGAGATAGAAAAATGTCCAATATGCAACTGATATTGAAATGTTGTAGTATTTTACTATCAAGAAGTATAAATAGGTAATATTTTATAAGGATTATGATACAACTAAATTTGCTACCCAAACCAAAATATGTACCTATGCAATATGCATGTGTAGCTAAATATGCATGTCTATATTATGTGTGTATCTCACATCTACAAACATATATAAGGATTTATTATGTGATTTAACTTGTGTAGGGAACTTCCTCTTAAAATGGATTTTCAAAATTGCTCTGAAACTTGTCATCCTAAAAAGATACTTGAGGCATTAGTATATTAAGTATAATAGTATATTAAGTAACTTATTGAGAGTTGCAATATAGTATATAACATAAATGGGAATTTAAAATGCTTTTTTACTCCAAGGACAGCTCAATGTCCATTCAGAAAAATGCAAACACACACATAGATACATATGCATACATTCATATATATACCCACATGTATGTATGTATATACAAATGCATGTATTTAGTATTGTTATTAATTTGAATAAAGATTATAAATGAAACCATGATCTCTAAAGAGATCACCAAGAAACAGAATATTGATAAAAGAGAGAAAAAGAACTGCCCAATGTGAGTCCTCAGGGAAGCCCACATTTAGTTTCAGGAGAAGAATAATTATAATGCAAGGGATATAGAGAAAGAATTTCTAGATTAAAGAGAATCAACTTGGAGTAATATCAAGAAGCCAAGAAAGGAGATAGTTTCCAGGAAAAATCAGTGATGCAGTATCAAAAGGTACAGAGAGTACAAGAAGAATGCAGATTGAGAAATGACCATTAAATTTAATAGTTAAGAGAACATTGATAACCTTGAAAATGCAGTTTTCACTGAATAATCAGTGACATCAAAGTGCAAGGAGTTTGAAAAACAAGTGGGAGATGAGGAGATTTAGGCAAAAAGGTTAGGAAACAATTTCTGGAAGGTAGGTCATGAAAAGAAGAAGCCTTATGTGGTGATAGCCTGAGTGGCGGCTAGAGTCCAGTGTTCTGTCTTCATTTTTAAGATGAGGGTGACTGAAATTAGCCATTGGATAAGAAAGAACTACAATGAGAAAAATTGACAAAGGTGAACATAGATGACAAAAGGGACTGAATCAAGAGTTCAGAGAGAGGTGCAGGCCCTGGGAAGGAAATAGGTCACCTCTCAAAAACAGAGTGAAACGCAGGAAAAATGGAGGATAATGGAGAGGGGTAGAGCAGAGAAGAATGTGTTCTTTGAGAGACCCCTTTAAGTAAAAAAGGAGATGACATCCTCAAAATCAATGTCTCAATGATATCATACTACCCACTTAATAGGGTTGTTTTATAGGAATCATATTATGGTAAAACACTATAGAAAAGGGAGGAATAATAATAATTTTATGATTAAGTTTCTGGTTGAAAGTTATAAGTGTGTTTGGTATTGTTTATTCTTTTTGTTCACTGTTTTTCAAGAAGAGCAGGATCTGGTGAAGCAACATATGGCAAGTTTCATAACTGATAAGGATGCTTTTTTTTTTACTTTAAACAAATGCTTTATTAACTTCTGTTTTACATCATTCATTTCCGCCAGATTTTGAGTTATAATCATTTCCCCCCATTATTCCCCTACCCAACCTCCCAGAATAGCAGTCCTACAAGATATCGCTTCCTCCAATCTGCTCTCTCCCATACCTTCTCCCATACCCCCATCGACTTTTCCATTAGAGGAAGATGAATCTTTGTGTCCCAATGCCTGCACATCTTATCTCCCAATTATAGACAATAGAGTATTAATAATAGAATTTATATATATTGGAAACATCTAATGTTACGACCTCGAATTTCAGATCCATTTCCTTCCTCCCTTGTCACCCATTCCTTCTTGGGAGATAAGTAATTCAGTATATGTTGTACATGTCTAGCTATGCAAAACATTATCATAGTAGATATATTGTACAAGGCTGCTATAATTCCCTCCCACTCATCCCACCCCCCACCTGGTCCATTCCCTACATGATCCTGTCCCTCTTCTATAGTGGGTACTTCCAACCTCCCCTCAACCCAAGGATGCCCTCCCATCCATCATCCCTCCTCTCATCCCCCTTCCCCCTATCCTGCTGCAGGTTGAGATATCCCATTTAGTATGTATGTCATTTTCTCCCTGAACCAAATGCAATGTGAATGTGGTTTTGCCTTTTTAGCCTTCCTTATTCTCCCCCTCCTTGGCAACCACTTCCCCTACATGAGACAGTTTACCCTACCATGTCTCTCCCCATCTCCTCTTGCCACTTTCCTCTCTCACCTCATAATTTCATCCCTTGAGTATTCTCTCTTCCCAACAAATTCAACCTATGCCCTCTATCCATATATAACTGTAACCATATACACACACATTCACATATGTATTCATATGACCACACACCCTTCTTCCATTATTTTCATAGTGAGAAAGATATCATCAGTCACAAATATTACTTTTCCATATAGGAATGTAAATAGTTCAACTTTGATGAGTTCCTTTTGATTTCTTTTCCCTGATTACCTTCTCAGGCATCTCTTACTTCTTGCGTCTGGATGTCAAATTTTCTATTCAACTCTGGCTTTTTCCTCAAGAATGCTTGAAAGTCCTCTATTCCACTGAATGACCATATTTTCCCCTGAAACAAAATACTCAGTTTTGCTGGGCAGGTGACCCTTGGGTTCATTCCCAGTTCTTTTGCCCTCTGGAATATCATATTCCATGCCCTTCGATCCCTCAGTGTAGCAGCTGCCAGGTCCTGGGCTATTCTGATTGTGTTTCCACAATATTGAAATTGTTTCTTCCTGGCCGCTTGTAGTATTTTCTCCTTGATCTGGGGGTTCTGGAACCTGGCTATAATATTTCTGGGAGTTTTCTTTTTGGGATCTTTTTCAGGAGGTGATCGGTGGATTCTTTCAACCTCTATTTTTGCCCTCTGGATCTAAAACATCAGGGCAGTTCTCCTTGAGAATTTCTTGAAGGGTGATTTCTAGGTTCTTTCCTTGATCATGGCTTTCAGGTAGTCCAATAATTTTTAAAGTGTCTCTCCTGGATCTATTCTCCAGGTCAGTGGTTTTTCCTATGAGATATTTCACATTGCCTTCTAATCTTTCGTTTGTTTGGATCTGCTTAACAGCATCTTGATTTCTCATAAAGTCATTAGCTTCCATTTGCTCCAGTCTAACTCTGAAGGAATGAATCTCCTCAGTGAACTTTTGAGATTTTTTTTCCATCTGACAAATTCGACTTTTTAAGGCATTCTTCTCCTCATTGCCCTTTTGGGCCTCCTTTGCCATTTGAGTTAGTCTATTTTTTAAGGTATTGTTTTCCTCAGTCAGGCTGTTGACCCTCATTTCATACTTTTCCTGCATCCTTCTCATTTCTCTTTCCAATTTTTCCTCCACTTCTCTTAATTGATTTTTAAAGTCCTTCTTAAGGTCCTCTATGGCCTGCAACCCGCTCATGTTTTCCCCTGGGGCTTTTGGAGCAGGACTTCTGACCTCACAGTCCTTTTCCTGCTCCATGCCCCCAAAATAGGAGTCTAGGGTTGCATTTTTCTGTTTCCTTTGCCTTGGTATGTTGCCACTTGATTACCTGACTTTTGGGCTTGTTGCCACACTATGGCTTTAAGGCCAGATAGAGGAATTTTCGTCCCGAACGTGTGGGGGGCAACTTCCGTTTCTGGCAAGCTATAAACCCACCCACAACTTCCACCCTAGATCACAATCCAGATCCAGGGAGGTCAAAGCAAGAGCGATCACCCCCCAAGACTGATCGCTGGATCTCCCCACGATTTGTAGGCTGGGAGCCGGATCTGCCTCTGAAAACTACAAAATGGCGTGTCTCCTCAGCAGCTTCTAGCCCCCAGGGGAGGGAGCTGACGCATTCCCCAAATGCAGGTCCCAAAGTCCATAGGACACTAACCTCTTACTTTGTCCTAGGCAAGTCTATGTTGATAATTCTGGAATCGCCACAGCTCCTGGGGTTCTGGGGTTCCTCCAGCCGGCTGCTGGCCCTGCCGCCCTGGAGCTAAAACCTCGGCTCACACGGACCTGGGCTCGGCTCGGCTGGGCTCCTGCGCTCTGCGCTCTGTGCGCTGCCGGCTCCCAGACCGCTGCGCTGGTCCTTCCTGCAGGGCTGCTGGGCTGTCCTCAGCGGGAGGTTAGCTTCTCTGTGTCGTTCTGTGGGTGCTGGGGCTCCAGAAGTTGTTCACAGTCCTTTTTTACATAGTTTGTGTGGAATCTGGGGGCAGAGAGGCTTGGACGAGCTGTTTCTACTCCGCCATCTTGGCTCTGCCCCTCCTAAGGATACTTTTTTAAAGTTCAATTTATTTTTTTCAGTTTTATATCTCCCCCTCCTTTGTCCTCCTCCTTCATTCCTACTCTACTCCCCCCATTAAGATAACAGGAAAAAACAAATTACTAACATTTATAACTAAGCAAAAACTCATGCTGGCCATATTTAAAATGAAAATATAAATATAGACTTCAATATGAATATTGAGTCCATCATTTCCCCATATTAAATATTTTTATTTCTAATTTCACTCAAGTCTAAATTCAAATATCATCTTATAAATGGCAAGTTCTTGTAATTTTTAGCAGTAGAATAAGGATCTTATTATTATTTTTATTGATTTTTTTTTGGTGAAGCAATTGAGGTTAGTGACTTGGCCAGGGTCACACAACTAGTGTCAAGTATCTGACAATGAATGTGAACTAAGGTTCTCCTGACTCCAGGGTCAGTATTCTATACACTGCCTCATCTAACAGCCCCAGAAACTATTTTTTTACTCCATTTTTATTTAATTGTGAACCTACTGATTTTGATGTATCTTTAGTGAACTTTATGTTCTTTGAAATCAAGGAGCCATTTCCCCATTGTCTGTTTCATTTTTTAATTCTCAATACACAATATTATACACGGCACATAGTAGGCATTGATAAAGTCATTGAATAAAATTGCATTAAAAAGAGGGATAGCATGATCTAATTAGGAAGGCAAGAAATAAAGCATTTACTATTATTGTGACTTGGGATATCTTCCCCACAAACAAGTTTCTACAATGTAAAATGAAAGGGTTGGGCTAGAAGACCTAGTTTTCCTTATGCCACAATATCTTATGCTCTCCCAAATACTCGTCCCAGAGTCCCTAGGGCACTAACCTCTCACTTTGTCCTAAGCATCAATGTGTTGATAATTCTGGAAATGCCACAGCTTCTGGTGTTCTGGGGTCCCTCCAGCTGGCTGCTGTTCTGGCCGCAATGGGTCTAAAACCTCCGACTCAAGCAGGCCTGGTCTGGGCTCCCAGAGTTCTGTGCTGGCCACTCCCTGCCAGGCTGCTGGGCTGTTCTCAGTGGAAGGTTATCTTCCTTGTGTCATTTTGTGGGTTCTGGAGCTCCAGAGGTCATTCAGAGTCTGTCCTTTTACATAATTTTGAAGTGGTGTGGGCTGGAGCTCCACAGAAGTGCTGTTTCTACTCTGCCATCTTGACTCTGTCCTAAGCATTTGTTTTTCAAACTTTGAATTCCAAATGCATTCCCTTTGTCCCTTGTCACCCACCCTTACTGGGAAGATAAGCAATTCAATATAGGTTGTACATGTTTAGCTAATGCAAAATATTACCATAGTAAATATATTGTAGAAGACTGATTATATTTCCCTCCCTCCTATCCCACCTCCCACTTGTTCTATTCTCTACTTTAATCCTGCCCCTTTTCAAGTGTGTGCTTCCTACTTCTCTCCCACCCAGCCTGCCCTCCCTTCCATCATACCCCCACTCATCCCCTTCCCCCCTACTCTCCTGTTGGGTTAGATACCCTGTGTCATGAGTATGTCATTCCCTCCCTGAGCCAAATTCAATGATTATAAGATTGACCCATTCCCTTATGCCTTCCTGTTCTTCCCCTCCATTGTACCCATTTCCCCTTGCCTCTTCTATATGAGATAATTTGCCCCATTCTGTCTCTCCCCATCTCCTCTCATTATATTCCTCACTCACCTCTTAAATTCACCTTTTAAGTATCATCCCTTCCTATTAAATTGGTCCTGTGCCCTCTATCTATGTATATCTGTCAACATATATACACACATTCACATATGTATTCATACACCTTTTATTCTCTTCAACTATTTTCATACTGAGAATAGTTTCATCGGTTACAATTATCATTTTTCCATGTAGGAATGTAGATAGTTCAACTTTGATAAGTTCCCTATGATTTCTTTTTCCTGGTTACCTTCTTGAGAATTCTTCTCTTGCTTCTTGTGTCTGAATGTCAGATTTTCTACTCAAGTCTGTTTTTTTTCTTTAAAAATGCTTGAAAGTCCTCCAATCCACTGAATGACCATAATTTCTCCGGAAACATGATAGTTTTGCTGGGTAGGTGATTCTTTGCTTTAATCCCAGGTCCTTTGACATGCAGAACATCATATCCCAGGCCCTTTGATCCCTCACTGTAGAAGCTGCCAGATCCTGTGCTATCCTATTGTTTTTCTACAATATTCAACTTTTTTCTTCCTGGCTGCTTTTAATATTCTCTCCTTTATCTGGGAATTCCAGAACCTGGCTATAATATTCCTAGGAGTTTTCTTGTCTTCTATTCTTTCATTTGTTTGTATCTCTTTGTATCTCTATTTGTTTGTATCTCTTGAACACCATCTTGATTTCTCACAAAGTCATTAGCTTCTCCTTGGTCCATTCTAAATATGAAGGAAAGATGCTCCTAGGTGAGCCTTTGAGATTCTTTTTCCATCTGGCAAATTTTGCTTTTTAAGGCATTCCTCTCCTCATTGCCTTTTTGAGCCTCTTTTGCCATTTGATTTAGTCTATTTTTAGGGTGTTATGTTCCTCAATCAGGCTGTTGACTCTCCTTTCATAATTTTTTTACATCATTTTTATTTCTCTTCCCAATTTTTCCACCGTTTCTCTTATCTGTTCCTTAGGGTCTTCTATGGCCTTTAACTAGCTCTTATTTCCCTTTGAAGCTTTTGGTGCAGGAGTTCTGACCTCACAGTCCTCCTTCTATTCCATGCTTCGATCCTCTTTGCCCCCAAAATAGGAATCTAATGTTGAATTTTTCTGTTTATTTTCTTTCCTTTACCTAGGCAAAGGAATTACTTGACTTATGGGCTTGTTGCCACAGTAGGACTCTGCCAGCAGCCAGGGGAGCTTCCGTCCCAAACACTGGGGTTTTCTCAGCTGCTGGAGGTTTTAATTGGGTGCCCTCTCTGAAGCCTCCACACAATCTTGCAAACTGGTCCCACATCCTAAGACCTCCACCCCAGACCACAATCCAGATCCAAGAAGGTTAAAGCAATTGTCATTACCCCCTATAGTGGTTGCCATTTCCCCCTACATTTCACAGGCCAGGAGCTGAAGCTGTAACATGGTGCCAGCTATGCCTAAGCATCTCAGTTGCTTCTTGCCCTGGTTGCAAAAGCCAATGCTCTCCCCACTAGTCCCAAAGTCCACAGTGTACTGACCTGTCACTTTGTCCTTGGCATCTATGTGTTGATAATTCTGGAAATGCCATATCTGTGGGTGTTCTGGAGTCCCTCCAGGCAGCTGTTGTGCAATCTCTGCCTCATGTGGGCATGGGGTTGGTTGCCAGAGCACTGTGCTGGCTTTTCCCTGCCGGGCTCCTGGGCTTTCCTCAGGGGGAGGTTAGCTTGACTGTGTCACTTTGTGGGTTCTGTAGCTGCAGAGTTTGTTCAGAGTCTCCTTTTACATGGATTGGTGAAAGTGGGAGCTGGAGCCACTGGGAAGTCCTTTCTCTACTCTGCCATATTGACTCAGCCCCTTTAAGGTATGTTTTTGAGAGAAAGAAAAGAGAAATTTCATTTTAAATTAATTAGGATATTTATGATAGTAGACCCATAAAATATTTATGAGAAAGAACCAAATGTTTGACTACATTCATAAATATATTTTTCTTCTACAGGATTAAGATATATGTAAGAAAATATAAGAATGTTTGTTTGGGGTTTTATAAGAAAGGTCAAAACATGTTTGTTTTCTCTTTTCACATCAACTAAGAAATAATTTAAAACTGTGATAATTTCATATACATGGATTCAAAATGTTCCAGTGATCATTAGTTTTTTAAGATTCGGTGTGTAAGAAAATGACATGCAGATAATCTCTCACAACTTATACATCTGACAGGTGGTGAAAAGTGAAGCAATAAAGTAACTTGTCCAAGGCCACAGAGGTTACACGTATATAAACTACAATTACATGTATGTAATACATTCTAAACTATTGAAAGAATTTGTAGGTCTTTTGATTGGGCAGCAGTAATTGATTTTTGAAAAATCTTGAAAAATAAAAGAGGTGCTATAGAGCTGGATGAGACTAAATGTGAAAACTTGGAAGGTGGAATGGAAACAAAGGGTGCGACCTGTCAACTCAAGATGAATGAGTGAATTCTATTCCTGAGAAACTTCTAGCACATATTATCAACAGGATGATTTGTGGGCATTTAGAAAGAGTAGTGGTGAAAAGAAAACCATTACAGCTTCATCAAAATCAGTTCATGGGAAACTAACCTCATGGGTTTTTCTAACAGGGTCCTTGAAATGACAGGACAATGTTGCATTCATAGTATACTTTGGGAAATGCTTGGTGGAATTCCAAATCCCTCATGCTATGAGTATGGAAAGGATGGAAAAAGAAAACTTGAGCAAGAAAATAACTTTATTAGGAATATTTGGCACTGACTGATTGGATATACCCAATGAAATGTGAGGAATGAACAACTGTCAACAGAGAAGGAAATTGCAATTGGAGTGCCCTAGAGAGTTTGCCCTGGATCTGCACTATTCAATGTTTTCACAAGTGACTTGGAGTGAGGCAATGATAAATTGTCATATTTGCAGAAGACAAGGTACTTAGGTGGCTAGTTATCATTTTTCATTACAAATTCAAAACATTTATGCAAAATGATGACCCACTTAAAAAAAACTATAAAAGTAAAAGAGGATGAATGAGAGGTTCTATACTTCATTCAAAAAATTACAAGTCCAAGATTAGGAGGCATGACTAGACAAAAAATCCTGCAAAGTAAGGTTTTCCCTTGATCAAACCATATAATAGTGGGGTGGTACATGGAAAAGCTGAAGATTTACTTTTAAATCACATAGGAGAAAAGAAGTGGTTTACTTGAGGAGTTTCACCATATGTGATAATTAATGGTTCACAAAGAGCACTGGAGTGACCTTTTTGATTGAAAGCCATGCTTTCCCAATACTAGTGAGATGGTCTAGTATGGTAAACAGGAAGAATTATAAGTTAAGGTCAAATTACTTAAGCCTGGAGGGAAAAATATCACCTCCAAAAGGCTGAATATAACTCATAGCTGTTTATTCAAAGTTAATTCTTTAGTTAAATCAAACAATCATCCTAGGTTTTGTGTGAGATTGTTTTATAGCTTAAAATGAGGGAAAAATTTGGATTAGGAAAGCCTGAATTCAATAAACACCATTATGTTTATTTCCTCCATCAGCTTAGTTTGAAAGAACTCATTCATTTTAATTAGGAAAATGAATAGGGTATGCATGTGTGTGTGTGTGTGTGAGTGAGAGAGAGAGAGAGAGAGAGAGAGAGAGAGAGAGAGAGAGAGAGAGGAAAGAGAAAGAAAGAAAGAAAGAAGGAAGGAAGGAAGGAAGGAAGGAAGGAAGGAAGGAAGGAAGGAAGGAAGGAAGGAAGGAAGGAAGGAAAGAAAGAAACTCCCAAGGAAGATTATGTTGGGTGTGAAATTTATGATATTCTTTTTTTTCTCCACAGCTTGTCCTCCAGTTTCTAAATCAAACATAGTCGACTTCATTGTCTCCATATTCCTTCTTTACCTCACTGTTAACAAGAGTAAAGGGATTGTCTGTCTCAGACTCTGTCTCTGCGTGTCTCTGTATTTTTCTTTGTTTCTATATTTCTTTCCTACTTTCCATCTTGGTGTCTGTCTGTCTAGTTCTGTCTCTCTCAAAATATTTTCCCCAAACTATCATTTATCCAAAACTAAGGTAGGATAGGCACAGCTTTATAGTAGGTATTTAGAGTGTTCAGAGAACGCTCATAGTCATTTATCAACATAGGAACTGTAGAGCTTAGCAAACATACATTAATTAGGAAGAAACTAAATAGGCAGGGGAAAACTAGTAACTTGTCTTTTTCTCCTCCACCCTCACACCACATTGCCGCTCATTACAAAGCAGGATCCCTAGCAGTAGCCTAACACTTTTCTGTCTCACTACTCTCAGCACAGGATAATGTTGGCATCTCCCACCTTTGCAACATTTGTTTGTTCCAGAGATTACTTTAGGTACATGCTCCAAATGCAATATTTTAAAATTTCCAATTGAGATATACTTGCCAATGCATTTGGCTCATTAGTTAGAAATCCAGTGTTGCTCTTTGGTTGAGACTTTTAAAGCAACAGTAAAATATGAGACAAAGGCAGAGTGAGAACAAAAAGTGGTTATGTCACAGAACAAACTGTATCCTAATAGTCGAAAATGGTAGTATTTTTGTCATAATCTGTCATTGCATCTATGTCCATAACTACACTCCTAAAAGTCCTCATGATGCCTCGCAGTGTTCCTAATTTGGATAGAATAGTATCTTCAATGGAAAATGCTTTTTTTAACCCATCCCTCTAGGCATGTGCCAAAAAAAATTCCACCGATCTTCTGTTATATTTTATTAAAATGAATTATAGGTAGTTCCCAGCTAAACTCTCCTGTTTCAGATGTAAACACCTTAAGAAAAATCTACATTACACATTTCTGACTTTGTGTAAGATGCCAATGCTCAGAAGCAATTTTCTTGCTAAAAGAGGAATTAAAAATGAAATTTGTGTAAGGAAAAGTGATAATATCAACACTAGAAGAAAAACTACTTCTTACATAAAATGTGGAGGAGAAACTGTTGAGAAGCAGATGGAGAAATTTACCTCAGAGAAATGTACTGAAACATGTTTGAAGGCAAAAAAACAAAAAAGATTGATTGAAGGCAAAACATGACAGAGGTAACAGTGGTTAATAGCATCATGCTCCATCAGCTCATTTTCGTGTGACGGTTTCTAGGGCTTTGAAGAACAATATGAGCAATAAATCAAATGATTGGGGATATTGTGAAGATTATAAAATTATTGTTAGGGTAACTAAAAGAAAGATGGAATTATCAGGCTTTACATTATAAGTTGGAGATGAGTCATGCTTAGGAGGAGGCAATGTTTTGAGGAATTAGAAGTTAAAAATCTGTGAGAAGAGATAGAAAAATGAAAAAGTAGCAGGAGAGCAAAAAGAATATAGGAAATAGCATGAGAAGCAAGAAACAGAAGGCAACAAAGGACACAGCTTCTACCTGAGGGAACTGACTATTGATTGGAACAGATACATGATCTCTGATCAGCTGGAAAAAAAAGCAGGGTCAATGGAGAATTCTGCCTTGCTCTAAATGCTCTAACTCCCTCTGCTGCATGCAGAGCTTTCTGAGTTTTTTTTTTATTTAATTCTCTTTCTGTCTTTCTGTCTATGTGTGTGTCTGTGTGTGTGTGTGAAAATTATTTAGGGTGTTTGTCCATCACTTCGTTATATGGTTTAAGAGGGAGAAAAAAAGAGAAGGAAGATAAGTTTTGCATTTGTTTTGCTGTGAGTTGTACTTTTAAGAGATAATACTTGATATTGCTAGTAGCCAATAATAGTAAGATGAATCCTAATTACTCAAGATCTGGCTAAGCCTATTTGCATTTTCTAGAGAGTCAACTTGAGTTTTCAGACTTAAGGCAAACATTTTTTAAAATAAGTTAATTGCATATGTGTGCACCTACGTGTGTGAGACTATACACATACGTATATACCCATACATATATGTACATATGTGTATACATATATGTGTATATATGTATATACATGTATACATATATTTACTCTCCAGTCATGATTTACACATACCATTGAGTGCTATTTTGGAAGCCATACTGCCAGTGCTACAGGCAGCTCTCTAAAAGCCTAAGTTATGAATTATTTGTTTATATGAAACAATAAAGAAGATTTCCATGCAAAGAATTTGTTAAATGAAGAATGTTACAAGTCTGGAAGAAAAAGAGTAGCAAAAATGTGCCCACAATGAGACTATCACAACACTGATTGCATCAAAGAGGAAAAGGAATTAATAAGGGGAACATGTTCCATTTTGCATTAACAGGGTGGTCCTTCCTAAATTCTAGATTGTTTCGAGTTCTCTATTTCCATGGTTTTCCTTAGTTTCATATTTAAATATAGGCATCACTTATTATTATTTTCCCCCAAAGCTTTACTTTTTTAAAATACTTTTCTGTGCCTTGAAGACCATGCTAATTGACTCCACTGTAATTAAATCATGCCACATTGAAATGCACAATACTTCTGGAACTGTCCCTGGTGAAGTTAATTGATAAATCAACCCATAATTGACTTGTGATAATGAAGTTGCTTTCAGACTTCAGTGAGGTGGTCAGCTAATTAATTTCTTAATATGTGTTTACCAGTTGAATGGACAGTGGACATAGGGCAGATGATATAGCACAATAATGTTAATACAAGAAAAGATAATGTGGAATGAAATGCATCATAGACCCAGTTTAACTACCCCACAATGAGCTTCTGATGGACTTGAAGTCCCAGGAAAGTAATTCCTTTATTCGTGGCCCCTTTTCTGTATCTCCTTTTTACCTTTTCCCAAAATTTAGATAAGGGACTTTTGTTTTATTTTTTTATTCTTTGTATCTCAAAGCCCTTATTACAGTGTTTGGCATGTTGTAGACACAACAAATATTTGTTGTGTAAGATGAACAAATTTGCTTTGTCAGAGGGCACCTGCTTTAGTAATCTCTGGTCCCTGAAATGTAAATTTGTTCCACTATGTATAAATTTATTGCTTCATTCTCTCTGTCTCTGTCTGTCTCTGTCTCTGTCTGTCTCTGTCTCTCTGTCTCTCTGTCTCTCTCTGTCCCTCTGTCTCTGTCTCTCTGTCTCTCTCTCTCTGTCTCTCTCTTTCTCTCCTTCCCTCTTCCAATGATCTTTCTGAAGATTTTACTAAAAGGATGGAGTAGATGAGTAATGGGAACATAGATTTCAAGCAGAAAAAAGGTCTTATTGATCATTGAATTCAGTTTTCTCATTTTACAGATAAAGAAACTGAGGCCAAGAGCAATAAGAATGAAAGGATTAAGTACCTGATTAAGTACCTTGGCAAGATTTGATGCCAAGTCTTACTGACACAAAGGTGAATGAAGACACCATAGAGTAGCTTCTGTGGCTCTAATTTCAATCCAGAAATAATTTATTATGTAGGTCCTTGCAGAGGCTAAAATCCATCAGAATATAGTGGGCATGGAGAAAAGTCTAGGCTCTTCTTTTCCCTGCTTCAGCCTCTCCCTTATACTCAAATTAGAGTAAATTTCCTGATGTTTTACCATGATTATATTACTTTATGCTCAATACCCTTGTTGGATGATAGAGTTTAGAGCATGAAAGGATTGGGAAGATCATGTTGCCCAAATCTGTCAACTTTCAAGATATGGAAAATAAAGCCAAGAAAGATCAAATGACTTATTGAAGATCATTAAGAAGTAACAGAACCAGGATTTTACAACAGTTATTTTTTTTTCTGATTCCAAATATAAGACTCTTTCTAGTACACCAGGCTTCCTCTCAAGATCTCTTGATTGCCTAGAAACTAAAACTCTTACTCGTTAGGTTATTGAAAACTCTCCATGATCTTACACCAACCTCATTTCACATCCCTTCACATCACGTGTGCTATTATTTTATGAAACTGGACAACTCATAGTTCCTGGAAGAGGATCAGCCCTTTCTCGTGGCTATGTATTTATTCACCTTGGGTTTTCTCTCCCTCCCATCTCTACTGCCTCCTGAACTTCCCAATTAATATTAATGTTATAACCATTCTTGTCCAGTTGTTCAATTGTGTCTTATTCTGTGACCCTATGAATCATAGCATGCCAAGCCATGCTATGCTCCATTATCTTTCAAAGTCTTTCTAAACTCATATTCATGGCTTCTGTGATGCAATCTATCAATCTCATTGTCTACTGTGCAATGTTCTTTTTGCCTTCAAACTTTCCTAACATCAGGGTCTTTTCCTATGAATCCCATCTTATTATGTGACCAACATATTTACACTTCAACTTCAGCATTCCAATGAATAGCCTGACTTAATTTTTTCAAGTATAAATTGATTTCCTCTCCTTGCCATCCAAGGGACTCTAAAAAGTATTCTCCAGCACTACGGTATGAAAGTATCAATTCATCAGTGCTTGGTTTTGCTCATAGTCTTCATCTCATAGCAATACATTGCTAGTGGAAAAACATGTAACTTTGAGTATACAGAGCTTTGTTGGTAAGAAGATGTCTCTACTTTTTAGTGTGCTGTCAAGATTGGCCATATCTTTCTTTCTAAGGAGCAAACATCTTTTACTGTCATGGCTGCAGTTGACATCTGCAACAATCTTTGAGCCCAAGAATATAAAATCTGACACTGAATTCACTTATTCTTACTGTTTTTTTGGCAGAAAATCTTGGGGTTTTTTGTTTCCCAATCTTAAACCCATCAATTGTTCTGTGTTTGGTTTTAACTGATGCTTGCTGACCCATCTATAGCTTTCCCAGGAAACACATATGATTATATGATACTACCATTTCTTGGAAAACTTGCCAAATTTTATGATCCACACAGTTAAAGGCTTTATCTGTAGTCAATGAAGCAGAAGTGTTTTTTTTTTTTTTTCTTGGAACTCCCTTGTTTTCTCTAAATCTAGTGAATGTTGGCAATACAATTTCTATTTTCTTTGCCTCTTCAAAAATTAGCTTTCTCTTCTGGTAATTCTCAGTTCACATACTACAAATAGTAGGTTGCAGAATCTTAACAGTAACCTTGCTGGCCTGCAAAATTTACACAATTATTCAGTAATTTGAACATTCTTGGGCATATCCCTACTTTAGGATTGTTATGTAAATGGAACTTTTCCAATCTGGTGGCCACTTTTGAGTTTTCCAAATGTACTGATACATCAAATGCACCAATTTAATACCATCTTTTTTTTTTAGGATTTTAAATAGTTTAGCTGCAATTCTGTCACCTCCATTGGCTTTATTGTTAGCAATGATTCCAAAGGCTCAATTGACTTCATTCTCCAGAATTTGTGACTCTATATCAGTAATCACACCAACATCACAGATCAGTGATGTTGCAGTTTTTTGCAGTCTGTACATTATTGCCACCTCTTCTTAATCTCTTATACTTTTGTCAAGTTCTTACCATTTTTGTCTTTTATCATGTCTATTTTTGCATTAAAAGTTGCCTTGGCATCTCTAATTCTCTTGAAGATATTGCCTTTTTTATCATTCTCTTATTTCCTTCTATTTTCTTATTTAAGAAAAACTTCTTATCTCTTCTTGCTATTATTTGTAATTCTGTGTTCTATTGAGTATATGTTTCCCTTTTTCATTTATCTTTTCCTTTCTTTTTTCCCCTCATCTATTTCTATAGTCTTACGAAGCAACAATTTTGCTTTCTTGCTTTTCTTTTTTAGAATTTTTTCTTGCTTCATCCTGTACAATAATGTGAACCTTTATCCATAGTTTTTCAGGTACTCTATCAGAACTTATCCCTCAAATCTATTAATCCCTTCCACTTCATATTCATAAAGGATGTTATTTAGGTCACACCTTTATAGTCTGATAGTTTTCCCTACTTTCTTCAATTCAAGTCTGAATTTTAAAATAAGAAATTCATGATCTGAGCCAGAGTTAGTTCCACGTCTTGTTTTGACTCACTGTGTAGAGCTTTTGCACCTTTGTCTACAAAGTGTATAATCAATTTGATTTTGATGTTGAATATCTGGTTATGACCATATGTAGAGCCTCCTTTTGGGTTGTTGAAAAAAAGTGTTTATTATGATCAGCAATTATTTTGACAAAACTCTATTAGTCTCTGCCCTGCTTCATTTTTCATTATAAGACCAAACTTAACTCTTATTCTAATTATGTTTTGATGTCCTATTTTAGTGTTCCAATCCCCTATGATGAATATGAATTTTTTGGTGTTTTTTTTTTCTAGAAGATGTTGTGGCTTTTCATAAAACTGATCAACTTTGGCCTTTCAGCATCAGTTGCTGGAGTACAGATTTGTATTACTGGGATATTGAATGATTTGGCTTAGATATGAACAAGTACCGTTTGCTCGTTTTTATGGTTATACGTCAGTGCTACTTTTCTTCCATTTTTTTATCGATCATGAGAACAAATCCATTTCTTCCAAAGGATTCTTGCACACAGTAGTATATGTTATGATGATCTGAATTAAATTCACCCATTCCAATTTAAATTCACTAACACCCAAGATGTTGATGCTTAATATTTCCATGTCCTATTTGACCACATTCAGTTTACCTTGGTTTCTAGATGCTATATTCCAAGTTCCTATGCAATATTGATCTTTACAACATCAGATGTTCCCTTCATCACCAGACACATCCACACCTTAATTTCCTTTTGGCTTTGGTCAATCCACCTCTTTAATACTAGAACTACCCTTTCACTCTTCTCCTTTAGTGTATTGAATTCTTTCCAACTGGAGAGCCTCATCTTCTGGTGTCTTTATCTTTTACCATTTTAATATTGTCCATTGGGATTCTTGGAAAAGATGACAAAGTGTTTTCACATTCCCTTTTCCAGTGGATCATCTTTTGGCAGAATTCTCTACTATCTATCTCAAGTAATCTTGAAAAGCTTAGTTCATAGTTTCATTGATCTAATTAAGCCCTCTGCCATGACAAGGCAGTGATAGAGGAGGGGATTAAGGTCATCACTATTCTTTTAGTCATTCAACTTCATAATCCTGGACTCACCCTCAACTAAAAACTTTCACTTATTTTATATATGTATATATATATATCCAGACTACTTCTCAGATCTTGTCATTTCTGTATTTATAACATTTTAAATGCATCCCTTCCTTTACAGTCAAGTAGACAAGAGTTTACTTGAGATACTCATCATTATTCATTGGATTATTGCAATAGCATCATAAACAATCTCTCAGTTCAGGTCTCTCCTCCATCCTCTATTTTTTTAAAGAGGTCATTCTTTGACTCATTTTTTAAAGCTTTTATCACTGAGTGGGCACTGCCTCAGTCAAACTGAGATCTTTCAAAGTCTTTTGCTTGATAAGGTCAATGTTCCCCACTGCAGCCTGAGCCATCTCCAGTCATCCTGCCCCATATCTCGCCACTGTACCCAGATGGAGAAAGTGAGAGGGGAGAAAGTGAGGCTGGTGACTTTGCACAGCCCTCCCTCATTTAAATCCAATTCACTTGCATGCCATAGAATCACCTCCTTGATGTCATGGTCCTCTCTAAGAACAAAAGACAAACAGCAACAGCGAGCAACTCTATGGTCTAGTTACTTTGGTCAGCTTGCTGTTGTTCACACATAAAGCTGCAGTCTCCTATATCTAATGCATTTTTATCTCCTGTCTTCCATTCTTAGAATGTGCTTCCTCCTCACTTCTCCTTCTTGGAATCCCTGCTTTCTTTCCAAACTCAGTCAAGCATTTTCTTCTTCAGGAAACCATTTCTGGTACCTTTAGCTACTTGTGCCTTTCTTCCCAAAGTGACATTACAATCATTTTACATATAGTCTGCATTTTGTTATATGTGTACATGATTCTATGTTGAGAATGTAAAGTTCTTGAAGGGACTAGTTCACTTTTGAGTTCGGATTCTCTGAGGTTAGAAAAATGACTAATACATAATAGGAGCTTAATAACGGTTGTTCATTAGCTGATTATTTAATAATTGAAATGAGAATTAGAGAATTGAGAAATTGAATTAGAGAAATGTTTTGCCTTAAGCGTAAGATAATAGCAACAGCAATCTGTCTTTATTGGCACTGAGAATCAAGTTTCTTC
Organism: Gymnobelideus leadbeateri; assembly: GCA_011680675.1. NCBI lineage: Eukaryota > Metazoa > Chordata > Mammalia > Diprotodontia > Petauridae > Gymnobelideus > Gymnobelideus leadbeateri. The sequence continues at coordinate 84,153 of WOXC01005863.1, read as the reverse complement.
AATGCTTACAAGGGCTTGCATGGTCAAAAGAGAAATAACTTCTCCCTATTGATTGACTATTAGAGGGAAATCTCAGTGTCAGTTATGAATTGAAAGAACAGACCTGAACTAATGATAAGACAAAAGAGTAAACTTCCTCAAAAGACTTGAATTGTACATTTTTGGCTAACAAAATCATCTTGTAAAATTGGGTTCATGGTGCATAATATAATTTTAAAGAGAAATGCATCCCTCTTGATGTGCTTTACCTTACACTAACAATTTGGCTAAGCTGTCTTCTTTTCCTTCAAACTCTTTCTGTGCCAGCTAATGAAATAAAGGCAGCATGAGGTCAGAAAATCTTTCTTGTCTTTGGTCCTTTGATATATATTAAGGCTGCAGTCTTTAGATCAAATATTAGAGGTTGCACTCTTGACTAATGATTACATTTAGAGTGAAGAAATAAATTCAAATGTAAAAAGCCATTCCTTCTCTCTTCAAACAGCTTTAGAGCCAGCGGTTCATTCCATGGTTCAGTTCAAAGCTGACCTGCTTGTTGCTAAATCTCTTTGTGCCCTAACCTACCTCTTGGAGCTTGCATCTCATTACTCCCCTCCATGCTTAGTCCTGTCTCTTCTTCCAATTTTCTCATAATTCACCACACTCTGTGGGAGGTTTTTTCCTCTACAGGTACAGCTATTTCAGCAGGACTCTTAGATGAGCTTTTAAAATCACCTTGCTCTATTTCCCATGGAAACTTACTTATCTCAAAGCATAGCTCCTTTCCAAAGAAAGTCTCCTCCTTTTAGTTAATGTCTTTGGCTTCTTTTCTCCCATTATTTTTTTTAAAATTATATTGTAAATGCATTTTGCTTTTACATTATAGTTATTTCTGGATTTTATCTCCCCTGAATCCTTGAATTGATCCTGAACTCTCCCTTGTAACAAAGAGAAGGAATTAAATAAAAATGTCTCCCAAAATGACTGTGTGGCAGCAAATACAGCACTCTTTCATAATGATGCCATACCTAACTGCCAAGAAGAAGCAGACATTATTCCTTTATTTCTCTCCAGGACAGAGATGGATCATCACAATAAGGCAGACTCCATGTTCTTTTGAGTATTCTTTCGGTTCACATAATATTGTTCACTGTATGAATTCTTCTACTTCTGTTTAGTTTGTATCAGCTCACATGTGACTTCTATGTTGCTATAGAGCTATGGTTTAGACAAAGACCTGTGATTTCATTGGCATGGTTGACCTTCAGATGAGGAAATTAGCTCTGCCCATGTAGAATACCACCTTTTTTGGCACTTATATTCTTTATTTTTTGTTTTTTGGGGTATTTTTGCTTTTTTTGGAGGAGGGGCTGGGCAACTGGGGTTAAGCAACTTGCCCAAGGTCACATGGCTAGTAAGTGTTAAGTGTCTAAGGCCAGATGAACTCAGATCCTCCTGACTTCAGGGCAGGTGCTCTATTCACTGCACCACCTAGCCACCCCAGCACTTATATTCTTAGAGAGTTTTCCAGAGCAATGCAATGTTTAGTGACTTGCTCAGGGTTGTGCATTCAATTCAAAGCAAGACTTGAACCCACATGGTCTTAGTGTTATTGATTATGCTACATTACCTCATGTTTCATGTTTCTCTTAATTCTTTGTTAATTCACATTTCTTACTGCACAATAGTATTCCATTATTTTAAGGCAACATAATGTTTTCAGTATTTCTCCAATAAAAAAAATGAAGTCATTTTGGATATTTGGCATATACAAGACATTTTTCTGTCTTCAACTTCCTTGGATTATATGCCCTTTAATAAAAATTTTTGAGTCAAAAATTTGAAAAAAATAATTTTCTTGTATAATATCTGAGTGACAGTGTAGAGTTAGTTAATCAGCAAACACTCATTAAGCATTTACTATGTACCAGGCACTGGAATAGGCATCAGAATACACAAACAAGATAAAATATTGTCCCTGCCCTCAAAAAGACTACATCATAATAAAGAAGACAACACATACAGCTAGTAAACATTTATTAAGTGCCTACCATGTGCCAAACACTGTAATGATAGCTAGAGATAAAATAAAAGGCAGAAGACAGCCCTAGTCTTGAGGAGTTCACAATCCAATGAAGACAACATGTAAACAACTGTTTACAAATGTATCCAGGATAAAGAGTAAATAATAGCAACAGAAAGAAGGTACAAGAATGAGAGGAGATTGGAAAATGCTGTGGAATATGAGATTGAAGCTTGGACTTAAAGAAAACAAGGAAGCCGAGAGGTGGAGATGATAAGGGAGAACATTTCCCATGTGGGTAACATCCAGGTGACTCGAAATTGAGTGATGGAGTATCTTGTTTGAGGAATAACAAAGATACAAGGATGTCAGTGTCATTGGGTTGAAGAGTACATGGTGGACACCAGGTTAAGGCATAGCAATGAAGAGATGACGGGGAGCTATGTTATGAAGGAATTTGAATGTCAAATTTTTAAAATTTATTCTTGGAGATAAGAGGGAGTCACTAGAGTTCACTGAGTAGGGCTGGGGATAACATGATCTGACATAGCATATAAAAAAGATGGAAAACATGGGTACTGGGAGAAGGCAACTGGTACTATGGCAGGATAGAGAAGTCCAGAGGAGAGCATCCTGGTGGGAAATGAGCTGATCTAGTCAGTTTCCTTTAAATGAGGTTTTTGGAGAAGCCCTCCACTTTCTAATTAAAGGGAGGAAGCCATTAAAAGGCAAAGGTAGCGAAACAGCATTTGCTCTTCATTCTCACTTCTAACACCATTGTTTTCAGACTGTGCTGATCTCCATAAACAAGGTGGGTTCTGAGAGAAGGCTTTCTCTACTGGTCCCTGCCACTATCCATCTACCTCCTCCCTCTGTAACTGGTAGATATTATCTAACCTATCCCATTCAAAATTTATAGAAATCAAAGTTGAGGAGGCGGAGCCAAGATGGCGGAGTAGAAACAGCTCATCCAAGCCACTCTGCCCCCAGATTTCCCCCAAACTATGTAAAAGGGGACTCTGAACAACTTCTGGAGCCCCAGCACCCAAAGAACGACACAGAGAAGCTAACCTCCCACTGAGGACACCCCAGCAGCCCTGCAGGAAGGACCAGTGCAGTGGTTTGGGAGCTGGCAGCACGCAATGCGCAGAGCGCAGGAAGCAGAGCCGAGCAGAGCCCAGGTCCACTTGAGCTGAGGTTTTAGCCCTAGGGTGGCAGGGCCAGCAGCCGGCTGGAGGAACCCCAGAACATCAGCAGCTGTTTTGACTCCAGAATTATCAACATAGACATGCCTAGGACAAAGTAAGAGGTTAGTGTCCTATGGACTTTGGGACCTGTATTTGGGGGAATGCGTCAGCTCCCTCCCCTAGGGGCTAGAAGCCGCTGAGGAGACACGCCATTTTGTAGTTTTCAGAGGCAGCTCCGGCTCCCAGCCTGCAATTAATTGCAGGGAGATCCAGCGATCAGTCTTGGGGGGGTAATCGCTCTTGCTTTAACCTCCCCGGATCTGGATTGTGATCTAGGGTAGAAGTCGTGGATGGGTTTACAGCTTGCCAGAAATGGAAGTTGCCCCCCACACGTTCGGGACGAAAATTAATCTATCTGGCCTTAAATCCATAGTGTGGCAACAAGCCCAAAAGTCAAGTAATCAAGTGGCAACATGCCAAGGCAAAGGAAACAGAAAAATGCAACCCTAGACTCCTATTTTGGGGGCATAGAGTGGGAAAAGGACAGTGAGGTCAGAAGTCCTGCTCCAAAAGCCCCAGGGGAAAACATGAACGGGTTGCAGGCCATAGAGGACCTTAAGAAGGACTTTAAAAATCAAATAAGAGAAGTGGAGGAAAAATTGGAAAGAGAAATGAGAAGGATGCAGGAAAAGTATGAAATGAGGGTCAACAGCCTGACTGAGGAAAACAACACCTTAAAAAATAGACTGACTCAAATGGCAAAGGAGGCCCAAAAGGGCAATGAGGGGAAGAATGCCTTAAAAAGCCGAATTTCCCAGATGGAAAAAGAATCTCAAAAGTTCACTGAGGAGATTCATTCCTTCAAAGTTAGACTGGAGCAAATGGAAACTAATGACTTTATGAGAAAACAAGATGCTGTTAAGCAGATCCAAACAAATGAAAGATTAGAAGGCAATGTGAAATATCTCATGAGAAAAACCACTGACCTGGAAAATAGATCCAGGAGAGACAATTTAAAAATTATTGGACTACCTGACAGCCATGATCAAAGAAAGAACCTAGAAATCACCCTTCAATAAATTCTCAAGGAAAATTGCCCTGATGTTTTAGACCCAGAGGGCAAAATAGAGGTTGAAAGAATCCACCGATCACCTCCTGAAAAAGATCCCAAAAAGAAAACTCCCAGGAATATTATAGCCAGGTTCCAGAATCCCCAGATCAAGGAGAAAATACTACAAGCAGCCAGGAAGAAACAATTTCAATATTGTGGAAACACAATCAGAATAGCCCAGGACCTGGCAGCTTCTACACTGAGGGATAGAAGGGCATGGAATATGATATTCCAGAGGGCAAAAGAACTGGGAATGAACCCAAGGGTCACCTACCCAGCAAAACTGAGTATTTTGTTTCAGGGGAAAATATGGTCATTCAGTGGAATAGAGGACTTTCAAGCATTCTTGAGGAAAAAACCAGAATTGAATAGAAAATTTGACATCCAGACACAAGAAGCAAGAGATGCCTGAGAAGGTAATCAGGGAAAAGAAATCAAAAGGAACATATCAAAGTTGAACTATTTACATTCCTATATGGAAAAATAATAACTGTGAGTGATGATATCTTTCTCACTATGAAAATAATGGAAGAAGGGTGTGTGGTCATATGAATACATATGTGAATGTGTGTGTATATGGATAGAGGGCATAGGTTGAATTTGTTAGGAAGGGAGAATACTCAAGGGATGAAATTATGAGGTGAAAGAGGAAAGTGGCAAGAGGAGATGGGGAAAGACAGGGTAGGGTAAACTATCTCATGTAGAAGAAACAAGGGGAAGTGGTTGCAAGGGAGGGGGAGAATAGGAAGGGGAAAAAAATGGCAAATCCACATTCTCATTGAATTTGGTTCAGGGAGAGAATGACATACATACTAAATGGGATATCTCAACCTGCAGCAGGATAGGGGGAAGGGGGATGAGACAGGGATGATTGATGGGGGGGGGCATCCTTGGGGGGAGGGGAGGTTAGAAGTACCCACTATAGAAGAGGGACAGGATCATGTAGGGAATGGAACAGGTGGGGGGGGGGGTGGGATGAGTGGGAGGGAATTATAAGCAGCCTTGTACAATATATCTACTATGATAATATTTTGCATAGCTAGACATGTACAACATATACTGAATTACTTATCACCCCAGAGGGAATGGGTGACAAGGGGAGAAGGAAATGGATCTGAAATTCGAGGTCTTAAGATTAAATGTTTCAAATATATATAAATACTATTATTAATACTTTTTTGCTTGTAATAGGGAGATAAGATGTGCAGGCATTAGGACACAAAGATTCACCTTCCTCTAATGGAAAAGTCGAAGGGGGTATGGGAGGAGGTATGGGAGAGAGCAGATTGGATGAAGCAATATTTTGTGGGACTGCTATTCTGGGAGGTTGGGTAGGGGAATAACGGGGGGAAAATGATTGTAACACAAAATCTGGTGGAAATGAATGATGTAAAACAGAAGTTAATAAAGCATTTGAATAAAAAAAAAAAGAAATCAAAGCTGATTTCATGGTTTTCACCAGGAGAGATACCCCAAATCCTACACAGATTCTTTTTTCTGGAGAAACTTCCTGCAATCATTACCCAAAAGCAGGAGTATCTATCTTATCTTAGCCACTATGTACCTCCTTCCTCATATAATATTCCAGCAAGATACAAATTAACAGTACAGAGTATTCAGGGTCAACCATATTTAGTTTTAAGAAATAAATTAGAAGTTGGAGCCTAGATGTCAGAGTAGAAACAGCACTTCCAAGGTGCTCTCCTCCACACCACTTCCAAACCATGTAAAAGGGGAATCTGAAAAACTTCTGGACTGGGAAGGTGTCAGCTTCTTCTCCTGGGGGAAAAAAGTGGCTGAGGGGACATGGCACACACGCTATTTTGTAGGTTCAGTAGCAGCTTCAGCTCCTGGCCTCCAAACTGTAGGGAGATCCATCGAACGGTCTTGGGGGGTAATCCCTCTTGCTTTAACCTCCCCAGATCTGGATTGCAGTGTCGAGGGGAAGGTCTGGGGTGGGTATCCAACTTGCCAGATCATGTGGAGGCTCCACAGAGGCCACCCAACTAATACCTCTGGAAGTTGTGAAGACCCCAACGTTTGGGTTGGAAGCTCCCCTGTCTGGTGGCAGAGTACTACTGTGGCAACAAGCCCCCAAATCAAGTGATTAAGTGGCAAGATGCCTAGGCAAAGGAAACAAAATAAACAGAAAAATGCAGTATTAGACTCCTATTTGGGGGCAAAGAGGATCAAAGCATGGAACAGGAGGAGGACTGTGAGGTCGGAAATCCTGCACCAAAAACCCCAATGATAATATGAGTGGGTTACAGGCCATAGAGGACCTTAAGAAGGATTTTAAAAACCAAATAAGAGAAGTGGAGGAAAAATTGGGAAGAGAAATGAGAAGGATGCAGGAAAAGTATGAAATGAGAGACAACAGCCTGACTGAGGAAAATAACACCTTAATAATACACCAACTCAAATGGTAAAAGAGGCTCAAAGAGGCAATTAGGAGAAGAATGCCTTAAAAATTCGATTTTGCCAGATAGAAAAAGAATCTCAAAAGCTCACTGAGGAGATTCATTTCTTCAGAGTTAGACTGGAGCAAATGGAAGCTAGTAACATTATGAGAAATCAAGATGCTGTTAAGCAGATCCAAACAAATGAAAGAATAGAAGGCAATGTGAAATATCTCATGGGAAAAACTGTTGACTTGGAAAATAGATCTAGGAGAGATAATTTAAAAATTATTGGACTGCTTGAAAGCCATGATCAAAGAAAAAACCTAGAAATCATCCTTCAAGAAGTTATCAAGGAAAATTGCCCTTATGTTTTAGACCTAGAGAGAGAAATAGAGGTTGAAAGAATCCAGAGACCACCTCCTGAAAAAGATCCCAAAAAGAAAACTCCTAGGAATATTATAGCCAGGTTCCAGAATTCCCAGATCAAGGAGAAAACACTACAAGCAGCCAGGAAGAAACAATTTCAATATTGTGGAAACACAATCAGAATAGCACAGGATCTGGCAGGTTCTATACTGAGGGATATATGATATTCCACCGGGAAAAAGAGCTGGGATTAAAACCAAGAATCACCTACCCAGCAAAACTCAGTATCATGTTTCAGGGAAAAACATGGTCATTCAGTGGAATAGAGGACTTTCAAGCATTCTTGAGGAAAAAAACTAGAGCTGAATAGAAAATTTGAGATTCAAACACAAGAAGCAAGACATGCTTGAGAAGGTAATCAGGATAAAGAAATCAAAAGGAACTTATCAAAGTTGACCTATTTATATTCCTACATGGAAAAACAATAATTGTGACTGATGAAACCTTTCTCAGTATGAAAATAATTGAAGAAGGGTATATGGACATATGAATACATATGTGAATGTGTGTATATAGGTTTAGAGGTATACATGGATACAGGACACAGGTTGAATTTGGTGGGACGGGATGATACTTAAGGGGTGAAGTTAAGAGGTAAGAGAATAAAGTGGCAAGAGTAGATGGGTAGAGACAGGGTAACATAAAGTATCTCATGTAGAAGATGCAAGGGGAACTGGTTGCAGGGGAGGGGAAGAACAGGAAGACAAAAAGGCAAAACCATATTCTCATTGAACTTGGCTCAGGAAGAGAATGACATACATACTAAATGGGATATCTCACCCTGCTGGAGAGTAGGCGGAAAGGGGATTAGAGGGAGGATGATGGAGAGGAGGGTATTCTGGGGGTAGGGGAGGTTGGAAGCACCCATTATCAAAGAGGATTAGGATCAAAGTGCAGAATGGACCAGGTGGGGGTGGAATGGGTGGGAGGGAGGGAAATATAAGCATTCTTTTACTATATATCTACTATGGTAATGTTTTGCATAGCTATACATGTACAACACATACTGAATTGCTTATCTTCCCATAGGGAGTGTGTGACAAGTGAGGAAGGGAATGGATGTGAAATTTGAAGTTTTAAAATTAAGTGTTTCAAATATATATAAACACTATTATTCATAATATTTTGAATGTATTTGGGAAACAAAAATGTGCAGGCATCAGGACACAGAGATTCACCTTACCCTAATGGTAAAGTTGAAGGGGGTAAGGGAGAAGATATGGGAGAGAGCAGATTGGATGAGTGGATATCTTGTGGGGCTGCTGGAGTGGTGGGTAGAGGGAAAATGGGGCAAAAATTGTAACTGAAAATCTGGCAGAAATGAATGATGTAAACCAGAAGTTAATAAAGCATTTGCTAAAAAAATAAAATAAAATAAAATAGTACCCCCCCCAAAAGTTCACAATAGCAAAGTAAGGCAACAATTCAGAAGTAGGCACCAGACATACGCAACTAGGTGAAAGAATGATGAGTTGAAGAGGGCAAAAAAGATAAAGCAACCTGAATGAAATTCTTATGAGTGTAGTTACATACCAAACTATTGTAATCCCATAGTTTATGTCTGAAGAAACCAAGACCCAGAGGGATTACTCGAATCCCCTGAGGAAACCCAGGTACGGAGTGATATATTAAGGAGTTTAAACTAGTTCTCCTGACTCTAAAACCATCTGGCTTCCCATAACACCATTATACAATTCATTTTTTTCCTCAATTCCTATAAAACTACTTAAATCTTTTTTATCATCCCTTGCCAAATTTTAAAATGTGATGTGAACCATGAGAGTTGACTTAATTTGCATTTCTTCTATTAGTAACTTAGAATATCACCACCCCAGTCACTGTCATTAATAAAATGTATCTATCCTTTTATTAGGTACTACACATCTTACATGAGAGGAAAAAACAAACAGGTTTTACACCATTTGATAAAATGACTTGGAGTAGATGTAAAAATAACCCATTCAGCCTTACTCTCAGCACAAGCCAAATGTCTGTCTCCTTCAGTACTTGAATTGTTTGAGGATGCGAGTGATGAAGGTTGTCTGGTTGGAGATGGTGCCTACTTTTGTCACATCTGTTCCTAGTCTCAGTGTCAGGAGATATAGGAAATAGCAGGACAAAAACAAAGGCAGAGAAGTTGTTTCTTTCAGCATTTACCAATTTTCTGCAACTGCAAATAGGTGATCTCAATCTATTCCTATGAGATTTCAGTTTCTATTTCTGAGCCAGCAGTGTGGAGGAGTATTATAAATTCAAGATGTTTTCCCCCTTTTTTCCATCCTGCTTTTCAAAACAAATTTTTATTTTTCCATCAATCATGTAGAGTGACGCACAGTGAAATGTTAGCACTAATCTTATCACAATATTTACCTTATCGAGGTGCAAGTAAGTCATAATATTTTTCCTATTTCTTAAAAAATATATATCAGAAACCTGATTTATATGCAGCAAAGTAATTACTGACCTTTACCCATCCTCCAGTAGTAGGGAGCTGGGACAGATGTCCATTATAAATAAAAGCATCTGTCAGACCAGAAAATATTGAAATAACCCTATATGTTGCTCTGCTAATAAAACATTGAATAAAATATCAACTCGTGAACAGTGGGGAAGGTCAGTGATTATTAATAAGACATAAGGATTAACAAAGGTAATTAAAATAAATAACAATGTTGTAATTTTCTTATTGGTCTTTAAAGATGGTTAATTAGTTCAATAGAACACAAGACTTGTAGTCAAGAAGGACTGAATGTGAAAACAGCCTCAGACACCTATTATCTAAGATCCTGGGGAAAGCACTTAACTTCACTCTCCCTCAATTTCTCCATCTGTAAGTGGGAATAATATTGGTATCTACCTCCCATGGTTATGTTGTGGATAAACTGAGATAAACTTTGCAAACCATAAAGTGCTCTGTGTATGCTGTCATCTTCATCTTCATCCTCATAAGTATTATCATTGTCATCACCATAACCATAATCACCACCATCATCATCATATGTGCTTAATCAGCTCATTCCTTCAATACAGATCAAGAAATCAATACTAAGTTATATGCTCAGAATGTTGCTTGGGGTCATTGACTTTTTCAGTAATTTTCCTCTGGTCACAATAGTATGGGATCAAAGAAGGACTTGAACCTATACTTCCCTCTTTCTATGTAATATGTAATATTATGTAGTGCTTACAAGGTTACTATATGTCAGGTTCTGTGCTAAACACCTTAAAATTACATCATTTGATCCTCACAACAATGTTGGAAGGTAACGGCTATCATTACCACTGTTTTATAGATGAGGAAACTGAGGCAGGCAACTATGAAGTGACTTGTCCAGGGTCACACAGATAAAAAAAGTATTTGAGACTGAATATGAACTCAGCTCTTCTTATCTTATTCCTAGTGTTCTATCGACTGTACCTCTTCATTAATGCTACTTCCACTAACCAGATCAAAACTCTTCTATAATTTAATACATTTTCTTAGTTTTTGTGGCTTAGTTTACCATCATCCTATGACTATAAACTTGTTTTGAGATAAGAAAAAGAGAGCCCATCATTGAATTCGTACTAGAAAACTTCCCAACTAGGTTTGATCTGCCCAAGATCATGTTCTAATGGCATGGCCTTTGAGAACCCAGAATCAACTTCATGACATAATGAGGCATGGGGGATTGGTTTTGACAAACAGACATGTTTTATGATAGTGGACACCCTGCCAGGTCAAGTAATTTGCTGAAGGACTCACAAGAATTATTATTCAGACCCAGGTCTAATTTTAAATGCACCATACCACACTATGTCTTTATTTGGTGATAGGGGAAAAAAAGTAATTGAGAAAAAATAGCTGAATTTCATATAATTTTCTCCTTATTTTTCCTTATTCACAAATTAAGAAGTCCAAAATTGTACCAATGTTTTCTGTTTCTGTATGTATAGCTAGTTCTTATTATTTTTCTTTTCCCATGTTTCCATTTATCAGACTGGTGAAATGAATATACCTATTTTCAAAATAGTATTTTTAAATGAATTACAAAGGAAACCAATTAAATTAATATCTAACTATAATATTTCATGGGCCCTAGGCTAAAAATCTGTGATCTAAAGGAAGAAGTATTTTTTCTAAACTATTAAAAAACATAAAATTTCAGTAACAATATCTTTTCTACTCCCACATCTAGTTGAAATTAATGTTGTCTGACTTTTTGTAACCCCAATTTGGGGTTTTCTTTGTAAATGTCCTGGAGTAGTTTGCCATTTTCTTCTCAAGCTCATTTTATAGGTGAGAAACTGAGGCAGACAGAGTTAAGTGACTTGCCCAGGATCACAGAGCTAGTGTGTGAGGTCAGATGTGAACACATGAAGATCAGTCTTCATAATACCAGGACCAGTTCTGTATACACTGGGCCTTCTAGTTTCCCCTTGATTAAAATTAGAAATCCTAATTGAAGACCCAAATCCATGTTAAGGTCCCATATGCCAGTCAAGCAATGAGCAAAGCAAGTAGTCATTGTATACAGAAGAAACAAGAGAATGGAGAAAATTTAGATGAGCCACTATGGAGCAAGGAAGCTCAGTTACCCAATAGGGTACAGAATAGGTAAGAATTCCAAATTATTTATCATAGATATATAACCTACCTTATTTTCAATATCATCTTAGACTAGACTTTCCAGTGAGCACATTGAGGGGAGTAAGAAGAAAGCAAATATTACATTATTTTAAATGCAGATAGATAAAGACTAGCTAGATGCATATTATTTTAAATATATACATACATATGTATTTCCATAAATATTTTCTAATTACATATAAAACTATACACACACAAACATATATATATATATATATATATATATATATATATATATATAGTTCCAAATTCTCTCCCTCTCCTACCCATTTTTCTACATTTAGAAGGCAATTTGATATCAATTATACATGTAAAGTCATGTAAAATATAATTCTATTTTAGCCAAAAGCATACATCATTGAGATGCTTTGAGGGGAATATTTCACAGACACATCACCACTGTCAATCTATCTCTTCATCATGGGAAAGAGTGTCTCTTCTCAATCTCTCATCAGATTGGTTGAACACACCAAACACCTGCTAAGAAGAAGGCAGAGGAACTCCCCAAATCTGCATCTGTAGCCTTCTTCATTTCCTTAGATTTATAGTCAATTCAGTTTTCTCCATAGCTTAACCATTGCTGTTCAAACCAACAGGGTTGTGGCCAGCCATATCCACCAGTAATCCTTCTCCTTAAATGAGATCTACTTAGATAATATATATATAAGTTCTTTGAAAACTTTAAAACGTTATATACATATTAACTTGAATTATAATTTTTGTTATTGCATAGGGGCCAGGCTTGTTACATTGTTAATATAGGAAACTCCTGGGTGAGGGAACTCCTTCTGCCAAAGAAGGTCAACATCGCCTTTGCATTATATCACAGAAGAGAGCAGACTCAAATAGGGTAAACTCAGATAGAAACTTGGGAAACTAAACCATAGCTAAGTCTCCCTACAGGCTATATATTGACTTAGAAAGCCACAAGTTAACATTATCTATATTCTATTGTATTTTCAGTTATGTTCATTAATATTTCCTAATCACATTTTAATCTGATTTAGACCCCACTGGAAGTATTGCTGTTTCAAGGCCAGCTGGCCATGTGTTTGATATCTCTGGCCTAGAGCAATAAGATATTAAGTGATTTGCTTAAGATCAAACTCTCAGCACGTGTCAAAGGTAGACCGCAAACCCAGCTTTCCCAGACCAGCTATCTATCCTTTCAATATCTTATACACTAATAATAAATTTAATTAACTATTTAATTTAAATTATTGATTATTTAAAATACTTAAACACCACCTCCAGAGTCTAGAACCATGAAGTTAGGATTGCAACATCCTTACTTGCCTTTCCTTCTTTCCACTAGGCTCTCCTAGGTATTGTACTAAGAACCACCTACATACATTCTAGAAACACCAGTTTCTCCAGAATTCTGTATGGAATGACTTTAGCTTTGCATCTCACTGAGTATGTATTTGTCTGCTATCTGGCAGATAGAGAAGTTTCTTGTACCTTTTCCCATACTCAAGAACTAACAGGAGATCTTTTTTTTTTTTTAGTCTCTAATGTTAATTGAGTTTTCGCTTATCTCTGCATCTTGCATAAAGTGGCACTTTAGCTGCACCATTCACTTATAAACCAATTAGTTTCCAAACTATTCAACATGATGTCTTTCTTTCCTGAGAAAAGACATCCTAATTGGAGTTCGGAGATATGAAAGTATGCTCATTGGTAAAATATAGATGTATCGTTATTCCTTTTAATAGGCAACACACTTGAGGGAGGGATGTTTTAGGCACATAAAGAACTTTTAACTCAATGATATAGTTACCCATTCAGAAGGCTCTAGAGGCAGAATATTTTCAAAAAACATTCCTAAAGCACTGCACCAGAAGTTTAATTTATATAACACTGGGAGGAAAACATGTTAGAGATCTATTTGGAATACTTCAGCTTTCTCTTTTAAACTGTGGTTTTAAAATGTTGTAGACAAGAAATACAGACTCTTGAAAATGTCATTTTGTAAGGTGAATATAAGGCTATTGAAGATAATTTTTGAAATATAGAATCACAGACTTATGGATGGGAGACAACTCAGAGGTCATCATTTTCAGGCCCCTCATTATATAAATAAAGTAATGGAGGTCCAAAAGAGGAAATGATTGACCAGGATCAGATGGTAAGTATCAGAGGCAGGAAGTGAATTAAGGTCTTTCTGACTCAAGTCTAAGATTCTATCCGCTCTTCTGCAAATTAAACCTGGGCTAATTAACTTGCCTCAATTGTGCCAAATTGGGTACCTGGATAGAGAAAAAAAGACTCTTCAACTAAGGGAAGGAGAAATCTGTTATTAAAGATCATAGACATTGTTTATTGTATTCTTGTGAAAACATAATTCTTAAGACTGAGGCATAAGCATTGTAGCTAACAGGAAGGCTGGAAAGAAAAAAAAAAGGCAATACTTTTAGTCAATCAACATTCACTCCACAAACATTTATAAATACCCAATAAAAAGCTAAGCATTGTACTATACTCCTTTCTTCACCATAGAAGTAGGGTAGAATGAATATTTAGGGCTATAATGAAGAGAAACTCATGGCAAAAGAGAAGTTCCACAGAAGGGCTTTTGATGTCAAACTTATTCAAAATACATGCAGTTCATGAATGGTTTGAAGAGCCAAAGTGAGTCTGGGAGCATGGAGTAGAAGGGGGATGCATAAGGGTCAATGTGACAACTATAGGACTCAGGGCAGCCAGAAGCCAAGGCTCAAGAAAGAATATAGATTCCAAAGCTGTGTAAGCAGTCCAGAATCAGTAACCCACCAGTGGCATAGCTCAGGACAAAACCACTCAGTAGTCGGTGACATATGCAAAAAGAAGGTGGTAGGTTAACTTCATAGAAGGCCATCTGGAAGCAGGGAATCTAAACAAACCAAGGATTCAGAGGAAAATGCCAGAATAGGTGAGAGATATCAGCAGCAAAGAAACTATGCCACCCCTCAGCTAGCTAAATGAAGAAAACAGTGAGATATAAGTCAAATACCCAGACATACAGAAAAGTAGGGGAAGAGAGACTCCAAATAAACCTGCAGATTGCTGACATGATCAAGTCTTGGGCTAGGGCAGAGGGAGGCAATTTAGGGAAAGATTAGAGACAAGAAATAAGAGTTTATGTTTTTAAAGTTTTAAAAAAAGACAATATGAGAGTGGCTAGGAAGATCTGGCATTTTGGTCACATAACCCAAAAGTGGACACTCCAATTAATACCAATCGAAACAAAAAAGATATTTTAAGTCTCCTGAATAAATATGTATAGCGAATATGATTTGGCCATGCAGGTAGCAAAGGGGAGAGCAGTTACTGTTTTATGTTGGCAGGTAGATAGGGCATGTGGAAAGGGGAAACAACAATGACACCAATCCCAACAATGGCACTTTAAAGCTTCCAAAATGTTGTTAATAACAAAAATAGTTAATACTCATATAACACTTTATATAAGTTTGAGAGTGTTTTGGCCAAAGGGAATTTACTGGTCACTTTAATGAAGATACATTCAGACAGGTACAAAACCATCCACATTTTCTAGACTATGAACAATGGGAGAGTGATGATTGGAGATTATGTTAAGTTATTCACACACAACACTGACCGTGAAGTATTCTGCCCACCAAAAAACAATTTTAAGACCTATCGTGAAATCTGGGCCACAGAAACCTTTTTGAAATATCAGCCAGAGAACATTGAACATGCCATATTGACTGCAGCACCTTTAAGAGGCCACCAAATGGTGTCTGTGTCCGAGATTACTTATTTCAAAATCTCAATAAAATGCATCAGTCTGTATGCATAGGGAGGTACAGTTTTTTAAGGAACTGCTAATTAATAAGGTAATCAGAGGAGAACAGGACAGATTCTTGAGACTTTTATTTATGAGCTATGAAAGGTGAAAATGATATTCATGCATCAATCTAGGATTCTTTCCCAAATTATCTAGTCATCCTGAGTTTGAGCATTTGCAACTGAATATCAACAGCATGCTTTATTCCCTATCCTGAGATTGCCATAGCAGGTTGCTTACAGTTTTGAGATCATAGGACGCAGAGGAAGAAGAGGACAGTAAAGGCCAGCTCTCTCAATGCTCCCATTTTTACAGGGGGTAATCAGAGAGGGAGAGGGACTTCCAGAAGGTCACACAGACAATAATTTAAAAGCATGGGGTTAGAGCCCAAGAATTCAGGCACAACACATAGCATTTTCTCTTATTTGTTTCTTCTTGTATCTTTCAGTATTACAGCTCTCATCCCTGAATTGACCATTGCTGGGTGGATGATTAAAAGACTAGCTCTGCATTTCTTGCATGTCTTATATCTGTGTAGCGGCAAGCACCCCAATATCCCCAGGGTGACTGCCAACACAGGTTCTTAGATCTGCTTTTCAAAAGGAAAGCAACTCAAAATGGGTTAACAAGCTTACTTTAATCAAACAAACATACATTACCTAGTTCAGGGGAAAAAGGTCAGCACCCCAAACTTCAGAGTTACAGAACTTACAGATCAAACAGACAGGCTTCCAAACTGTCCTACCATTATATCAATACCAAATCACAGTTACCAGAGAGGGAAGCATCAATATCTGGGTTTTCAAAGCCGGGGGGCTCTCAACAACGGCTTCCCAGAGTCTCATCTGATCAAATCACACAACACTTCTCAGAGTGGGCCCCAAAGCAAAGCCTCTCATCAGAGTTTATATAGCCTTCTCCTAGCTCAGAGATTGTAACAACCTCCTTGACCCACTGCCCAATCACAAAGTATCAAGATGTGGGCTTCCCTGAAAAACAAGCCTCTTCCCACCACAGGCTCCAGGTGCACTTAAGCTAGGGGCAGGGAAGATCTTTAAATCTGCATTTCCATTACAATCTGACAAATCTTTAAAGCTTTCTTGGCTTCATTTCCTCATTTATAAGATGGAGGACTTGGGATCTGAAACCCAGAAATTCCCTTTCATGTCTAAAATTTTAGTCTTAAGACAAGTTGAATAGAAAATTTTAATTAGAACTAAGCAAGCTAAACTAATTCCATATTTCTTAGAGGCTACAATATCTTGAGTGAATATATACAACTTGTTTATCACTGTAGATCTTCCCTGAATTCCTGAAGCACCCCACCCTGGAACTGGTATTCACTCAACCTGGCTCCTCTTCCTACCAGACTCTGTTTAGGGGAGGGAGGACCAGGTTTCTCTAACTCAATTCCCTTCCTGGCTCTTATTCTCATTTCCATACTTGCACACTATACCCTCACAAGTATTTTCCTTCTTCTCAATATGTTTTTCAACTTCCTTTTGTATTTTGTTGTATATTATTAGAAAGTAAGCACCTTTAAGAAAGGCAGTCTTTTTGCTTGTGGCTTTATTCCCAGTGCTTAAAACAGGGCCTGGTATATAATAAGCACTATCTAAATCTTTCTGACCCTTTTTCTGCATTTTTCTTTCTTTCCCCAATGATTCTAGCTAGGTAAGCATGGAATTCTCATGAGTCGTTGCAGATGTCTTTTTTTTCAGGAGGTGAGAAATGTCTGTTAAACGCTTTGACTGGAGTTGTTGTTTACAGTAGGTTATTTCTTGCTTGACTTCAATCAATCAAGAAGAATCCATGGTGTGCAAAGCTCTACACCGTGCTGAGACAGGAGAGAGACGTGTAAGCTGATGACAGAGAAGCCCCTTTCCCTTGCTCTTGTCAACTTGAATTTGTACAGCTCACACACTATCTTTTCATTTTCTATTGGAAAAGGGGGGCGGAATTCTTTTCAGAAATCTTACCTCCGTGTGTGTGTGTGTGTGTGTGTGTGTGTGCTTGTGTGTGTGTGCTTGTGTGTGTGTGTTTATGCTTTTGTGTATTTGTGTGTGTGTGTTTATGTTTTTGTGTGTGTTTGTGTGTGTGTGTGTGCGTGTTTCTCCAACCTGAAAAACTGAATGTTTATTTGTGCATTTCCACCAATATTTGAGTTCTTCCTCCATTCTACTCTTCATCTGGGTAGAACTGATCATAATGAATTGTGTAATGTCAATCCAAGCTTTCCCTATTCTGTCCCATATTTTGATTATTATTCTAATAATGGCTTGAAAGTCTTTAAATTGTATAAGGAGCTTTGTAAATATCATATACTTTTTGCTATTGTAATAATGGCTAGAATTTAGAGAATTCTTTAAATTTTACAAGGCACTTTACAAATATCATTCAATTTTTTCCTTGCAAAAATCATTGGAGGCAGGTGTTCTAATCCTATTTTACAGATAGGGAAACTGGGGCAGAGAGAGGTTAAGTCACTATCTCAGTGTCACACAGCTTGCCACTGTCCAAGTTAAAATTTAATCCAAACTTCTGTAATTCTAGTTCCAGCATTCTATCTACTGTGCCACTGAGTTTCCTATAAAATGACCTGTTATGAGAACAAAAAGTACAATATCTGAGTAAAAGACCCCACTTCTTGCCCCCCATGCACTGGAATTTTTTGAGAAGGAAACAGTGGTATTTCTCTTTGTCTCAATTTATTCATATTTCTGACATTAATAATTTCTGTGATAGTATCCATGGATATATCATGTTATAATATTCCATGATCCCTGTTCTCTCAGTCACTGTCTATTTGGGGCTGGGTTTGAAACCATTTAAAGGAAGGTGTACATGAGCCAGGGTAATACAATGTACATTCCTTAAAGGGAGAAATTGTTTCATTTTTGTCTTTATGTGTCTAGAGGTCTAGTGCATGACTTGTGCATGATAAGAACTTAATAAATGCTTTTTGAATGAAGGGTAACATAGTTAACAAAGGTATAGAACCTGTGGCCTTCTAGGTCCTTGGGTGTGGGCTTTTGACTGAGTCCAAGTTTTACAGAACAAAGTGAAGTTTGGAATGAGTCAGAGGGCTGCACTGTAGGACCTAGAGGACCACGTATGTTCTTGAGGTTGCAGGTTTCCCACCCCTGGCATTGTACTGGGGTTATATATCTTTTTCTTTTTTTCATTTTATCCAGCATTGGTCCATTGTATCAAGGTAACAATATATCTCTTTTTTATTCTGACAATACAATTCCTGAGGCTCTCCCCTAATGTCTAAACCTGTGGCCTCTAGAATTTAGATCAGGAATACACCATAGAGGATGAGCCTTCTCCTCACTTACTGATAGGGAAACTGAGTCACAATGATGTTGATTAACTTGCCCAATGATAAAAATGGTGCATGTCTGTAGCAAGACTTGAACTCAGATCTTCCTGATTCCAAGTTCTGAGGTCTCTTCACTAGTTCATGTTTCCTCAATATACCTTCTTTTAGGTTTATATCCTCAGAACTTAAAAGAAGTGATATAAATTCACTAGTTCCTCTATTACTCATAGAGGTACTAGTAAATCTATAGACATGGAACTATGAAATCTTAGATCAAATAGAGCCTCAGTGGATATTTAGTTCATATGATATTAACTATTATTCCTTTTTCTACAAGAGACTTAAGACATAGCCATTTGAACTTGGCTTGAAAACCTCCTACAGGACACTAATGCATTGTTGGTAGATTTGTGAACACATACACCCCTTCTGGAGAGCAATTTGAAAATATGCCTGAAGACCTATAAAACTGTGCATACCCTTTGGCCCAGGAATATCACTTCTAGATCTATATCACAAAGAAATCATAAAAATGGGAAAAGAGGGAGTGGAGCCAAGATGACCAAAAGAAAGCAGTAACTTTTCTAAGCTCCTCTGAGAATCCTGTTACTAAACTTTAAAAAGTGAATCTGAATGGATTTTAAAGTGTCAGAATCCACTGGGAGATGGAGGGTGTCAGAATCCAGCCCAGGAAGGTGGCCATAGGGGTTGGGCCAGAGGGAGCACAAAGCACACAGGGGCTGTAGCAGCTTGGACTAGAGAGCAGACTAGAGAGTGGACTACAGCTGAGAGAGAAGCAGCCCCAGCCAGTAAACTCACCCACCCAAAGGGCAATTCACAGCATTCTCACAAGCCTCTCAACATGGGAAGGGAGCATCCCTCAGAGCTGGGTAAGAGAAAGCTCAGGCAGGGCCCACAACAGAGACAGCAGCTTCTCCTAGGAATATCAGCTCACAGCTCGGAAGTTTAAAAATCACCTGCCAGATTTTCCAGAGTCCAGGATGCCAAATAAACTCTAGCTGCTCTGATTCCCCATCCCGGACCTAGAAAACCCAGAAATAAATGTCCCTCCCAGAGTAAAATCCTGAAATAGCAGAAATAGCCTCAGGTTTAGGAATCACTGAGAAAGAGTATAAATGAGGCAGTAAGGAGTCTGAAGTGAAGGGAAGGAGGGGTCCCAACAAGCCCCACCTCACCTCATCTGCAAGAGCTCACAAAGCCCAGGGGGTGGAGCCAACAAGCTCTAAAAACAGAAGCCCAGATGGACCACAGCACTACCTGGGGAATTTGAAGACACTAGTGCTCCTGGCCACCACCTGCTGAGACTCCTTGGGCTGTAGCCTAAGGGCATAGAGGCAGAAATCTGAAGAGCCCAGACCACCCCTCCCCCACAGGTTAATCTGTGAGCCTCAGGGTAACTCAGGGGAAATATTGAAAATCCTGGCCTTGGCTCACCTCAGTCTAAACACCCAGAGGCTACAGCGCACAAAGTCAACAACCAGGCCCTTAGTTCCCAGCCTGAGAAATCAGGAAATCAGAAATTAAAATGGGAAGGAAGGGAGCTGAGAAGGAGAAGGGGTAGGCAAGAAAATCAAACAGAGATTATTATAGTGAGCAAGAACAACCAAATACAGAGGACTACATGGACTCTGTACTCACACCTGAGAACACAGAAGGAAATATGAACTTGTCTCAAGCTCAAAAAGCATTCTTGGATGAGCTCAAGAAAGATTTGAAAACCCAAATAAGAGAGGTAGAAGATAAATTTAAATGTACAGTGACCAAATTGGAAAAAAGTCTCACTGAAGAAAACAAATACTTAAAAAGTAAAATTTGTGACCTAACTGGGGAAATTACCTCCCTAAAAAAGGACCTTAAAAACAAACTGAAGAAAATAATTCACTAAAAATTAGGATCAGCCAAATTGAAACTCAGGACTCCATGATAAACCAAGAATTAATCAAGCAAAATATGAAGATTGAAAAATTAGAAGAAAGTATAAAATATCTCACTGGAAAAAAAAAAAAAACCTGATCTAGAGAATGGATCCAGGAGAGATAACCTAAGAATTATTGGTCTACTGGAAAGTCATGATGAAAAAAGCAGACTGAAAATCATCCTCCAAGAGACAGTCAATGAAAACTGCCCTGAAGTCCTAGAATCAGAAGGTAAAAAAGTTATCGAAAGAATTCACCAGTCTCCTCCTGAAAAAGATCCCAAATTGAAAACTCCAAGAAATATAGTAGCCAAATTCCAGAATTACACGATTAAGGAAAAAATTCTGCAATTAGCCAAAAAGAAACAATTCAAATATCGCAGAACTACAGTTAGGATCAAACAGCACCTAACGGCTTCTACATTAAAAGATCAGAGGGACTGGAATTTAATATTTCATAGGGCAAGAGAGCTAGGACTACAACCAAGGATTAACTACCCTGCAAAGCTGAGCATAATCTTTCAGGCAAGGAGACAGTCATTTAATGAAATAAGAGACTTCCAGACTTTCCTGATGAAAAAGCCAGAGCTCAATGAAAAATCTGATCTCCAGTTATGAGACTCAAGAAAGACATAAAAAGGTAAACAAGGAAAACACACCCATAAACACACAGGTGCACACATGCACACTCACCCACACATGTACATAACTTGGGACACAATAAGAAGAAACTGTTTACATTACTTTATGAGAAGTTGATGCCTGACAATATTGAAATTTATATGATTATCACAACCTTTATAAAGAATATACATAGATAAAGGGTGTGAGTATAAATGAATTAATCTGATGATAAAAATTGAAACTTTATTAAGGTGTTCAAAGGGGAAGTATTGGGATAACAGGAAAGGATGAGGCAGAAAAGGTAAATTATGACATATGAAGAGGCATAAAAATCATACTATAGTAAAGGGGAAAGAGAGAAGGAGATGGACATCATTTGAACATTATTATCATTGGTTTTGGTTCAAAGAGGCAACAACATAGTCAATTAAGTTTAAGATTTTAAAGTGAAAAGATTAAAAAAACTCATTATAATGGAGAGAAAGGAGGGAGGTAGAGAAGCACTGTATGACATTTTCTCTAATTGGTTTGGGGTCAAAGAAGGAATAACATACTGTGATAAGTATAAAAATCCATTGTGCCTGGGAGTGGATGCAAGATGGTGGAGAAGAAACAGCATTCCTATGGAGCTCTAGCATACACCATTTCAAAATTATGTAAAAGGGGACTCTAAACAACCTGTAGAGCTACAGAACCCACAAAACAACACAGAGAAGCTAACCTCCTGCTGAGGATAGACCAGCAGCTCGGCAGGGAGCAGCCAGTACAGCACTCTGGGAACCCAGCCCAGGACCCCATGAGTCTAAAATTTTAGCCCCAGGATGGCCATACCAGCAGCCGGCTAGAGGGACCCCAGAACACCCGAAGCTGTGGCTTTTCCAGAATTACCAACATATAGATGCCTAGGACAAAGTGAAAGGTTAATGCCCTATGGACTTTGGGACCAGTATTTGGGAGAGCATCAGCTTCTTCACCTGGCAGTGAGAAGCTACTGAGGATCTGAGGCACAGCCACCATTTTGCAGCTTTAGTTGCAGCTTCAGCTCTTGGCCTATAGACTGTAGGGGGATCCAGCGATCAGTCTTGGGGGTAATTCCTCTTGCTTTAACCTCTTTGGATATTGATTGTGGTCCAGGGCAGAGGTCTTGGGGTGTGTGACCAGCTTGCCAGAGTGTGTGGGGGCTTCAGGGAGGGAACCCAACTAATACCTCTGGCAGTTGAGAAAACCCCAATGTTTGGGACAGAAGCTCCCCTGTCTGGTGGCAGAGTCCTACTGTGACAACAAGTCCAAAAGTCACATAATTAAATGGCAACATGCCCAGGCAAAGGAAACAAAACAAAAAGAAAATTTTAACATTAGAATCCTATTTTGGGGGTAAAAAGGATTGACATGTGGAACACGAGGAGGACTGCGTGCGTGGTCAGAACTCCTGCACCAAAAGCCCCAAATGAAGATACAAGATGGTTACAGGCCATAGAGGACCTTAAGAAGGATTTTAAAAACCAAATAAGAGAAGTAGAGGAAAAATCGGGAAGAGAAATGAGAAGGATGTAGGAAAAGTATGAAATAAGAGTCAACAACCTGACTGAGGAAAATAACACCTTAAAAAGTAGACTAACTCAAATGGCAAAAGAGGCTCAAAAAGGCAATGAGGAGAAGAATGCCTTAAAAAGCTGAATTTGCCAGATGGAAAAAGAATCTCTTCATTCCTTCAGAATTAGACTGGAGCAAATGGAAGCTAGTGACTATGAGAAATCAAGATACTGTTAAACAGATCCAAGCAATTGAAAAAATAGAAGGCAATGTGAACTATCTCATGGGAAAAACCTGCAAAATAGATACAGGAGAGATGATTTAAAAATTATCGGACTACCCGAAAGCCATGACCAAAAAAAGAATCTAGAAATCATCCTTCAAGAAATTCTTAAGGGAAACTGTCCTGATGTTTTAGAACCACAGGGAAAAACAGAGGTTGAAAGAATCCACCAATCACCTCCTGAACAAGATCCCAGAAAGCAAACTCCTAGGAATATTATAGCCAGGTTCCAAAATTCCCAGATAAAGGAAAGAATATTACCAGCAGCCAGGAAGAAACAATTTAAATATTGTGGAAACACATTCAGGATAACACAGGATCTGGCAGCTTCGAAACTGAGGGATCTAAGGGCTTGGAATATGATATTCCAGACGTCAAAGGAGCTGGGATTAAAACCAAGAATCACCTACCCAGCAAAACTGAGTATCATATTTAAGGGGAAAATATTGTCATTTAGAAGAATAGAGGACGTTCAAGTATTCTTGAAGAAAAAAACAGAGTTGAATAGAAAATTTGACATTCACATACAAGAAGAACCTGGCTATAATATTCCTGGGAGTTTTCTTTTTGGTATCTTTTTCAGGAGGTGATGAGTGGATTCATTCAACCTCTATTTTGCCCTCTTGATCTAAAACATCAGGGTAATTTTCCTTGAGAATTTCTTGAAGGGTGATTTCTAGGTTCTTTCTTTGATCATGGCTTTCAGGTAGTCCAATAATTTTTAAATTGTCTCTCCTGGATCTATTTTCCAGGTCAGTGGTTTTTCCCATGAGATATTTCACATTGCCTTCTAATCTTTCGTTTGTTTGGATCTGCTTAACAGCATCTTGATTTCTCATAAAGTCACTAGCTTCCATTTGCTCCAGTCTAACTCTGAAGGAATGAATCTCCTCAGTGAACTTTTGAGATTCTTTTTCCATCTGGAAAATTCGACTTTTTAAGGCATTCTTCTCTTCATTGCTCTTTTGGGCCTCCTTTGCCATTTGAGTTAGTCTATTTTTTAAGGTGTTGTTTTCCTCAGTCAGGCTGTTGACCCTCATTTCATACTTTTCCTGCATCCTTCTCATTTCTCTTCCCAATTTTCCTCTACTTCTCTTATTTGATTTTTAAAGTCCTTTTAAAGTGCTGGTCCTTCCTGCAGGGCTGCTGGGCTGTCCTCAGAGGGAGGTAAGCTTCTCTGTGTTGTTCTGTGGGTGCTGGGGCTCCAGAAGTTGTTCAGAGTCCCCTTTTACATAGTTTGGAGGTACTCTGGGAGAAGCATGGCTTGGACGTGCTGTTTCTACTCCGCCATCTTCGGGAGGCATGTTTTGTAATCTTTATTTTACAAGTAAGAAAACTGAGGCAGAGAGATTAAGTGACATTCTCAGAGTCACACAGCTTGTAAATGTAAAAAAGTAGAATAGTAATTCAATCTTCTATGATTCTAGATCCTGTCTTCTATCCCTTCTGCCACCTTGCCTCCTACAAAATGATGGGCTGTGAGAACAAAATTATTAGCAAGTTCTATTGTATGATTTTCTTCTTTGTAACTTCTCTCTAGTATTCTTAATTCATTCATCTGGGGCAAAACAGAGTATTCCATTCCCCCTGCTTTGTTTCTGGCTCTCATTATTTGGCCAGCAATACACCCCAGCTCAAGTGGGATAACGACTTAGTGGTTACTGTTTGGGATCATATGGCTCAGAGTGAATGTAAATAGCAAGTGTTTCTGTTTTTTTTTTTTTTTCAGAAGCAGGGTACCTTCCTCTCCCAGACTGATATTTTTTACTTTAAAAGAGGCCATTCTTTGCCTCACTTCTTACCTATCCTAAATCTCTAAATGGCCTTTGCCCCAGTCAAAGACTTCAGACTAAAGAAGACCTTATCTTAAAAAGGCCAAAGTTTTCCACTGCATCCAGCACCATCTCCAGTCATCCTGATCTATATCTAGCCACTGGACCCAGATGGTTCTATAGGAGAAAGTGAGGCTGGTGACTTTGCACAGCCCTCATTCATTAAATTCAATTCACTTGAAAGTCATGGCATCACATTACATGTCACCGTCTTCTCCAAAAAGGAAGAACAAACAATAATCTTCAAGTACTTGAAGGCAGCTAAGATAGGATCATAAAATCATACAGAAAGGGCTTCAGGTAGCTAAAGGAACATTGAATATAGCAAACTCATTGCCATAGATAATGAAACTAAGGACAAGATAAGTTAATTGATCACTTTCCTCAAGGTCTTACAGAGAGGAATTAGAAGGGCTGAAATTGAGCCAGATCATCTGACTCCAAGGCCAGGGCTCTTTCCCAATGCCATACACCCCCAATCATTTCTTAGAACTCCACAATCGGCTCCCTTCTAGGCAAGAAAGATAAATGTAGCATCATTTACCTTAATGTCACGAAGTAAGATTTTTCCGGGATCTAAGGTACTCTCTGGTTAAAAGACAACATGAAAAGTTCCATTGCCTTTCTCCACTGTTCAATGAGTTGCTGCTTCACTGAGACAATAACAAACTCATAGCCTGGAAGTTAGGACAACTTCCCAAAGCACCTAACTCAATCAGCCAGTAGCCTAGTCACTGTACAAATTCAAGTAATTATTTGCCAGATTTTTTTTTGTTTTTACCTTTGGGATATCATAAAGTTCTTTTAATGATATACAGCTTCTCCTAGAAACAAAGGTCCATCATTTTGAAATGAATATCCTTCCCATCATGCTGTTTGGGCTGCCAATACTAAGCCATCATGTTATGCAGAAAGTTCAAGTTGAAGATTAGCCAATGGAAAGGCACATTTTGGGAACAGGGGAACATTTGAAGAATGAAACACATTGCAAATGTGGAAATATTCAGGAGGAGCAGACCAAGGATAGTAAAATTGTGTGTATACATATATGTATATATGTATGCATATGCACATACATAAAAATGTATATACATACTTATATGCATATGTATGTTTATGTATGTACATACTTATATACACATATAAATATATCATCAGTATATATGTATTTTATGCATTGTCATATGTGTGTTTATATATAATATATATGATGCTTTTATATAATATATAATGCTAATATATGTATATGTGTATAAACATATTCAATATATGCCAATTAAAAAGAGAGAAAGAAAACTTCACACCCAACAGTTAGAAAGACAAAATTGTCACTTCTTAATTGTGTAACTTGGCAAGTCATTTAATCTCACTGTGGTATAGTTTTCTCATTTCTCTGAAATGGAGATATTACTAGGATATACGTCATGAGGTTATTATGGAGATCAAATGAAAATACCCACCTATATGTACTCTTATATATGTTCATCTGTGTGTATTTAGTTCTCTTTGCAAACCTTAAAATATTTTATAAATATCAGTGATTGTTAAAACTAAATTAAAAATCACCAACCTTCTCATAAAGTATCCAGACAATGTCAAAAAAATAAAAAAGGAAAGAAAGGCCACCAACAGTTTTGTTTCACACTATGGTATGAAATTATAGGAAGACATTGAGAGAAGCCACACATATTGAGAAAGTATAGTTACTTTAGGAGATATTTTATTTGAGGGACTACCCATAACATTGACCTCATCTATATCTTGAAATATTTTTTAAAAGGCTTCTTCAGTGTTCTAAGAAATATGAAAAGCTCATATTTTTTTTTCTTTCCTATACCAGTGAAACCGGCTTCTCCAACAAATTTTATGTAAATTGCACTAACTCATTCTAATTTTTTGTTGTTGTTCATTAGCTGAGAATTGGCTTCATTCATTAATCTTCTTAAATTAATGATTGTCTAAGTATTTCAACCTTTGAAATCAACATATGGATCTAGGGCATGAAATCCTGGTAGCACTCTTGTTCTTCACTGAAAGACTATTTTGGAGTCAGTTTGTATTTTTTTGTTTGTTTGCTTGGTTAGTTGATTCAACAGGACAAAACACTTATGAAGTACCTACTATGCTTCCAGATTTCTTCTTCTTCTCCTTCTTCTCCTCCTCCTCCTCCTTCTTCTCCTTCTCCTTCTCCTTCTCCTTCTCCTTCTCCTTCTCCTCCTCCTCCTCCTCCTCCTCCTCCTCCTCCTCCTCCTCCTTCTTCTTCTTCTTCTCCTTCATCATCACCATCACCATCATCATCATCATCATCATCATCATCATCATCATCAGTAGTAGGAGGAGGAGGAGCAGGAGGAGTGGTAGTAGTAGTAGTAGAAGTGGTGGTGGCAGCAGCAGTAGTAGTAGCAGTAGTAGAAGCAGTAGTAGTAGAAATATCAAATTAGAAAAATACTAAACAGTATCTGTTCTTAAGGACTTTGGATAACACTGAAGGAAGACAACATATAAACAGAAAACTAAATAAAAAATATATGTGAAATCCAGTCAGAATAATTGGGAATGCATGCAAATTCTAACTGGTGAAATCAGGAAATCCTTCAAGTAGAAGGTGGTATTTAAGCTAAAACTTGACAAGAAATATAGTTTCTTAAGGACAGAGATGAGGAGGAAGAGAACTCCAGGAATAAGGGGTAGGATGAGCCACCTGTTTAAAGACCGAAAGATAGAGGATGGAAAAATATGTCTGGAGAGCAATAAGTAGGCTAGGATGGCTGTATTTGAACCCATACATGGAAAGTACTAACGTGAAATCAGCTTGGAAAGTTGAACAAAAGAAATATTTTTGAAGGCTTTGAAGTGCTAGATGAAATAGTTTCTATTTTATCTTAAATAGAGCCTCACTAAGGCATCTTGAATAAGGAATTGGTGCAGTCAGAGCAATGCTTTGAGAAGATCATTTGGGCCACTTCTGGAGGAGGTTGATTAGAGAAAGCAGGGGATGGATGCATGAAAGAACAACTAGGCAGCTATTGCAGTTGCCCAGATGAAAGGTGATGAGGCCCTTAAACTGTGGTAACTGCTATGGGGATGGAGAGAACAGGACAGGGAAAGACATACAAAATTTCATGTTGGTAGAATAGACAAAACTTTGCAATCTGGGGCAACTGATTTTATGTGTGGGAAGATATATAACAAAATTAGTACTCCAGTGCACAAGACTAAAAGTGTTAGGTTCTTTGATGAAATTTTAGCACTAAAGTGAGCCTATGGAGTTATTTTTGGCCAGAGATGGAGGAAAAGAGGTGCAATGGTGCATTCAAGGTCATTTAGTTGGCCATTGAAATTGCCCCAGCTGAAGCATTCAAGATCATGTATAATATATGGAGGCGTATTGTTGAATTGCATGGTGGTTCCAAGCAATTTGTCCTTGTCAATAGACTCAAGGAAAGTTTAAAGGGAAAATAATAGCCAAAGTACAGTGCCCTCACTAGGACAAAACTCTAAGAACTACATAATCTCTGAATTTCCTAGATGGAAGAGACAATGACTATCATTTAATCCAGAGTGATTTGTGATGAGAGTATCTATGACATTGTCTGTGATTTCTCACCCAGCCATAGTTTAGAGACTTTATTAATAGTGTATCTTCCAAGGCAGCACATTCTACTTTTGGGTAGTTCTGAAGAAATATACCATAGTGATTACAGTACTGGAATTTCACTCACAGGAAGTTCTGAGTTCATATCGAGCCCCTGATGCTATACCACACTGTGCCTCAGTTTCCTCATTGATAAAATGTAGATAATTGCAGCACTTACCTCACAAATTTGTTACTAGGATCAATTAAGACAAATCCTATAAAGCACTTAACAATCCTGAAGGTACTATGTAAATGTTAGTTATTGTATCTAGCATATCATATCTGTTCCTCTCCACATATTAATGATGGCAAGTCTGCTCTATTTAAAACTAATTTTTCTGGTACAAATCAATCACCAATCCAAGGTTACATTATAACTAATGATCATGAAAGGTCAGAGATGGAAGAAATAATAACCCCCTTCTTTAGATTTATAGAAAACACTATCCAAGGGACTTGCCCAAGGTTTCATGGTGAATAAACTGGAAGCTAGAGCTAAAACTCTTATCTTCTGAAAGCATCAGTTCAGTGCTCTGAATAATTAGCTTATTTCTTTTGTTTTCTAAGCCATTACTCTTTGGAATAAAGTACTAGATTTGAAGACAAGAAGAGACCTGTTTTCAAGTCCTGTCTTTTAACCATTAGTGGATATGCAGACAGGAACAATATATTATCTACTCTGAAACTCAAGCAACTCCCTCAAGCCTTATATAAGTTATAGATAGACTTTTGACCTGCATCTGCCATTGGCAGAAGGAGTTCCCATGCCGATGAAATTGTAACTTCTTGATATCACGGGATTTTTAAGTAGTAACACTAATAGCAGACAGAAGATTTTTAAAAAATAGTAATAGCACAATCTTGGCTTATGACATAGAGCTGAAGACACTGATATAAAATTCATCCAGTAGATTTGGGAATGAGCATACTCACATTCTCTCTTGTTTATTTTATTTCTAATAGGCTGAGTTGTCATGCATAGGTTGTGATCTTAATCACTGTAGTTTTGAAGGTCCATTAAAATACCAGAGTTCTATACTAGCCCTAGGACTGTCATTGGTCTGACCAATTCTGTCAGTATTGAGGATACGGGCACAATGATTAGTAAAATTTTTATATTGTTAATATTTTCTTATTTTAATAGAACTTTGCAAAGTTTTTCCCTCATAATAGGGCTAAGAGACACAGAATGAAAATGCTGTGATTCCAATTTCTAATTTCTCCAAATCTGTTCATTAAATCACCTCTGTACTTTTTTGTCCCTGCTCCCTCCTCTTCAAGGCCTCGAAGCTTGAACCATGATCAAATTAAGTTGGTCAATTTTCCTAGTCAGATGTGCCAATCTACTCCCTTTTGGTCCTACTCACCATCCCTGTAAATTTCCATAAAGTCCCTGTCCCTGGACAGTACTATATTATGTGAGTTGCATCCCTTGTCATAGTTAAGACACTGACCAGAAAATCATTTCACTGATTAATCTGGAGGGACTTATTCTTAATTTCCAGATATAGTAGTGCTAGGGTGATAGACTTTTACTTACCTTTTTTCTTACCTATTTTCTATACCTCAGTCTATAATTTTAGTTTTGTTTACATAATTCCCCAATACTGGATATTTCACCCAGAAATCTAGCCCATGCTATGAAAATTTAATTAGTTGTTGGATGTCAACTTGATCAAACAATTGATGGACAGAATTTTTGATGTTTCAGCCAGTTATTCTGGAGTCATTTCACATATGGTGAAAAGTGAAAAAATCAATGCCCTTAATTATTGCTCAGAATACACAAAATTGAGCAAATGGTCTGACTGCTCCACCCTTCCCCACCTATTATTGACCATGTAAAGAGACTTATATTTGAAGTCAGAGAATTGAGGGTAAGGTAGGGATGTTCAAATCTGAGTCTTGCCACTCACTGCATGTATGACCTAAGAACAACTGCTTCTTGTAAAAATAAGAAGGCTGGATTTTGCGAACTCAAGTCCCGTGGTCTATTCCAGGTCCAAAGCAGTTATCCTATGATCCTAAATGAATTGTGACAAAGGATGTGAAGGTCACTGATATGAAGATATGTTTAAGGCATTGAGGATATTGTTATGGTTATGGGATTTAAAGCTCAAAAATGCCCCTTGAACATACTGACTTAGCAGGAATGGGTGGGGCAGGAGGAAGCAGAAGCACAGTTAGAGTGCATGTAACAGCAGCAGCAGCAGCAGCAGCAGCAGCAGCAGCGGTGGTGGTGGCAGTGGTGGCAGCAGCAGCAGTGGCAGGGGTGTCTCAAACTCTTGTTTTTGAGCCAGCCAGGATTTCTGCTAAGGACTCCTGCTGAGGACTGCGAGGGAAAGGAACTGCAGCGAGCCGCAGCTACTGGGAGCACACTTCATAGGATGCTGAACAGTTGCTGTGAGTGAGGAGAGAAGGATCTTTGCCTGAGGTAGCCTATTCTGTTTTGAAGGCTTGAGAATGTGGGTGTTTACTATATTAACCATGTGTGCCAACTTCATATCTGCTGTGATGGCTTTGACTTTCTGGTTTTGGGACTCAGTTTTCTGGTATTTGAATAAATGTTCTAGCTTTATTCCCTATGTAGAGAGCCTGGTATACTTTGTGATTAATAACCATATCAACATATTTATAGTTACCATAGGCATTATGAATATTGCATTGTTGATACGGATATATACTCAAAAGAAGAGAAATCTTTGAAAGTGGGAATGATACTGTCTCTTTCTTGAAGTATATGATATCTATCACCTGAAAGAGGAAATGGGGTAGTTCTGCTTGGCCCCAGAAGGCAAGACTAGGAATAACCATGTGAGTTTGCATGGGCAAATTTTGAATTTCAATAAAATAAAAATTGCATATATTAGAACTGACCAAAAAGGGGAAAGCATCCTTAAAAGGTAATGAGTTCCCCAACAATGGAAATCTTCAAGCACATAATGGATGTTATAATTAGTTATAGGAAAAATGGAATATGAACCAGTGTAGAGATGAGTCAGTCAGATTTCTTCTGTAACCCCATTCTAATTTGGGGATTCTGGCTATGTCTTTGGTCTAAATAAATAATAATTATTCAGAAATGCATGGGCAGTATAGGCTGCTTTGTCAAAGGGGACAAAGTCACATGCCCCCCCCCCCCACCCCGCCACTTAAGTACCAGATCTCAGCACTGTTTGGTTCAGCATTCCATTCCCACTCTTAGCTTCACCTCCTGGCACTGTTTCATTTCCCTATGACATATCTTGCAGTATTCCATGAGAGTTAATTAAAAAGATCAATGTGGCTTTGAGGCATTCCAGCATGTAGAGTAATGACATTCACTGATATTGCTTTTACCATCTCTGTCTCTGGACCCATGCTTTGTATTATAAGTAATATCTTTCCCTAGATGAATCTCTGACTGAGCATCAGCTCAAACTGCCAGGACAAAATGAAAATGGCAACATTAACTCATGTTCTTAATTTTGGGGGGTTACGTGCTTAACAAGTATTTATTCATAGCCAATAGATGATGTACAAACGATTTAGAGTAGGTTAAAATG
Organism: Gymnobelideus leadbeateri; assembly: GCA_011680675.1. Classification (NCBI taxonomy): domain Eukaryota; kingdom Metazoa; phylum Chordata; class Mammalia; order Diprotodontia; family Petauridae; genus Gymnobelideus; species Gymnobelideus leadbeateri. The sequence goes on along the minus strand of WOXC01005863.1, from coordinate 51,893 downwards.
AAGGAGTGTAAAGGGGGAGTGTTTTAAAAAGTCTGAATTAATTCTTTATCACTCATCATATCAGTCACAGGTTAATGTCATCTTCAGTTGGTGGCTAGCAATTACTATAAATGAAATTTGAAGATAGATTGAAAAAACAAAAAAAAATGAAAAAAGAAGTGATCTATAGCAGATAAGTGAATATAATTACATCATCAGCCAAATTCAAAGAAACTAAATAGGTTGCCTGAGAAAATCTGTGAAGAAAAATCAGTCTGAATGGAATACATCAGATTCATTGTATTTACTCAGTTATAAGAGCAAACTTCAGACCATCTTTACCTGATTTGAGTAACATAGTACTCATTTGGACTGAGCTGAATATTGGTAGCATCCCTATGGGTGGGTAGGTGGTTCCTCCAGAGTTGGAAAGTGTCCTCTCAGAGGAACTGAGAGGAAAAATTAGTCACAGAAAAGCAAGCTAATTTGCCAAAGATCATCTAGGCAGCAAATAGGAGAGTTGGGATCTAACTCATCTTCTGGCTCCAAAACACTTTCCTTTACAATATGATAAATTTTGAAGTCCTTCCTATTTCTGTTGTTTTATAGCTCCAGCGTGTTCTTGTCTTGTTCAAATTTAGAGGATAGATAATGGAGAGATAGATTAGATGGAATAAAAAGATAGTTACATGTATATGCACATTTATACATACATGTGTTGAGAGTTGATTCCTAGAGGACCCCTACTCAAACTCTAATCAGTATTAGTCAGTTCATTATGATTTCATAAAGAGTAGTGTTTGTTAGAAAATATTTTACTATACTTATTTAGTAATATTTTTAGTCAGCCATCTAATTTTTAATCCATATTTTTTCAAGTTTCTAATAGGGAGGTCCTATAGTAGTCTTCAACCCTTAATATAATTGTTATTACTTGTTCACCAGCTATGGAGCTTACTTGTGTAACCCTAAGACTACAAGAATGCTGACATGGACATCTTCATCCTGCTTTACTCAAATTCCAGGACTCAACCAAGTGTGTGTTGGGGCATGGCAAAGAAAGCCTACTATTCCACCCAGAATGTTCTTGGAACATATGTGTATACACACACACACACACACGTATATATATATAATATATATATATATATCATACATATACATATTATATATATATATATATATATTATATGTATATATAACCTGCAGCTGCTCAGTAGAATAAAAGTTACCAAAAGGCAGGTACTGTTTTATGTTGCCTTTGTATTTCCAGTGAATAGCATAGTGTCCAGTACAAAATAGGTTTTCCATCATTTCTAGTTGAATTCCATTGAATTGGTATTGAGACAGAACTTACAGTTTCTTATTTTTACATAATCATTACCACTCTGTGATATAATAACCCATCCATGTCATTTAGTAATGACAAGGAGTAGACCTATGATGTCACTGGAAAGAGAAACTCCTTGTTGAGCGAAATTCTGAATACTGATGAATATTACCACCTCTTCTGAAATTAATAATCTGAGAGAGACAGTGAGACACAGACAGTCAGAGAGACAGCAGAGAGAGACAGAGATACAAAGACAGAGAGATGCTCAGAATACTGAAATGTTAAGTGACTTGTTTAAGGTCACAGAAACAATATGAGTCTTAAATCCAGTCCTTCCTAGTTTTGGGCCAGTTGTCTAGCCACGATATGACACAGATTCCAATTTTACTTGATATTCAGCAAAATTCTGTCAATTAGACATTACATTTAGTTAAATAGTTTATTCTTCTATCTGTCCCAAAGCTCAGAGATAGGCAAATCTGAGCTCAAACTCAAACCTACTATTACCTGGGTCCTTTCCACTAAATCACAAGAATTTCAAGGAGACATTTAAAATATAGCAGAAAGGCCTGTGACCAGGTGTTGTGGGGCATATGTGAACAGAGAAACTTGAGAATATAGAGCATAACTTGAGGTAAAACGTTAACTGAATTGTACATAATACAGAAGATATGGATTGTGTAGGTCTAGAAAAGGTGAGAATAGCATGGACAGATTGGATTGAATCCAGATGAAGCTAAATAAGATGGTGAGGAAATTATATAATAAGGAAATAAGTGGAAGAAATGAGTAGATATAGAATGAAGAGAAAATTTGGGAATCAGAAGTGGAGAGGATGATGGGTGTTTTCATGTCTCTGAAAGACTGATTAATATGTGAATTATACATTAATCTTGTCCTGCTTGGTCCCTAAGAGAAGAACTAGGAATGATGTGTACATGATATAGATAGGTTGGCTTAAGCATGATGAAAAGAAAAAAAACTCCATAACAATCTGAGCCACTTAAAATAGAATGTGCTGCTTCATAAAGCAGAGAGTTTCTCATATCTTGAAGCCATCAATCTAAGACTAGATGTCTATTCTCTAGGAAGCTGTAAAATATAGTCCTGTTTAGATATGGGTTGGACAAGTTAACCTCAAAGAATTCTTACAACTTCTGATTATTACCTCTGTTACCATCATACAGGGTAGAAATCCAAGTGGAAATATGTCCACTCCTTTTGTTGCTTCTATCATTACCAGCCACCTAATAGTGTTGTTTGGCAAGACAGTCGGCCAAGACAAGTGCCTGGATGGAGAGGAATGAGACTGTGTGAGTTAAGTTGGTAAGACCAACATCACCACAACTATGACTGTACCTCATGCCTTACATGGAGATCAAGAGCCTTATGATCATCAGTTTTTCTTCCAACCTAGATACAGTGCCTGCCTTTAGGGTCCATCATACATCGAAAGGAACAACATCAATATAGACATAGCCCAGCAACAAACTGCTCATGCTATAGCCCCAATCTTCTCAGCAACAGTAGCTATTGAAAACTTGGAAAAGAGTTTTCACCACCAAAGTCCCTGATACTGGTAAATGGATCAAAGGCTAAAATAGATACTTCATTAATCAAAATACCCCTAAAACAATACATTTAATTTTTAAAATATATTAAATTCATTTTATTTTTCAACATTCACTTTTATAATATTTTGAGTTCTAAGTTTTTCTCCCTCCCTCCCCTATCCCTCCCCAAGATGACATGCAATCTGGTGTAGGCTATATATGTAAAATTATATTAAATGTATTTCCACATTAGGCATGTAGAAAAGGAAGAATCAAAATAAAAAGGAAAAACCACAAGAAAGAATAAAAGATAATATAGTATGCTTCAATCTGTATTCAGACTCCATAGATCTTTCTCTGGACATGGTTAGTATTTACTATCATGAATCTCTTTGAATTGTTGTAGATTATTGCATTGCTGAGAAGAGCTAAGTCTTTCAAAGATAGTAATTGCACAGTGTTACTGTTTTTGTGTACAATGTTTTCCTGGTTCTGTTTACTTCACTCAGCATCAGTTCAAGTGCGTCTTTCCAGGTTTGTCTGAAATCCAACTGCTCGTCATTTCTTATAACACAATACTATACCATTACATTCATATATAACAACTTATTCAGTCATTCCCCAGTTGATGAGCATTTTCCCATCAATTCCCATTCTTTGATGCATTAGATTGTACCTCAGCATCAGCTTCCCCTCTACATTGCATTCAAACTGTATTAATAGCCCTTTGGACCAATGGGTATTGCCATTTGCCCTTGCAGCTGCCCCTCTCCTACATCTTTTTTCCTCCTATTAAATTATAAGCTCTTTAAGAGCAGTAACTATATCACTTTTCCATTTGTATTACCACAAAAATTGTTTGTCTGCTTGCTTATTTCTTTTCCAGAATTGTTGCCTCCACCTACTCCCCTTTGAAATTTGCTGAAATGATTGCTTACTAAAACATTTCTGTTGGTCAATAATTCTTTTAATATGGGCACCTTATTCTCTGTTCAGCACACAGTGGGAACTTTTTGCCAACTTTTCGATCCTCCTTATGACAATTTCAAATGAATGTAATCATTTAACTGCTTAAATATGGCCCCTCCCTATTTTTAGGCTGTGTGAAAAGAAGAAATAACAAAAATAGCATTATTTTTAATGTAACTTTCCAAAATAACATCCGTTTTGCAATCCAAAAAAAAAATGTAACGTTGGAACAAATGAAAAGTAGTTATCTTCCAAGAGAAACAATTTTAAAAACTGCATAGAAACACAGTATTTTATGCCAAACTGAAATGCTTATCTCTCTGTCCTATTGCTCCTCTGTTCTCTGGGAGCAGTTCTTTTAAAATATAATAATGATTATGTAAATGTGCTGGTTAACCATAACTATGAATTATACTGGCTAAATATTATGTATGGGAAACTTTCATATCAGTCACTCAGCTGCTTCTGCAATATAAAATAAAGTATCAATGTGTAAATTCCTATCACTAAATCCAAATACCATGAGGAATGAGTTGAAAATAAAGCACAATCAATCCATTGCTTTGGGTATAGGGGTAGATTTCGATCATAGCTGAAAATCCTGCTACATTTGACTTCTTTGAATGTCTCTCTTTTGGGGGGGGGGGCTGGGGTTAAGTGACTTGCCCAAGGTCACACAGCTAGTTTTTGTGTTAAACGTCTGAGGCCGAATTTAAACTCAGGTCCTCCTGACTCCAGGGCCAGTTCTCTATTCACTGCACCACCTAGTCGCTCCTACTTTGACTTTCTCTTGATGAGTCCTCTATAACTAAGTGAGGTGATTTTTAGAAGAAAGTCCTAAATAAACCAGACTACACTAAGAATTAATTAATTATAAATGAAAAAAAAGCTTTTATTATGGAATTATTGCATTATAGCAATGTGTTTAATGATGGAGATGGAGATAGAAAAGGAAGGAGTAACCAAGGATCTCATTTGAAAATTTGAGAACAACACATATTGAAGGATTTCTGTTATGGCAGACAAAATAGTCCCATGTTCTTAGATTACAGCAGCAAAGAAAATGCAAATTTAGATACTGTAATATAATTTCTACTGACAATCACATCTGTTCCCAATACTGATTCTTCTTAAAGTGGCAAGGGCTTTGGTGGGGAGAATCTTATCTTCTGAGGCTGTTTGTTGACCACTGACCAGGTAGGAACTCTAGAAGGCATGATAGTCAAGAATAAAAGTTTTACACTTGACACTTACTAGCTGTGTGACCCTGGGAAAGTCTCTTAGCCCCAATTGCCTTGAAACAATAAAATAAAAACAAAAACCAAGATAAAGGATTTATTGTACTGCTGTACTATTCCCTGCTGAGATTGTACATATAGTTACTCTGTCATAAATATACATTAACAAACCAGAAAGTATCCACTGACTATTATGGAAAAGGGTCTCAAGAGTAGAATAAAGGAAATAGGAATGTTTAACATGGAGGAGAGAAGAGAAGGGGGGGACATATAGCTGGCTTCAAGTATTTGATGAAATATCACTCGGAAAAGGGTTAAGAAATGTCCAATTTGGTGCCAGAAAGGAGAATGAGAAATAATCAGATGAGGTTGCTGAGCCAAATTTAGACTTTTTGTAATATAGTGAGTGAAATCTTAAATAACTGAGGAAACAAAGTTCAACCTTCTGAGCTTATTGATTTATTAAGCAATGCACACCAGTTGTATAACTAATCAGGATCAGGTCTCCTCAGCTTGGCAATAGACCCTGAATACTGAAGGAGACTGTTTTTTTTAGCATTTAAAGCAAACAATTAATAGAAACTAAACCAGGATACAAGATTAGGTCATCTGAATTCCAGTTGGAAGAAAAATTAGGGATTTTCTGAGTTGAGGGCAGGAATGAATGTGTTTCAGGAATTTGGAGGGGTAAGATCAAGCTGGTGGACATTCCTAGATGTAAAACAGGATGGTACCTAACTGCAATGATTAGCAGAGAAAAATAATTTATGGGAAAAATAAACTAAAATCTCAAAATGGAGTCAGTTTTACAAGATGGAGTCAGTTTGTGCACACAATTCTCTCAGAAAGAAGGAACAACTTATAGAACTTGAGATACCAAGGGGCGGCTAGGTGGCACAGTGAGTAGAGCGTCGGCCTCGGAGTCAGAAAGACCTGAGTTTGGATCCTGCTTCAGACACTTAAGGCACACACAAACAAAAACCTAGCTGTGTGACCTTGGGCAAGTTACTTAACCACAATTGCCCTCCAAAAAGAAAAAAAAAAAGAATCACACAATGGGGGACAGCTAGGTGGTGCAGTGAATAGAGCGCCGGCCCTAGAGTCAGAAGGACCTGAGTTCGGAGCGGGCCTCAGACACTTAATCCACACAAACAAAAACCTAGCCATGTAACCTTGGGCAAGTTACTTAACCCCAATTGCCCTAAAGGGGCGGCTAGGTGGTGCAGTGAGTAAGAGCGCCGGCCTCGGAGTTGGGATGACCCGAGATCAAATCCGGCCTCAGAAAATGAGCACCCACACACAAATAATGACTAGCCATGTAACCTTGAGCAAGTTACTTAACCCCAATTGCTTTAAAAAAAAAAAAGAACTTGAGATACCCAATGGAATAAAATGTCTGGGTAAGGAATAAGCCCCACCCCAGCCCCTGCTGGAAGGTGTTGGGCACACATTGAATGACCAATTCTTCAGTATGGTGTAGATGTAATCTTTTTTTTTTTCATGTCTGGATTGGATTTGGTAACTTAACATGTTTCCTCCCACCTCTGAAAATTTTCTGATTTGGTGAAACATTAGGCTTGTGGATGCAAAATATCAACCAAAGAGTGACCAATTGTATAACTCCTTAGTGGCAAAAAGACAACATATCAGCATACTCAAAAGGTGGTGATCATAAACAAAATGTGACACTTTTCATGACTAAGAAAAGTTTTTTTTAACCTGGGGTCTATGAACCTGGGTTATGCATGTATGCATACATGCATGTATATACACATATGTGTACACAAACATATGCATATGTGCAGGTATGTGTATACACATATTTATGCATGCATACATTTACAATAGCTGCATATACAATATTTTTCACTATCAATGGCCCTATGTTGCCCTTTGGATGATTTTCTACTTTTGTTCTTCTGTAAATGGAAGGTATATACAATATACATGCATACATATGTGTGTATACACACATATATAAAATATATATGCACATATATGCATATGGTTGCATATGACCAGATTTCATTAAAATGGTTTCCTCTGCAATTCTGTATTTTTATTTTATGTTTTAAAAACATAATTCTGAGAAGGGTTCTTCTGTAAGTCATACCAGAATTAATAAAGTCTTAAGCTTAAGAACTAAATGTCTAGAGTCAGTACTAAGGAATTCAACCCTTTACATAGATAAGAAAAAAAAGAGAAATTCACAGATGCTTAAAAAGCCATAGTTATATAAAATTTGAATAATTTCTTTTATATAAAAAATTTACCTTGTGCTATTTATAGCTGTGATTGATCTATACATTTATAAGTATTATATACACACATACATATATACGCATCTATCTATATATAAATACATTTGCATATATGTATATAAGTATATGGGCATATACATTCATATACAACCTCTTCATATATAATTTCTCTTATTGAAGATGACTGTGCATTGCCCTTTGGATTATTTTCAATTTGATTTCTTTGGAGAATAGAAATCAGTGTTCCATGAGTCATGGCCAAACAACAACAGTGACATAATGTTGACATTAAAAAAAAAAAAAGATGCACCTTTGTTTCAAGGAGATGCTTGGGAGAATTAAAAACATTGTGCAATTACCCAAAGGCAATCCAGCCTGTTCTCCTCCTGTTCAATTCTGGTCCCAGATTATTATTTATAATAGAAATACAAGATATACATCTTAAAAATAGACTAATAGGGGAGGCTAGGTAGCACAGTGAACAGTGCACTGGCCCTGGAGTCAGGAGGACCTGAGTTCAAATCTGGCCTCAGACATTTAACACTTACTAGTTGTGTGACCTTGGGCAAGTAACTTAACCCCAATTGTCCTGTCCTCCTCCCTCCAAAAAGAAAAACGAATAAACAAATAGATAGATACCTCTATAGATAAACAGAAAGACAGACATTTAAAACATAGATAGATAGACAGACAGACAATTGGACAGACATGTGCTTTACAGACCTTCTATCTAACTTCATACAGCCTAAACCATAGGCATTCTTCATCTACTTTTCTTTTTTACCAATGTGATGTTAGTCACAATTCATATATGTGTGTGTGTGTGTACATATGTATACATGTGGAGGGTGAGGCATATCTCTTCAGCAGTCAATGAATTCAATGGTATCCTGATGATTTAAAGAAAAAGTAATGACAGCTGACAACAAATTAGATAGACTCTGTGGTAAAATGTGGGTATGACAGTAAAAAAAATCATTATCATATTTGTAGGCAAAAAGAGTGTATGTTTTCAATCTGACCAATTACTATTTCTATTGCAAAAGAAAACAAAAAAAACAGCTCTGTGTTTATGTGTATGCATGCAAATGCACGTTGTAGGGAGAGGGATATGGTATAATGTCTGGAATACATTTTTTTTTCGTAACTACAGAGTAATATTTGAAGTCAGGAAGACTTGGCTGTATGATTATGGACAAATCACAACTTGTTAGAGATGTAGGCACCTCTCAAAGATTATAAGTTTCAGAGAAGAAACTGACTTGCATTTGTGGATGGAGTTTCCTCATCCAGAAATTGCCTACAACTAAAATGGCAGGTCCCTTTCCTATCTGTGGCCCTTCAAATAGATTTTGAAAAGGGATAGTCTATGCCACGGTGTGTCTACTTTAATTTCATACATTTAATTCCTTAGGCCTTTATCACCTATCCTAACCAGAATGGAAATGATTTACAATCTCACATGTCTCCTTGACTAATCAGTTTTGTTCTTAATAATATCATATTGGGCTCAAATTATTTCTTTGAAATTGTGTCAAAATGTATTGATTATTTTGGGAAAGTAAGGGTCATGTGGGGGTAAACTGCTTCCTCAACTTCTTTTTCATGTCATACCAAAGATATGGTCTAAGGTTTTTATGCAAACAGATTTTACTATGGGTAGCAAAGATTTACATTTTTTACAACTTTGGCATGAATGGCAATTCTTTGAAAATTTCAATCTCAGTTTGGAACTCAAATTCTAAAAACAAATATAAAAAAAATTCGTCTTATGTATAACTGAGGAAAAATAAAATACTAAATAAAAATCAGAAAAAATTGAATTAGAGAATATTTTTAAAAACCAAAAAGAAAAAAAAGAAAATTCCAAATCAATATATTAGCTGCCACAGATACCCATACAAATTAGAAGTGTTGGAATGTAAAACATTTCTTTTCTGGTCAATACTTGGGTGTGGGCTGATTGTACATATGGAATGAAAGTGAATAAAAGGTCAAATATAACATTGTATAGAACCTGTAAGACCAGTAGTATATTAATATCCATGATAGTAATAGGGAAATTATTGTAAAAAAGGTATGAATTCACTCTTTGTTTTTAAGAAGAAAAAGTTCTTGATATTTTCTTTGAGGAAGAATGGAAAATGTGTGTTACCATTATATACAGTAAGCTCATCCTTTCTGGTTGTGGAAATTTTGTGGTTTGGATATGGCTTTATATAAGAAAAGTATTTGTCATATTAGGAGACAGGCTAACTCACCCTAAATTCACCTTTTTCTCTTCTGCTACAGTAGAATTTGCTGAAATTGGAGTTGAATCCTCCTTAGCTCATTATTTCCTAGACATTTCTCAGCTCGTCCCCTTAGTTCCACTTTATATACTTTTATTCTCTGAGGTCTTATGCCATGGGGGAAAGGGCAAAATGTTGGTTCCCCCCACAGGTATAGCAAAGATCCACATCAACCATAGCAATGCTTGGAAAACAGTGATGTATGGGTCCAATGAATGCATCCTCTGTGAAAACAATAAAAAAATGAATTGCCATTCACATATTTTCTGTAAATAAAATAGCTTTGCAATAATGAAAACAAAATAATACCCCTAGGCTTTGGGGGGAAGGTAAACTCCCGTTTTTTGTTTAAGTGAAGTCTTTATCTCTCTAGAATCCAAGGCCCCGAAATTTACTATTCCTGCATCAGGTATCCAACATGGAAAAAGGGATGTCAGGTTTCAAGCAGACTTTTTGCTGCTTTTGACCTAAAATTTGGAATGAAGAGGGAACAAAAAATACAGCAGAAATGGTGTTTTTTTTTTCATTTGTGGCAATCAACTGAAGAGACATACATAAGTAGATCCTAAATATTTGAATTATCACTATACAATTACACTGAATTGCTATATGGATTTGCATATATTAATAATGTGGGAAATGAGGAAAGATCTTTGCTGGAGTTTTTGGTTTGCCATGTTTAGGACTTCTCCCCCCCCCCCCTTTTAAAGGTAATAACTGCTGTAGAAAGTGACATATCTACTAGAAAGATTGACAGTCTGTCAAATCACCTTCAGAGAACAAGGGATAAGTTACAGGCAGGGGGATGCTGGGAGACAGATGAAGTGACTTTCGGTAATCAAGGTAAAAATTGCTGGCTGATGGAATCCAAGCAGCAAGGACCTCATTTTGTGAAATACTTAATGACTTTTATAGTGCTGGCACATTTGGGCTGTAATTTGTAAGATATTCTCCAAGTGACAGGCTGACCCTCTTCTCCCCCAAGATGTTATCAGCTCCCTAAAGAAAAGTAATTCGGCCGCAGTCTTCCCAAAGATGAACTCATGAATCAGTGATGTGGGCAGAGGTGGCATTCCAGATAGTGTTTGGGGAAATCCATAAATCCTTTAAGAATCACTGTTTCTCAGCTACTATAGAGGATTGTTATGCAGGAATAATGCCATTCTATTTTGAAAGTTGAGGCAGTATAGAAAAAGTGCTAAAGGAGCCCAGAGATTACAAAGGATGAAGAAATGGTGAGGGAAAGAGAACGTCTTAATAATATTGCTCAGAGTTCACCAGGAAATCCCATCCTGCACTTTGGCTCTGATTCAATAGTCCCTTTTAAATACTCAAGTCTAATGTGCATCAAAGCCTTGCCACATTGCCAAGGATAATCAGAGATAAATTGCATAGAATAGATACATGAAGGAGGACAGAGTTTTTCACCAGATAACCTAATCAGAAGAATCCCAGGCATGATGAATAGAAGAAAATGTTCACATCTTCTTAAGTTGGTTAAGATAAGCTCAGCCAATATAGAGGTGACTTCTACCACTACCTTGATCAGGATCTTGCCATAAAATATTCCCTTCAGCCCTCTGACACTGTCAGTCCCTTCAATTAAATGAATGTTCCTGAACAGAAAATGGATAGGAATTTACTCACCTGGCTTTGCAGGGTGGGAGGTGGTGGAAGCATGGGTGGGGTTTTTCTTTTCCTTCATGCTATTTCAAAAATGAACCACTATTTTTAAAACTATAGTAATGTTTTCAAGAATGAAAACATTTAGAGAATATTTGAATTATTTACTGAATATAATTTTATAAAGTCCCTAAAATGCACTAATGTGATATTTTCACATCTGTTATTTCTGAACTTTAGGTTGGAGGGAAGAAGAATATTGTGTTCAAAGTGGATAGGGGTGTGTATTGAGGTATTGAATTATGTTGTAGGGAAACAGGAAGTAAGCATTTGACATAATATTTATTAATGTGTGAGTTCTAAAAGGATAGAGATAACAGTAGAGAAAGGGACATTGGATTTAGAATCAGAGTCCCTGTGTTCAAATTCTAGTTTATTACTTTCTACTTGTGAGATCTTCAGCTAGTCATTTATCCTCTCTGACTCTCTGTTTCTTTCTATAAAATGAAAATGACAACTAATGCCCATACACTGTCTAAACTGTTTCACCTAATTAAACATTTACTCTGTGAAAAACATTGTGCTACTTACTGGGATAAGAGGTCAATTTTGGATTAGACATGGTCCCTGCTCTCATGGAACTAATTTTTTTTTTCTTTTTGGAGGGCAGTTGGGGTTAAGTAACTTGCCCAAGGTCACACGGCTAGGTTTTTGTTTGTTTGTTTTTTGTTTGTGTGTGTGTGTGTGTGTGTGTGTGTGTGTGTGCCCACATTATTATTATATGCAGTGTCTGAGGTCGGATCCAAACTCAGGTCCTTCTGACTCAAGGGCAGACGCTCTATTCACTGAGCCACCTCTCCGCCCCGACATGGGACTAATTTTAAAGTAGAGGTATATGATGTATCCATAAATATCAATAATACAAAAAATATGGCTAAAAGCATAAAAGTGATCCAAAGGGGAGAATAAAGGATTCTGATCAATGGGGCAATCAGAGAATACATCCTGGTGATTTGGCTTTAAAGGATATTAGGAGTTGAATGGCTGAAGGAACATGGCATTCTAGTCAGATAGAGCATAGTACTAACTGTCATTTCTGTGGCATAATTTAAAGCTTGCAGAAGGGTTTACATCTGTAATATCTTAGGAGCTTGACAGAGATTCTGTGAGGTACATAATGAAGGAATTATGGTCTCCATTTTGCAGATGGAGAGCCTGAGGGTCACAGATGTTAAATGAATTCCTCCTGGCTACTTAGCAGGTGTTAGAGTGGGTTTTTGAACTCAGATCCCTCAGATTTCAAATATAGCAAAACCAGGAAATGGAGCTAGGATTCAGGTACACACATATGGGAAATGATGAGTAGTACTCATGAAATGTCAACATGATAGGTGAGGATCTTGAATGAAATTAGAACATGGAAGTTCTAAATCAGCATGCAAGGGGGAGGGTCCATAATTTGATTCAGCAGGTAATATAACAATATTGGAGCATTTTTGTGCATCTATAACTAGAACTATGCATTAGAGAGATGCATTTGGCAATGGTGTGAAGGATGGTTTGGATCAGATTGTGTGAGTGGGAATACCTATTTGGCTCCATTAGAACCATCCAAGTAGGTGATGATGAAAACCTAGCATGTTCATCATGAGGAATAAAAGAGGGCAGATAAGAGAAATTTAACAAAGGGTTTGAAAATTGGTTGGTGAGTACCAAGTGTTTGAATCTGAATAGTGCTAATAATACTCTGAACCTAACTTATTTCATGAAGCTATACTCAGCCCTATGTACTATTTAAAGTGCTTCTCTTAAACCAACACCAATTAAAGAGATCTTATCCAAAGCTATAGTATAGATATGGTTTTCTTGCAAATCACAGCCTGTCTTGAGTAGTTTCAACATTCTGCAGCCCTACTCTTCACAATCTCTCAAAGATTTCTAGGAATTTCTTTATGATCACAGCTGTAAGTGCTTTTAATGCCCTACTATGTAATTTCATATGGATCTAGAGACTTGAATTTATTTTTAAACATTTATGTACTCTTGTATTGTTTTGTCAACTGTCTTGGATTTCAGTCCTGCTTCATCATTCCTGTTCTTCTCTGTGCATCTTTAAGCTCATTTCTGTGACAGAGAAAATGTAAACCAAAGCAAAGGAAAATAACTTAATGTTTTATATGATATCTACAAACAGGAAAATTTCTCATTCAAACTACAGGGGAAACTGTGTCCTCTGTATTCTGACTCTGAAGAAAACTTTGGAAATCACTCTAATATTTTGAAGAAATATATTATTATATGTATAACTACATCTATAGATTATATAAACATAGATATAAATGGCATAGATATACCCATCTAGCTATGATCTCTGTTTATGTCTTTGTCAATGTCTGTTTCTGTCTGTCTCGATGTCTCTATCTGTTTCTCTGTATCTCTGTGTCTCTCTTTTACATCTGTCTCTGTCTTTGAACCTCTCTGTTGGTCACGCTCTCTCTCTCTCTCTCTCTCTCTCTCTCTCTCTCTCATTCAGTTTTTTTATTTTTATTTTTACACATTAGGCATGTTATGAAAGAAGAATTAGAATGAAAGGAAAATCCATGAGAAGGCAAGAACAAAAAGAACACGTGAGAAAAAAAATAAAATGTTTATCTTCATCCACACTTCATAGTTGTTTCTTTGGATAATAATAACATTTTACATCTTAAGTGTTTTGGAACTGTGTTAGAACATTACATTACAGAGAAGAAATAAGTCCATCAAAGTTTGTCATTACACATTGTTGCTATTATTGTGTACAATGTCCTCTTGATTCTGCTCATTTTGCTCAGCAACAGTTCATGTAAGTCTTTCAAAGTATTTCTAAAATACACCTGCTCATTTCCTCATTTCTTTTATATATGTGTATATATATATATACATATACATATGTGTGTATGTGTGTATATATATATATACATATATATGTGTGTGTGTATGTATGTGTGTGTATATATATACATATATATGTGTGTGTATGTATGTGTGTATATATATATGTATATACACAAACACAAATACACACAGACACACAGACAGACACACACACATATGTGTGTATACATATACATATACATATGTATTCATATGCCCATATAAATTCCTATATATATGTTTGTGTGTGTATATGTGTATATATGTAGATATATATATATATATATATATATATATATATCTACATATACACACACACACACACACACACACTTTTCTATTCACTAAAATTATTCTCATGCTGAGAAAAGTTTCACAAGTTTCAATTATCATTTTTCCATGAAGAAATGTCAATAGCTCAACTTTGATGAGTTCCTTATGATATCTTTTCCCTGTTTACCTTCTCATGCTTCTTTTTCTTCTTGTATCTAAACGTCAAATTTTGTATTCAATTCTGGTTTTTTCATCAAGAATGCTTGAAAGTCCTCCATTCCACTGAATGACCATATTTTCCCCTGAAACAAAATACTCAGTTTGGCTGGGTGGATGATTTTTTGGTTTTAATCCCAGCTCCTTTGCCCTCTGGAATATCATATTCCATGCCCTTTGATTCCTCAGTGTAGAAGCTGCCAGATCCTGTGTTATCCTGAATGCATTTCCACAGTACTCAAATTGTTTCTTCCTGGATGCTTGTGATATTCTCTCCTTGATCTGGGAATTCCAGAACCTGATTATAATATTCCTAGGAATTTTTCTTTTTGGGATCTTCTTCAGGAGGTGATTCTTGGATTCTTTCAACCTCTATTTTGCCCCCTGGTTCTAAAATATCAGGGCAATTTTCCTTGAGAATTTCTTGAAGTATGATTTCTAGGTTCTTTTTTTAATCACGGTATTCTGGTAGTCCAATAATTTTTAATTTCTCTTTCCTGGATCTATTTTCCAGGCCAGCGGTTTTCCCAATGAGATATTTCACATTGCCTTCTATTTTTTTTCATTTGTTTGGATCTGTTTAATAAATAGTATCTTGATTTCTCATAAAGTCACTATCTTCCATTTGTTCTAATCTAAAGGAATGATTCTCTTCGGTGAGCTTGCTTTTGAGATTCTTTTTCCGTCTGGCAAATTTGGCTTTTTAAGGCATTCTTCTCCTCATTGCCTTTTTGAGCCTCTTTGGCCATTTGAGTTAGTCGATTTTTTATTTCAGTCAGGTTGTTGACTATCATTTCATAATTTTCTTGCACCATTCCCATTTCTCTTCCCAATTTTTCCTCCACTTCTCTTCTTTGGTTTTCAAAATCATGTTTAAGATCCTCTATGGCCTTTAACCAGCTTATATTTTTCTTGGAAGCTTTTGGTGCAGGAGTTCTGACTTCACTGTCTTCCTCATGTTCCATGCTTTGATCCTTTTTGTCCCCAAAATAGGAGTCTAATGTCGGATTCCTCTGTTTGCTTTGCTTCCCTCATTTACTCATGTTCCCACTCAATTACTTGCCTTTGGGGGTTTTTACCACAATAGGACTCTGCCACCAGCCAGGGGAGCTTTATCCCAAATTCTAGGGTTCTGAGTTGCTGGAGATATTAGTTGAGTGCCCTCTCTGAAGCCTTTACATGCTCTGGCTAGCTGGTCACACACCCCAGGACCTCCACCCTAGACTGCAATCCAGATCCAAGAAGGTTAAAGAAAGAATGATTACCCATCAGACTGGTCACTTGGTCCCCCAGAGTCTGCAGGCCAGGAGCTGAAGCTGCTATGTGGCAGCAGCCAAGGTGTCTCAGAGGCTTCTGCCTCCAGGGGATAAAGGCCGAACACTTTCCCAAACTACAATATCCCAAAGTCCACACTGTACTTATTTCTCATGCTGTCCTTACTATCTATGGATTGATAATTCTGGAAACTGCCACAGCTGCTAGTGATCTGAAGTCTGGCCAGCTGGTCAGACCCACCGTGGGGCTAAAACCTTGGGCTGATGCAGAGGTCAGC
Organism: Gymnobelideus leadbeateri; assembly: GCA_011680675.1. Taxonomy (NCBI): domain Eukaryota; kingdom Metazoa; phylum Chordata; class Mammalia; order Diprotodontia; family Petauridae; genus Gymnobelideus; species Gymnobelideus leadbeateri. Next base: position 35,692 of record WOXC01005863.1, on the reverse strand, counting down.
TCACAGAGCACGGTGCTGGCTGCTCCCTGCTGGCCTGCCATGCTCTCCTCAGCAGGAGGTTAGCTTCTCTGTTTCATTTTGTGGGTTCTGTAGCTCCAAAGTTTGTTCAGAGTCACCTTTTACATGAATTGGAGGTGGTGGGAACCCAAGCCCCACTGGAAGTCCTGTTTCTACTCTGCCATCTTGACTTGCCTTCCCACCTCCCTACCCCCCGCTCATCATTTCTCATGGAATAGCATTCTATTAAATACATATACCACACCTTGTCCAGTCATTCCCCAATTTATGGGCAACCCCTCACATTCCAAATCTCAATCATTTAAGCAAAAGCTACTATAAATATTTTTGTACATTTGGGTCCGTTTCCATTGTTAATGATCTCTTTGGGATACAGACCTAGTATTGGTATTCCTGGATCAAAGGGCATGCCCAGCTTTATTGCCCTTTGGGCATAGTTTCAAACTGCTCTCCATGATGCTTGTCTCTCCCTCTATTTACAATCCTTTAACTCCTTCTGATATTTAACCTTCGTGAAACTATCTTTCCAACTCCATGCAACATTGTGTCATGAATGGTAGGGTAAATTAAGGGAGGCTGTGATACTGGATTGAAAATATGCTTATGCTGGGGGGGCGGAGCCAAGATGGCGGAGTAGAAACAGCTCCTCCAAGCCTCTCTGCCCCCAGATTCCCCCCAAACTATGTAAAAGGGGACTCTGAACAACTTCTGGAGCCCCAGCACTCACAGAACGACACAGAGAAGCTAACCTCCCGCTGAGGACAGCCCAGCAGCCCTGCAGGAAGGACCAGCGCATCGGTCTGGGACCTGGCAGCGCAGAGTGCAGAGCGCAGGAGCCGAGCCAAGCCCAGGTCCCTGTGAGCCTAGGTTTTAGCCCCAGGGCGGCAGGGCCAGCAGCTGGCTGCAGGAACCCCAGAACACCAGGAGCTGTGGCGACTCCAGAATTATCAACATAGACATGCCTAGGACAAAGTAAGAGGTTAGCGTCCTATGGACTTTGGGACCTGTATTTGGGGAATGCGTCAGCTCCCTCCCCTGGGGGCTAGAAGCCACTGAGGAGACACACCATTTTGTAGTCTTCAGAGGCATTTCCAGCTCCCAGCCTACAAATCGTGGGGAGATCCAGCGATCAGTCTTGGGGGGTAATCGCTTTTGCTTTAACCTCCCTGGATCTGGATTGTGATCCAGGGTGGAAGTTGTGGGTGGGTTTACAACTTGCCAGAAACGGAAGTTGCCCCCCACACGTTTGGGACGAAAATTCCTCTATCTGGCCTTAAAGCCATAGTGTGGCAACAAGCCCAAAAGTCAAGCAATTAAGTGGCAACATGCCAAGGCAAAGGAAACAGAAAACTGCAACCCTAGACTCCTATTTTGGGGGCATAGAGCGGGAAAAGGACTGTGAGGTCAGAAGTCCTGCTCCAAAAGCCCCAGGGGAAAACATGAGCGGGTTGCAGGCCATAGAGGACCTTAAGAAGGACTTTAAAAATCAAATAAGAGAAGTGGAGGAAAAATTGGAAAGAGAAATGAGAAGGATGCAGGAAAAGTATGAAATGAGGGTCAACAGCCTGACTGAGGAAAACAACACCTTAAAAAATAGACTAGCTCAAATGGCAAAGGAGGCCCAAAAGGGCAATGAGGAGAAGAATGCCTTAAAAAGTCGAATTTGCCAGATGGAAAAAGAATCTCAAAAGTTCACTGAGGAGATTCATTCCTTCAGAGTTAGACTGGAGCAAATGGAAGCTAATGACTTTATGAGAAATCAAGATGCTGTTAAGCAGATCCAAATAAATGAAAGATTAGAAGGCAATGTGAAATATCTCATGGGAAAAACCACTGACCTGGAAAATAGATCCAGGAGAGACAATTTAAAAATTATTGGACTACCTGAAAGCCATGATCAAGGAAAGAACCTAGAAATCACCCTTCAAGAAATTCTCAAGGAAAACTGCCCTGATGTTTTAGATCCAGAGGGCAAAATAGAGGTTGAAAGAATCCACCGATCACCTCCTGAAAAAGATCCCAAAAAGAAAACTCCCAGAAATATTATAGCCAGGTTCCAGAATCCCCAGATCAAGGAGAAAATACTACAAGCAGCCAGGAAGAAACAATTTCAATATTGTGGAAACACAATCAGAATAGCCCAGGACCTGGCAGCTTCTACACTGAGGGATCGAAGGGCATGGGATATGATATTCCAGAGGGCAAAAGAACTGGGAATGAACCCAAGGGTCACCTACCCAGCAAAACTGAGCATTTGGTTTCAGTGGAAAATATGGTCATTCAGTGGAATAGAGGACTTTCAAGCATTCTTGAGGAAAAAACCAGAATTGAATAGAAAATTTGACATCCAGACACAGGAAGGAAGAGATGCCTGAGAAGGTAATCGGGGAAGAGAGATCAAAGGGAACTTATCAAAGTTGAACTATTTACATTCCTATATGGAAAAGCAATAACTGTGACTGATATCTTTCTCACTATGAAAATAATGGAAGAAGGGGGTGTGGTCATATGAATACATATGTGAATGTGTGTGTATATGGTTACAGTTATATATGGATAGAGGGTATAGGTCGAATTTGTTGGGAAGGGAGAATACTCAAGGGATGAAATTATGAGGTGAGAGAGGAAAGTGGCAAGAGGAGATGGGGAGAGACAGGGTAGGGTAAACTATACCATGTAGAAGAAGCAAGGGGAAGTGGTTGCAAAGGAGGGGGAGAATAAGGAAGGCTAAAAAGGCAAAACCACATTCACATTGAATTTGGTTCAGGGAGAAAATGACATTCATACTAAATGGGATATATCAACCTGCAGCAGGATAGGCGGAAGGGGGATGAGAGGAGGGATGATGGAAGGGAGGGCATCCTTGGGGTGAGGGGATGTTGGAAGTACCCACTATAGAAGAGGGACAGGATCATGTAGGGAATGGACCAGGTGGGGGGTGGGATGAGTGGGAGGGAATTATAAGCAGCTGTGTACAATATATCTACTATGATGTTTTGCATAGCTAGAGATGTACAACATATACTGAATTACTTATCTCCCAAGAAGGAATGGGTGACAAGGGAAGAAGGAAATGGATATGAAATCCGAGGTCATAACATTAAATGTTTCAAATATATATATATATATATATATATATATATATATATATATATATGTGTGTGTATATATATACATATACATATACTATTATTAATACTCTTTTGCTTGTAATAGGGAGATAAGATGTGCAGGCATTGGGACACAAAGATTCACCTTCCTCTAATGGAAAAGTCGATGGGGGTATGGGGGAAGGTATGGGAGAGAGCAGATTGGAGGAAGCGATATCTTGTGGGACTACTTTTCTGGGAGGTTGGGTAGGGGAATAATGGGGGGAAAATGATTGTAACTCAAAATCTGGTGGAAATGAATGATGTAAAACAGAAGTTAATAAAGCATTTGTTTAAAAAAAAAAGAAAATATGCTTATGCTTATTCTTATTTGTATGACTTTAGACATGTCATTTCACTCTTCTAGGTCTCAATTTCTTAATCTGGCATATAAGGGCAGTAGACTAGATAATCTCTAGCATTAATCATTGACATTTATATCGTATATGAACGTCTTCCATATGCTACAATCCATGATATCATTTGAACCTCACCAAAGTTATAAAATGTAGAATTTTTAATATTATTGTGTCTATTTTGCATAAGATGGAAGTGAAACTCAGAGAGGTAAGTTACATGTTTATGATCATATAGTTAGTAGGTCTATAAACAAGATTTCTCAGCCCCAGGCCAGCCTTTTCTTTCTCCAGTCCTATGTCATTACTCTCTATTTATTTTTGAATTTTTGTGCTTCCTTCCACTTTATATACAATAGTTCAAATTCTGAGCTCATCAGATAACTTCCTGTATAATTATATTTTTTGTACCTTTTTAAAAAAGAATTTCCAAGTCATGATGGACTTTTAATACCATTTAGTCCAATATATACCTGAAAAGTCTCCTCTTCAATGGTCTTCCATCTCTTACTTAAAGACTTCACTTGGGTGGAATACCACCACCTACTCACAAGCTGATTCTAATTTTCAATACCTTTCATGATGAGAAATATATTCTTTTCATTAAACCTAAATTTATGTCTTTGCAGCTTCCACTAATTGCTCTTAGCTCTATTCTCTATGGCAAAAGATAAGACTAGGTCTTACTTGTGTTGCATAAGTCTTGATTCTTTTAGCATAAACACCCCTTCACGTTGTCCTCCTATGGCATGAACTCCAAACCCTTAAACATCCTTGTTGACTTCCTCTAAATATTCTCCATCCTATGACAGGACTTCCTAGGATGTTCCCAGTACAGAAGTACATAATCCTTATGTCATCTGACTACACAATTTACAATATCATTAATTGCCTCCTTGTTTAAAAAAATTCATTTTACATTTCTTTGTATATATTTTATTTATTTATCTATCTGTATAAATATATAATTATTCAGTAGAACATAAATTCCTTAAGGGGAGGGATTGTTTCATTTTGAAACTGAATCCATAATGCTATAATAATAACATCAGGCATGTTAAATACAGTATACAATAAATGTTTGTCAAATTGCATTGAGTTGAAGAAAAGAACACTATATTCCTTATTAGGCACTTTAACAATTATAACAAAAATTTAAATGACTTGACCAATAATTGTACAATGAGTCCAATGTAACACATCTTCTAGGACCTAGGAAAATAGGTTGAGTAAATCATTCATATTAACAAGTTCACTAGTATGTAACAACTTTGTAGTCAAAGAAGGGGGAATATTTTGCAGAGAAAAACAGAAAATTTCTGAATGCTGAACTTTTACACATTAATATATGCAAGCAACTATTTTTCATCCCTCACTAGCAATCAATTACAGTTCTTTCATTCCCATAATTATGCATTGTTATGGGGATAACAATTATCCTTATTCAAATACTGACCCAACTTCAGCCAAGACCTAATGGCATTTGACAAATTCAAAGCCAACTCCCTTTGTAACTGTACAAAGTAATTGAGTAAAAAATAGTTAATGCCATAGTTAGATGAGATAAGAGAACCTCCCATTCTACCATTATAATTAGATTTCAGCTCAGTCATTCCTTGTCTCTCTACCCACAACATTTAGATTTTGAAGAGCATCTCACACTAAATAAATGATGGGGGGAAGTCAAATGAGAAATGTGATTCCTCAAGTTCCCATCCCTGGATGTGATATGTCATCTTGCATTACAATGATAATTTATGAGTAAACATTAAATTAAATGCTTGGGAATGGAATCATGCTGGTCTATTAATTATTCAAAATATTTATCTGGTAAAATGGAGGCTCCTGATATATGATGTATTATTTAAAATAATATCCTGTCAAGAAAAAGTAAATTAGGAGCAACTGTAGTAAGCAATATGAGAACAATAGGGAATGCCTTTTCTTTTCATTTTCTTTTTATTTAAAAGGCTGCAGTTTGCACAAAAATGTTCACTGACTCACAGATCCTGAAAGACGTTACTGAATGAAATGAATACTGACTCTCCAAAGTCTGAATTTTAGCAGTCAATATAAATGACCTTAGGTCAGCTTAAGTGGAACCATTTGGGAAGATGAAGGTATCATATTTTCATGTCTTAGACCTATAGAGAAGTGCAACAATAATCAAAACTAGCCCCCTCTTTTTAAAGATGAGGCAAAGGAGGCCAAGAGAAATTGAGGGTCTTGCCAAAGACCATGTAATAAGTATTGTGACAAATTGGGGATTTGAACCCATGCCCTATGATTTCAGATTCATTTTGATTTTCGTTGAATTAGGTGTTCTTGGAGTTTGTCACAGGGGGTGAATTAGAGAACCTTTTAAACCAAATGGGAGAAGAAAGAATATTGAGGTTTTACAATGATTTTTTTTTCAGAAAAAAATAAGAAACAAGGTATGTTTTATTTTCTTTTATAATCTGCACATTTAAAAATATTTATAAATATTATAAGACTTGGACCCACAGACAACCTATAAGATAGGTGATAGGGTCATGGATCTAAAGGCTAGAAGGGACCTTAGAGGTCATTGATTTGAAACACTTAATTTTACAGATGGGTAAACTGAGGTCTATGAAAGTGAAGTCACTTTCCCAAAGGCAATCAATGGCTTAGGAACATAGATTTAGAGCTGGAAGTGTTGTCACATGTTATTTTGTAGAACTCTTGCCTCACCCTACTTATATCTCCATCTTTAGAAAGGTGGGAGGAAGCTCATAAGATCAAATTTCTTGCCCAAGTGAATGTAGAAAGTGGACCAGACAAAAGTTTTAATTGGAAAATCAAAAAGAAAGAAAAAGAAAGAAAGGAAGGAAGGAAGGAAGGAAGGAAGGAAGGAAGGAAGGAAGGAAGGAAGGAATAAAGCCACATTCATTGTTCCAGGCCAGGTCAGCACAGAGAGATAATCAAAACTTCTACAACTCTAAAAGAAAAAATATATAGGTTGACAACAAATTTGACTAAACTTCATTGCAGAAATGAAGTAAGAGTTTCTTTTTTTTAAATTTATTTGTATATAAATGAAATTGCAGCACTAAAATAAAAAAATGAAAAACAAATGAGAGATATGTTTGGGGGAGAGATTGGGAAGGAAATTAACAGTTTGGCATAAAAGAGATATAAAACTTTACTGAAGCAGCAAACACCCTGAAAATTAGATGGGTCCAACAAAAAGTTGATACCTCCATGAGAAAATAAGAAATACTAAAATAAAGTTAAATATATCCTAAAATGTAAGGACATAAATGAAACCAAAGCAAAAAAATGATATACCTGGAAAATGTACTAAGGAGAGATATTTTGAGAATTTTGGATTACCTAAAAGTGTGTGTGTGTGTGTGTGTGTGTGTGTGTGTGTGTGTGTGTGTGTGAGTGAGAGAGAGAGAGACAGAGAGACAGAGAGAGACAGAGACAGAGACAGAGGCAGACAGAGACAGAGAGACAAAGACAGAGAGAGAGATAGACAGAGAGATAAAAGGACAGAAGAGGAGAGCACCTAGACATCAAAATCCAAGGAATCACAACATAAATATGTGTAGACTTCTTAGAACCATAGGGAAAAAGAAAATAGAATCCACCAAAAACTTCTTAATGACAAGAAACATAGAATTTAAGTTCCAAGGGAGGTATATTTGGGGTCATGGTTAGCAACTACCATTGTGAAGAAATGGAGAGCTAAGAATATGATATTATAGATATAGGCTTATAAACAAGATTAACTGAATGTAATCCTATAGGAGAAAACATAATTGAACATTTAATTAAACTGAGTACTTCTAAATATTCCTGATGAAATTGCCAGAGATGCATAGAAACTTTCAACTGTAAACATATAAATTAAGAGAAATAGAAAAGCTAAACATAAAGACCAAGAAAGGATAAACTGGTGAGATTCTAATATGGGTGAGATTCTAATATGGGTTAGATTCTAATACATTTATGCTACAATGTCATAGAGGGAATCTCCTTAGATAGCCTGGGAATGGTTCTGTTATGTTCTGATGATCTTAAAAGAAAAATAGAAATAGAAGAGGAAAGGGATACATGGGAGGAGGGAGGTTAAGAAAATTTATTTTACATAATTAGAGTATGCAAGGAGACATCTATACAGACAAGAAATAGGGAGGAGGTAGCAGCTGACACCCCAAATTTACTCTCATCTGAATTCTTCAAAATAGATCAAAATACACAGAAACATAGTTTGGTACAAACATTTTACTCAACAAGAAAATAGGAGGAAAAGTGGTAGGGGGAAGGTGGAAAGGAGAATTAGATGGAGGGTAACTTAAAGAAAGGTAGCATCCTAAGCAAAATAAAATATAACTAAGGATGTACAAAAGTATTTAAAGTGAGGGTTTTTTTTTGTTTTTGTTTTTGTGTTTGAAAATATATATATACATAAATTCATACATACATGTATGCACATTATATATACATATACATACACACATGTATATATGTATACATATGTATATACATGTATGTATACATATACATATATGTATACATATGTACATATATACATACATATATGTATATATGTATATATATATATGCGCAGAGTGAAAGAAGGAGCAGAACCAAAAGGATAATTCAAACAATACACTGTATTGTGAAGAAAACCTACTTTGAACAACTGAGGAATTCTGATCAAAGCAATAACTAATCATGACTCAAAAATCCTACCTCCTGAGAGAAAGGTGATCGATCCAGAAAGTATATGGAAAATGTTGGAAATGCACAATGGCGGAATGTTTTCTTGACTACATTTTTATATCATGATAGAGAAATTAAATTGTTTCTGTGTCATTTTATACTTGATTATATCCTGTATTACTGCCCCATTCTGCATGATTACTTAAGTCACATTTTGTCTCTTTGCCCATGAGCTAAGGTTAGAACTCAGTCCTCCTGCTAATCACTATTCTATTCATGCCTCAAAGAAATCTCTTATCTTTGAGTGATTCAGGGAGTCTGGTGCACTATCTCTAACCTTGCAGGTGAACTCAAGGAATGAACATTTTTGTTCCCAAATGTTTTATTAGCTTCTGATTTACATCATTCATTTCCATCAGATTTTGAGTTACAATTTTTTCCTCATTTTCCTCCTACCCACCACCCCAGAATAACAGTCCCACAGGATATCCCTTCATCCAATCTGCTCTTTTCCATCTCTTCTCCCATACACCCTTTGACTTTTCCAGTAGGGAGAGGTGAAAACCCTCTCCCCAATGCCTGCACATCTTATCTCCGAATTATATGCAAAATAGTATTAATCATAATATTTATATATTTATTTAAAAATTTGATTTTAAAAGGAAGATAAACAACTCAATATATGCTGTACATGTGTAGCTATGCAAAACATTACCATAGTAAATATACTGTAGCAGACTGACTATATTTCCCTACCTCCCATCCCACCTTCCACCTGGTCCACTCCCCACCTTGACCCTGTCCCTTTTCAAAAGTGGGTGCTTCCGACTGCCCACCCTCTCCTCCTCTACCTCCCCCTATATCTCTTCCCCCATGCTCCTGTAGGACACCCTATTTAGTATGTATGTCATTCCCTCTTTGGTCCAAATTCAATGAGAATAAGGTTTTACCTTTTTGTCTTCCCATTCCTCCCCTCCCCTGCAACCACCTTCCCCCTCCTCCTCTACGCAAGACAGGTCACCCCATTTTCTCTCCCCTTTCCCCTCAACACATTCCTTTCTCACTTCTTAATGTCACTTTTTAAGTATTATCCCTTCCTATTAAATTCAACCCGTGCCCTCTATCTATGTATACCTGAAAACATATATACATACATTCACATATGTATTCAAATGCCCATATAATCTTATTCAGCTATTTTCATACTGAGAAAAAGTTTCATCAGTTAGAGTTATCATTTTTACCTGTAGGAATGTAAATAGTTCAACTTTGATAAGTTCATAGTGATTTCTTTTCCCTGTTTACCTTCCCAAGCATCTCTTGCTTCTTTTATCTGAATGTCAAATTTTCTATTCAACTCTGGTCTTTTCCTCAAGAATGCTTGAAAGTCCTCTATTCCACTAGATAACCACATTTTCCCCTGAAACATGATGCTCAATTTTGCTGGGTAAGTGATTCTTGGTTTTAATCCCAGCTCCTTTATCCTCCAAAATATCATTTTTCTTCCTGGCTGCTTGAAATATTCTCTCCTTGATCTGGGAATTCTCGAACCTGGCTACAATGTTCCTAGGAGTTTTCTTTTTGGGAACTTTTTCAGTAGGTGATTGGTAGATTCTTTCAACCTCTATTTTACCCTCTGGCTCTAAAACATCAGGGCAATTTTCCTTGAGAATTTCTTGAAGGATGGTTTCTGGATTCTTTCTTTGATCACGGTATTCTGGTAGTCCAATAATTTTTAATTTCTCTCTCCTGGATCTATTTTCCAGGTCAGTGATTTTTCCCATGAGATATTTCACAATGCCTTCTATTTTTCATTTCTTTGGATCTGTTTAATATCATCTTGATTTCTTATATAGTCACTAGCTTCCATTTGCTCCAGTCTAATTCTGAAGGAATCATTCTCCTCAGTGAACTTTTGATATTCTTTTTCCATCTGGCAAATTCAGCTTTTTAAGGCATTCTTCTCCTTATTGCCTTTTGAGCCTCTTTTGCCTTTTGAATTAGTCTATTTTTAAGGTGTTATTTTCCTCAGTCAGGCAGGTGACACTCATTTCATACTTTTCCTGCATCCTTCCCATTTCCCCTCCCAATTTTCCCCCACTTCTCTTATCTGCTTCTTAAGGTCCTTTATAGCCTGTAACCAGCTCATATTTTCATTTGGGGCTTTTGGTGCAGGATTTCTGACCTCACAGTCCTCCTCCTGTTCCCTGCTTGGATCCTCTTTGCCCCTAAAATAGGAGTCTAATGTTGAATTTTTCTGTTTATTTTTTTTCTTTGCCTAGGCATGTTGCCACTCAATTACTTGACTTTTCAGCTTGTTGACACAGTAGGACTCTGCCACCAGCCAGAGGTTCTTCTGTCCTAAATACTGCACTGACCGCTCCCTGCTGTGCTCCCAGGCTGTCCTCAGTGGGACATTAGCTTCTCTGTGTCATTTTGTGGTTTCTGGAGCTCCAGAGGTCATTCAGAGTTCCCCTTTTACATGATTTTGAAGTGGTGTGGGCAAGAGCTACGAGGAAGTGCTGTTTCTACTCTGCCTTCTTGACTCTGCCCCTTGGAATGAACACTTCTTAATCACAGGAATTGTTTCCTCTCTAAATTAGTTAAAAGAAAACATGTTATACCTCATGCCTTTAAATTCTGGAAAATTCGGTAATATCCATTTGCTAGTTTTGAAGGTCATCAGTCTCACTTGGTACATTTCCACAGGATGTACTGTCTATCCTTGTCTGTCTTTTGCCATTAAGGAGGGTCTTATCTCCCTCTTAGAATCCAGGGAATTTTCTAACCCTGTTCTATTATTAATAGCCTCAGGTGCAAATAGTTCCCACAAATGAATCAAGCATTCTTCTAAAAGAGAGAGGGGTCATTGTTACCCCCCAAGTGAATGCTGATCTGCTCTTCTTAATTTAACCAATCATGTTGTCCTTATCCCCAAGATGATATATACCATGTAAACAATCATGTTGTCTTCTTCTCCTACCCAATTCTGTACTCCCCACAACTAAACTAATTCTAGTAAGCCCTGCCTTCAGGTCTTTGGTCATAGAGAGTCCATTGACCCAATTTATTGCTTGCTACTGTACTAATTAATAAATCGATCATGCTCAGACCCATTGTCTCTCAGTTTACTTTCATTTTAAAATGTAACAATGGGATTGGCATTTTTGCCTCAAATTGGTTGAAGGGGGATGGGATATTAAGGCCAGGTTTTGTTGGCTGAAAATATCATTTTTTAAAGAAGACAAAAGAGGTAAACTAATTTTCGGATTATTTGGCTATGCAAAAGGAATTTATGAGTCATTCTCATAGAAAAAGATACTGAAGTAAGCAAAAATATTCATTTGGGCAGATTACCTGGATTTTTCCCAACTAAATTGTCTCTACTCCATCCATCTCCTAAACCCGGATCTGCAACATACACCTGCTCTTGGCTCCAGATTTCCCAAGATCTTATTGGTGAGTAGTCCTCTAGGTTATTTCCTGATCATTTCCAATCCATGTATCTATCCACCTCCATAACAATGCCACATCCTCCCCACCCAATATCCTGTTCTTTTTCTGTTGTCTCCTTCCATGAGAATATAAACTCCTGGAGGGCAGAGACTTACTTGCTTGTTTATATTTGTATCCTCAGCACTTAGTATACTACTTGATATATAGTAGGCACTTAATAAAGACTCTATTACTCACCCATCCAATTATTATTTGCAATGGTGAACTCATTCTAAACTTTTCCCAAACATCTGACTACAAGTTCATTTTCAGATGTGTTGCTTCCCTTAAGCATAAAGTTTTGTTCATAATTCAAAAGTGTCACCCATTTATTTTATTTCTTTTTTATTTTATATGTTCTTTGTCTTGCTAGCATTTAATGATTTTGCCCCCACACTGTGTCCATGATAGCAAAACATACATATTTTGACAAGAGGTAGTTACTTTGAAAACATTTCACTTGGAAACAAGTATGATAACAGTGGTATACATATAAAAAAATCAAATAAATGTAAGAATGAATGAGGACTCCCTCCTGTTTCAAGGGAATGTATCAGAGATTCATGAGGTAAGCTTAGTAGGCCATAGCAGATGGCCCTGCTAATGGAGAACAGGTCAACTAAGGTTTCATTTTATAACTCTTTTGGTTCCCTAGAGAAAAGAGAAAACAAAGGGAAAGCTGGGAGTCCAGCTTTGAGAAACTTCTCAGACTACAAAGCTCTTAAAGTTAGGTCTGGGGAGCTATATTCTTCCTCCTTCTATTTGGACAGGACCTTTTACTTTTCTGCATGAAGATAAGTGATCAGCCATGCTCTGCTGTGCTAGGTATTATTTTTGAGTCACAAAGCCCTGCCAATGGAGTGTGGATCCCTGGTGGACTGTTTTTATTCAGTCTACATTTACTCTTCAAGAAATCTATCTATCTAGCAAACCTGACTCTAGGGTTTCTTCAGTATTACAGTCACTCAAGATGGGGATGGAATAAATCATAAAGCCTTCATAAGTACCCTCTCAGAATTTTTTTTTGTTTGATCTGGGTACAGAACTATTTCCTAATATACTTTCCTTTATCCTGTAATTAGGTATCTCTGCCCAATCTTCCTTAATAGAAGAAGTATTTGATAACCAGTGCCTAAATGTGCACTTAATTGTATATTCTTTAGGGTGGGTAAGTGGCACAGTGGACAGGGTATTGAGCCTAAAGTTAAAAAGGCTCATCTTCCTGAGTTCAAATATAGCTTCAGACATGTGCTAACTGTGTGACCCTGGGCAAGTTACCTAACCATGTTTTCCTTAGTTTCGTCATCTATAAAATGAGCTGGAGAAGAAAATGGCAAACCCCTCAAGTACTGTTGCTGAGAAAACCCCAAAATGGGTCACAATGTGTTAGAAATAACTAAATATACTTTTTAAATTGGTGCTTGGGAACTCTTCTGAACAGAATTCAGGCACGCTATATGTTACAAAGAAATTAATTATACAACATGCCAAATAGTAAAGCAGATAAAGTGCTACATATGCAATCAAGAAGACCTGAGTTTGGGGCAGCTAGATGGTGCAGTGAATAGAGCACCTGCCCTAGAGTCAGGAGGACAAGTTCAAATCCGGCCTCAAATACTTAACACAAAAACTAGCCATGTGATCTTGGGGAAGTCACTTAATCCCAATTGCCCTCAAGAAGAAGAGGAGGAGGAGGAGGAGGAAGAAGAAGAAGAAGAAGAAGAAGAAGAAGAAGAAGAAGAAGAAGAAGAAGAAGAAGAAGAAGAAGAAGAAAGAGGAGGATGAGGAGGAGGAGGAAGAGAAGGAGGAGGAGGAGGAGAAGGAGAAGGAGAAGATCTCAATGCAAATCCTCCCTTACTTACTAGCTGTGGAAAGCCTGATTAAGTCATCTAACTGCTCTCTCATTCAGTTTCCTTATCTGTAAAATGTGACTAATAAAACAGCTTCCCAACAAAATTGATGTGAAAACCAAATCCATTAAAATAGAAAGTATTTCTTAAACCTTAACACACTGTTTAAATGTTATTAATTATCAATATTATTATTTCTTTGTCCTTTACTGTGATAGGCAATGTAGTATAGTGACTAGAAGGCTAGAAAAAAATCAGGAAGATTCAGGTTCAAACTGAGCCATTGATGCACATTGATTATGTGATTTGGGAAAGTACAACCATTTTGGTTCATTGCCCTTAGGTAATGTTTAAGACGAAAAATGGAAGGAAGAGTGGGTGCTGATATTCACTGGTAGGGAGTTTCCTCATTGGGGTTTGTACAAATGAAATCATCACTTAAATCAATTGATGTTAAACCACTGAGAGAATAAGAGATTTGTCTCTCTGATGCTACCTGTGAGATAGCATCCTACCTCTACTCTCTATCTCTCCATAAAATTGTTAAAACAAGAAGGGACCTTAGAGAGATTATTTAGTCCAGCCTCTTTATTACATAAATGATACCCAGAGAAATCAAATAATTGGTCTGAAGTCATGGAGAAGGACATTGAGAATGATTATCATCCCTCATTTCACAGGAGAAAAAAATGAGGCTGCAAGAGATTGTGACTTACCTCAGACCAAGGAGGTAACAAGTAAAATAGTTAAGACTCAAACCCAGGATCTCTGACTCCGATATTAGTGCCACTTCTACTCCACAATACCTTTTTATAGACCTTGTCCCTCCCTAGGTAGGTCTTAAGTGACTTGCTGAAGATTCTTCTTAGTGGCAGAGTCTAGATACTTCTACAGTTCTCCTGACTCTTAATTTCCTTTTCCATGGCATTTTACTATCGCCCAAGTCATGAATCTCAAAATTCACAAAGTCTTCCACTTTTGACATAAATATGCAAATATTATTGAAGAAGGGAAATTAATTAGTTGTAGCTGTAAAGGAAAAAGGGAAATGGAGTCAGGTTTTGTATAATTGTTAGAGTGAAGGTTGGATGGCAGGCTGTACTGTTTCATTTATGAAAAGGCCAAGACTAAGAAAGCACTTTTGGTTACAAATGAGAGTTTTTAAAGAAAAAGATTTAGATCAATTGGACCTCAATACAGTTTAGAAGTCTTATTTAACTTAATATGCTTCCAAAATTTTAGAGTCATGTTGTCTAGGCTCTCATTCTCCACTACACAAGATGTTGGCATTCATAAATACCATCTGTGAATTCCTCACTATCATTGTGCAAAATCCATTGTTTAGACTACCTGATGGTTATCATCTCACCATCAGAAGGTTGGTCACTTAGCTATCAGTCCATTAATCATGATGGTTTCCAAGACTCAGCTTTATTGGTAAATTCATTGATATGGGTATTTTCCCCAAAATGGCAGCTTAAAACCAATCTAAGTCTCAGTATTCTACTCTACTTTTTCCACATTCTCTCATAAGCTCATCTCAAGAAATCCATTCAATGTGGCATTTCATTGTTCCCTTTACCCAGTGCCACAAGCTGCTCAGTGGCTAGCACTAAGCATGGTTGGAGATGTGAATAAGAAATGAACAGGCCATGTGGGTAGTGCAAGGAAGACCTCCTTTTATTGATTCTTAGGACAAGGTTTGTATAGAGCAATGAGGCAAATGAACAGGATTCAAGTTTTCTTATCATTATCTTGGTCTGTTATATCCTAGAAATAGCACAGAATAGATAATTAAATAAGGATTTGTTATCTATGTGACTAAAGTCTTGGGGTAGAGCCTTTGATCTCAAAACTCAAATAGCATCTTTTTAAATATACCACATATTAAAGAAATATACCGGGGGCAAGCTTTTGAAAACCTCAACACAAAGAGGTTTAGAGCAGCTGACAAGATTTTATCTGAGTCCTGGATCAGGCCTCCTTGGCTTGCCATGTAATCTTAGTGCTGAATCACATTTTTGGCTCTCAACAACCCAATAATCCTAGTTCTGACCCCAGGAATCAATCAGAACAAGTCCAATCTTCCCTTCCTGTGAGAAAAAACTAAGTACATAAAGACAATTATAATTTGCCACCACTTCTATAGACTAAAAATTCCTAATCTTTATTTGACAAACACCATGGCTTTCACCATCTGTCTTCTACTCTTCTAGATACTTTCCATTTTATCAATGGCCTTCCAATAATTTGACACATCTCCTCACAACTTAATATACTAGTCCATTTGCAATCTGACTATGGTAGAATGCAGGGGGCATATCACTTTTTTCTTTATATTTCTCTTTATTAAGTGTCACCCTTTTTATTTCAGCCCAATGTTTCAGTCTACTGAGCTCCTGTTTTTAAGTCTAGGTCATAGCATCCAACATGTTATCTATCCCTCCTCTCTCCTACCTTTATCCATCTAGAAATTTCAGGAGCATGTCAAGGCAGCCAGGGGGTGCAACGGATTGAAAGCTAGAGGTGGATTCAAGAAGACTTGATTTGAAATCCAGCCTTAGACACTTACTACCTGTATGATCCTGAGAAAATCACTTAAGCTCTATCCGTTTCAATGTCCTCATTTCTAAAATGGGGATGGGAAGGCATCAAACTAGCAGTGTTATTGTAAGAAACAAATGAGATAATGTTTATAAAATGCTTTGTAAACTTTAAAGCACTATATAAATATTAGCTATTATTACTGAAGGTGACAGTGATGATGTGATCTATTTCTCCAACATGATTTAATCTTATGTTCTATAGTGATGATTAATGAAGATTACTAAAGGATGCCCAATTTGATGTTGGTGATGTCTTATAACTTTTATCTTAGAGAACTGGCCTAGAATGGTTAATACCCTTTGTTTATGTCATCACCTTATTGAGAGAAAGCAGGACACCAGGAGCTTTTTGAGGCAGAAGGAAAGGGGTACAGGTGGTTTGAGCAAGGGAACAGTCTTGCAGTTCTTGAAGTCCATCCCCTGAGGATTTGAAGAGACTGTAATCTAGTTGGTGAAGAGAGTGGTTGGAGGCAAGAAATCATGTGTCTTTGATAACTAAAGTAACACAGTCAATAGAAAACTGTAACTGTTCCTAATCCAGATGGTCCCTAGGAGTATGAAAGTGATATTTCTCCCTATATTGAATAATTCTCTGTCTTCCACATACCAACCAGGTCTATCCAGGCCAAGTGGACTGAAAGCTATAACAGCTGCTCCTGAAGGAAGTGTTAGGAGAAAAAAAATAATTTACCATCCCAGTCCCTGTTGTATTCTTTTTTTTTCTGCAAATCTGCTCTTTGTACTGTGCCAAATGCCATCTGCCTCCTGGCCCTAGGAGTGGCAGTTTCCAATACTAGCATGTGCCTTACTCACTCCTTGGTAAGAATTTGCAGAAGTCAAATATCTGTAAAAAAGGAAGAAGCAACAACATACACAGTACCATTCCAGTCTAACTGGAGCTACTTGGTAAGTGAGAAATATTTCTTGTAGGGAAATTTAGGGAACATTGCCTGCTCCTTGTAGTGCAATTGATGTCTTTAAATTAAATTACTCCTAACCACATATTTTCAGTGGAATTAGGATGAGTTGGAAAGGGACAAAGCATCAAGAAAGCTTCTAAAACATTAAGACTTCTCTGAATTTCATGTTTTTAATTAATTCTTTAAATGTTCAAAGGAACACATTCTTCAACAGGATTCCCCTTCTTGTGAGAATGTATTGGGCAGAATGTTAATCTCTTTAACATATTTGGATAAGCTTAGAAGTTAAGATGCTACTTCTGAGGAGATACTACTTAGTGTATTTTCTTTCTAATCTCATGTTTGTTTATTTAAACCTTAACTTCAAATGCCCTAAAATGAACACCCAAGTCAAACCCCATTTTGAAACATTTAATTCATTCTGTGCTATATTTAATACTTATTATGCATATACATTATACCCATATATATTTCCTTCATACCAACATTATTTTGTTTTCCATATAATTTTCTTTTGTTCATCTTTACTTTCAAAGTCATTAACAACTAATCTCCTGAAGGCAAGTAGGTCTCATGTTTTCTTCAGACTCTTATATTCTTGTCTATATTTTCTCAACAATTCCCTCCTGCTTCTTTATTTGTCTCTTATAGCTCCTATCCATCTATTCCAGAAGCCTTGTGATAAATAATAAATCTCTTTGTTAACATTCTAGGTCTGTGGTTCTTAACATAGGTTCCACAATCTGCCCATAGGTTTCATCAGATGGTCAAAAGCTGTCAATGGAAAAAGGAAGGTTAAGTGTGCCATGCTTTAGGGAGTGTTTTCATTAAGGAATAGTTCAGAATCTTATCCATCTGTTGCTTCAGGGTTTGCCACTATTGAGGCAATCTTTAATTAAGAATGTTATAGGGTACAAAATTCAAAGGGCCCTCAGATAATATCTAGTCATTACCAGGACCACCCTATTTTGAAAGAAAGTTTGGGGGGTAGAATTAAGATGATGGAGTAGAAACATGACTTAAACATGGCTCCAGCTTCCACTTTCACCAATCCATGTAAAAGGGAACTCTGAACAAACTTTGGAGCTACAGAACCCACAAAATGACACAGAGAAGCTAACCTCCCACTGAGACAACATGGCATCCTGGCAGGGAGAGACCAGCGCAGCACTCTGGGAGTCTACCACAGTCCCACCTGAGCCAGAGGTTTAGCCCCAGGGTGCCCTGACCAGCAGCTGCCAGGAGGGACTCCAGAACACCAGCAGCTGTGGCCATTTTCAGAACTATCAACACGTAGATGCTAAGGACAAAGTGAGAGATCACTGCACTGTGGACTTTGGAACCAGTAGTGGGAAGAGCATCAGCTTTTGGCTGCAGGGAAAGAAGCTGCTGAAATGCTTAGGCATAGCCTGTAATACTTTGTAGCTTCAGTTCCTGGCCTATGGACTGTAAGGGGACATGGTGACCAGTCTAGGGGGTAATCACTCTTGCTTTAACCTTCTTGGATCTGGATTGTGGTCTGGGGTAGATGTCCTGGGGTGTGTGACTAGCTTGCCAGAGCATGTGGAGGCTTCAGAGAGGGCACCCAACTAATACCTCTGGCAGATGAGAAAACCCCAGCATTTGGGAAGGAAGCACCCCTTTGCAGGGGGAGTAGGCAGAGTCCTACTGTGCCAACAAGCCCCAAAGTCAAGTAATTGAGTGGCAACATACCTAGGCAAAGGAAACAAAATAAACAGAAAAAGTCAACATTAGACTCCTATTTTGGGGGCAAAGAGGATCCAAGCATGGAACAGGAGGAGGACTGTGAGGTCAGAACTCATACACCAAAATCTTCAAATGAAAATACGAGCTGGTTACAGGCCATAGAGGACCTAAAGAAGCAGATAAAAGAAGTGCAGGGAAAATTTGGGAAGAGAAATGAAAATGATGCAAGAAAATTATAAAAGGAGAGTCAAGAGCCTGACTGAGGAAAATAACACCCTAAAAATAGACTAACTCAAATGGTAAAAGGGGCTTAAAAAGGTATTGAGGAGAGGAATGCCTTAAAAAGCCAAATTTGCAGATGGAAAAAGAATCTCCAAAGCTTAATGAGGAGACTCTTTTCTTCAGATTTAGAATGGACCAAAAGGAAGTTTGTGACTTTGTGAGAAATCAAGATGCTATTAAACAGATCCAAACAAATGAAAGAATAGAAGGCAATGTGAAATATCTCATGGGGAAAAAAAGCACTAACCTGGAAAATAGATCCAGCAGAAATAATTTAAAAATTAATGGACTACCTGAAAGCCATGATCAAGGAAGGAACTTAGAAATCATTCTCCAAGAAATTCTCAAGGAAAACTGCCCTGATATTTTAGAAGCAGAAGGCAAAATAGAGGTTGAAAGAATTCATCAATCACCTCCTGAAACGGATCCCAAAAAGAAAACTCCTAGGAATATTATAGCCAGGTTCTGGAATTCCCAGATAAAGGAGAGAATATTACAAGCAGCCAGGGAGAAACACTTTGAATAATGTGGAAACATATTAGGATAACACAGGATTTGGCAGCTTCTACACTGAGGGATCAAAGGGCCTGGAATATAATATTCCACAGGTCAAAGGACCTGGGATTAAAACCAAGAATCACCTACACAGCAAAACTGAGTATCCTGTGTCAGGGGAAAATATGGTCATTCAATGGACTAGAGGACTTTCAAGCATTCTTGAAGAAAAAACCAGACTTGAGTAGAAAATTTGACATTCAGGTCCAAGAAGCAAGAGAAGCATGAGAAGGTAAAGAGGGAAAAAATCATAAAGAACTTATCAAAGTTGAACTATTTACATTCCTACATGGCAAAATGATAATTATAGCTGAAGAAACTTTTATCAGTGTGAAAAATTTTGAAGGGAATATATATGTATACACAAATTATATATATATATATATATATATATATATATATATATACATATATATATATATATATAGGCTTTATCAGAGGGTATATAAGCGTAAGAATATATATGTGAATATGTGTGTATATATATTTATAGGTATACATAGATATAGCACACAGGACCAATTTAATAGGAAGGGATGATACTTAAAGGGTGAAATCAAGAGGTGAGAGAGGAATATAATGAGAGGAGATGGGGAGAGACAAAATGGGGCAAAATATCTCATATAGAAGAAGCAAGGGAAAATGGGTACAATGGAGGGGAAGAACAGGAAGGCATAAGGGAATGGGTCAACTTTATAATCATTGAATCTGGCTCAGGGAGGGAATGACATACACACAAAATAGCGTATCTCACTCTTCAGGAGAGTAGGGGGGAAGGGGATGAGAGGGGGGATGACAGAAGGGAGGGAAGCCTGGGTGCAAGGGAAGTAGGAAGCACACACTTTTGAAAAGGGGCAGGACGAAAGTAGAGAATAGAACAAGTGGGAGGTGGGATAGGAGGGACGGAAATATAATCAGTTTTCTACAAAATATATACTATGGTAATGTTTTGCATTACCTACACATGTACAACCTATAGTGAATTGCTTATCTTCCCAGTAAGGGTGGGTGACAAGGGAGGAAGGGAATGAATTCGGTATTCAAAGTTTTTAAACATGGCGAGAAAATTTGTAATACAAAAACTGGCAGAAATGAATGAAGTAAAATAGAACTTAATAAAGCATTTGAAAAAAAAGAAAGTTCAGGGGTGCCATATAACTCACCCAGGGTCACACATATAATAGTATCAGAAGTATTGGCTTCTTTGTTAGCATGGCCTGGATTGTTTTTACTATAAAAATGACAAAAGTGAGAAATACAGCTCAAAATTTGGGGGAAAATAAGGAAGAAACAGACATGGGACATGTATAGCACACAATCGCACCCATTCCAAACTGTATATTGTCTTTAGATGTAGGATAGTAAAGTGGTATGGCCCCTGGGGTTTAGACTTTTGTGCATTTGGCAAGCCTACCTTTTCAGTACTGGTAGTGCAGGGGAACTGAGCCAAATGAGTTACCCAGATTAGCATCCTGAAATTAATTAACAATTTAAGTGCCAACATAAATAGGGTTATTGTGGGTATCAAATGAGATAATATGTGTAAACGGCTTTGCAAACTTTAGGGTGCATCTTCAGGTCAGATACATTCATATGTGCATAATTTATTTGTGTATTGTATCATGTGTTAAATATAGGAATATGTACTTTACAAAAAATTCAGGAATGGATGTGTGTGGTACAGTGGATTCATTCAACCTTGTGGTCACAAAGATTGTAAATTCAAATTCAATCCTTGATTCATCATGGATGTGTTGTGTTGGGATGATCATTTCACCTCCAAGTGTTCCTAACAACAAAAGGATTCAGAGGAAATGCTGAGTTTTATTGTTAAAGAATCATAAGTGATCCCCAGACAATGAAATCACAGATTAAGTTTAAAATGTACATTCTGTTTATCTACATAGACACTCATACATATATGCAAGCAGCTATAATCAAACAAAATTTACACTCACATATAAAAGATGACAATGCATTTTTGTTGTAACTATTGTGTGTGGCTTGTCCTTCATTCTCAAAGAGAACCATGGCATCAGGGAGATGATCTACTTGCAAATGAATTTGATTTAAGTGAGGGAGGGCTATGCAAAGTCACCAACCTCACTTTTTCTTCCATCTGGGTCCAGCAGCCATATATCAATTTGGATGACTGGAAATAGCCCAGGATGCAGTGGGAGAACTTGGCCCTTTTAAACTAAAGTCTTTTCATGTTCTCACTTTGAGTGTGTGGCAATGCCAATTCAGTGAGTAGGCCTCTATAAAAAGTGAGTCAAGGGATGGCCTGTTTAATAATAACTATATATCAAGCTGGGCAGGGAAGACCCTCAGGGTTGCTGGCCAAAAGAGAAACAGTTACTATTTACGTTCACCATGAGCCAGGAGATGGCTCTGGAAGAGAAAGGGAGGTTGGTGACTTTGCACAGAATTCCCTCCCTCAAATCAAATTATTTGCAAGTCTCGTCATCATCACCCTGATGTCATGTTCCTCTTCAAGAATGAAGGACAAACCACAACCTGTGAGTAGTCCAAACTGCCTGAATGGGGACCCAGCTGGCTAGTGGTAGCTGGGCAACTCATCCCTTCTCTTCCCTTATCCCCCCCTCCCCTTCCTCCCTTCCCTTCTTTCCCCTCCCTCCCCTTTCCTTGCCTTCCCTCCCCTCTCCTACCATACCCTACCCTCTTCTCCTCTCCATTGTAACTGTAAGACAATTAGGAAAGCATAGGTATTAACCTCGGGATAGAAGAAGGATTTTGTCTGAAAAGAATGAAAAAAATTTGAGTCATTCAAGTTCTGAATTTTAATCCTGCCTTTAATATTTTCAAGCTGTGTTACTATGAGCCAATTACTTTGTCTTTCTGAATCTGTTTACTCATATATAGAATGAGAAGAGTAATGCCTGTTGTTTCTACATCACAATTTTGTTATAAGTTCAAATGAGATAAGAAATACTGAACAAATATCAGTTATCATTAGTATCATCTGTCCCTTTTGTGTTTGAGGGTGTGTGTGTGTGTGTGTGTGTGTGTGTGTGTGTGTGTGTGTGAAATACTAAGTATTTAAGGAACCATGTATTAAAACATAACAGTCCTTACTTCACAAAATCACCAATAGCTATCATTATTCCCTTCCTGTAAGAATTCATTTCACTGACTATGCCATAAGAAAGTTAAATTCTATCCCAGTATATTAGTATTAAGTATTGTCTTTATGTCATCAAAAAATCTTAACTAAGTTGAGCTGGGAAAGAAAATGAGAGCTAAGATCCTCTGTTCCAACTCTGAAATTCTGTGATTCTTGGCACCAATTTGGGGCCAGAAAACGTGAATAGAAATTCTGGCTCTGCCATTTATGTTAACATCTGCATAGCTTCCGGGAAGGTACTTCTCTCCAGGCTTCAGTTTTCTTGTTTGTTAATGAGGGATTCAATGATCCTCTAAGGTGCCTTCTAGCTATCACATCTCTTTGGGGCTCATTTCCCTACCCTCTACTAAATGAGTGTAAAAGACTCAGTGATATTTAAGTCCCTCCTAGCTCTTACTTTGCATGGTGCTCCTCCTTCACCAGTGAACTCAATGGTCATTAAGCTGTTCCAGGTTATTACTTTCCATGATTCTATGATCTGATAACTTCTCTTTGAATCTTAGTTCATTCCTCTGCAAAGTGATGAGCTCTGTGGTTCCAGCCAGGTCTAAATCTATGGTCAGTGGTGTGGCAATCACTAAGATCCCTCCAGATCTAAAAGTCAATTATGCTATGTTTCATTTAGTCAGACTACCAAACAACATAGAGAAAATCAACTCTATCCGCCATTAAACTTGAACAGTCAAATATTCAAATTAGTAGCTTCATGTTGCTACAATCCAGTCAGTTCATTTGTTAATGGCTGTAGCAAAATTACCAATGATGACTTGGCAACTAGAAGTGACCCAAAGCAAGTGCATGATGGGAAAAAAAGAGAAGTCCTGACATTATATGAAGATTGGTAGGAGTATTGTGGTAGAAGATTCAGTCAGAGCAATCTACTGGCATCCACAGAATATGAAAAGACCTAAGGAAAGGCCTCCAATGTATTGAGTGCATTTTAAAGGACCTACGGGTAACATGGTTAAGAGTAGCTCAGGACAAGTAGAAATGGGTGGAGTGTAACCTGTAATAATGGAGTATGTACCCACATCAATGAGCTCAAGTAGCTTTTAAACTTTGGATGGGTGAGAACAGCAATGAAGAGCAATGCATGAAACATTAATCTTATAATCAGGAAGTCTTGGGTTTTAATCCAACAGCAAGAAAATGCTAACTCTCTGGCCCTGGGTAAAAGCCTTCTAGTTAATGAGACTAAGTTTCTCCATCTGTAAAATGGGGATTCAAATAGCACTTTCCTCACAGGGTCATTGAGAGGATCAAAAAAGATAATATATGTAAAGTACCTTGCAAATCTTAATGTGTTATAATAGTGTTAGCTACTACTATTATTTTTAATTTCCTATTAAAGACAGAACATTTATTTTAAATGCCCATTATTCTCTGTTAGAGTATGTACTTGATCTAACATTTATTGCTTGATTTATATCAGTTTCTTTAGTGTTGAATTGCATTATAGGCATGAGTTCAGAGATGAATAAGCATAAAAATCTCTTATGGTACCACAGGAAGAATTAGCAGCCTACTTTAAGAATAATTATTTCAGAATGTCCCCATTTCATCTACACAGTATCATTGTAAATACTCCCTACTATTTTCACATTTCACACAATCAGAGAATTTCAGAGCTGGAAAGAACCTCAGAGGCAAGTTAGTTCATAACACTGTTGAAAAGGATTCCCCATTCTAATATACCTAACATGTGATGAGTAGTAATCTATTCTATTGTTGAAGTCCTTTCCAATTTGGGAGAGATCTAATTTCATACACTGTTGTTGTTGTCTTTTAATTCTTCCCCCAACTCTCTTGATATTGAGCCTAAATTTTCTTAAATTTGCAACTTCCCCTTGTTCCTAATTCTGACACAAATAAAAATAGAAAGATATCATATTTCTAGAAGTATGAAAGTGTTATTAGAATAGCAGGATGGACCCAATTAAACAAAATGCACCAAAAGCAAATAATATTGGAGTTATCAACTAAGTTGAATTACTGGGACAAGAGGTCAAGAAAGAAATGGGCCTTGACATTTTCTTGGCCTTGAAAATAATGCTAGTCTTCAGTCACCTAAAGGACAATCAGAGGGAAAGAGAGATGGGAAAGAAGCAAATGCACAGAAAACTTCTACTTCACTGCAGAGAATAGGACTGAGAAAGGTTGAAAGTTGTAGAGAAGCTGGAGACTTGATGAGTGTGTGTATTTCAGGTGTTGGTTGTAGGGTGGTTCTAACAATTAGACATGTCCAAAAGAGAAATTGATTCTTTGGGATATATAGGATATGTGATCAGAGGTGGTCTGACAAGTATTCAAGGACACTGGAGAGGTAAATCTTGTTCAGCTATGGGATGAACAGAAAGGATTCTGAGGTGCTTTTAATGCTGAACATCTCTGACTTTAGATACTTTCTCCAGAGCAGCAATAGTTAGCCCCATATGCAAACTATGGTTCTATATCGACTGTGTGGCCTTAAATGGTCACTTTATTGCCCAAAGCAAATGGAAATTGCTCCCCAGTTCTTTTACCATCATTCAATCTATATTACTTAAAGTGAACCAAAGAGTCTCAATCTTAGCTCTTCCTGGATACTTAACTTGAGACAGTTGATTATAATAGGTTGAGTATTATACCACTACAGGCCTACTTCCTTCCTAGGGTGGTCAGTAAGTCAGTCAATTAGAATTTATTAAGCACCTATTACCTTACAGACCCTGTTATAAGTACTAGTCATTTCATTTGCTAATGGTTTAATGTTCTTTAAAAATAAGTTTCCCACCATTACCATGTCACAGAATTTCACTGATGAAAGGCATTTTAGGGCCACCTAATTTCCACTATACTTGAACAAAAATTGCCATTATAATGGAACTTAAAAGGAGTCATCCAAAGTGAGGGTGCATACTATCTTGTGATAGTGAAACAGTCTGGTCCCACTTTGTGGACACTTTTTTGAAAAGTGATAAAAAAAAAGAAAAGTGGTAAAGATGTCTGACTCTCAGAGCTGGATTAAAATCTACCCAAGATCTCTACTACTGGAGTGACCTTGCACAGTTATTTGATCCCTTTTGCCATCAGCTTTTATTTCTGTAAGATGTAGGGGTCATACTAGATGGCCTCTGAGGATCCTTTCAGCTCTTATCCTATGATCCTATGGCCATAGTTAGTAATAAGTTGTTTTTTTTTTCTTGCAAGCCAATTTCACACATACACACAAATAGGTCATAAATACATGTATGACTTTAGGTTTGTTCCCATCATAAACACCTCTTCAAACACAAAGTCTCTGAGATGGTGCCATTTCTTATTTTGCTATTTTCCCTAGTGGTTTATATTAGTAGGTGAAATTATTGATATTGACTAGCAAAGGGCCAATAGTGAACTCCTGCTCAGACTAACCTCTGCTCCCTTCATCATCACCCTCTGACCTAAAGATCTTATGTGTTTTTAACATGCTCACCCTGGAAGTCTCTCAAACTAATTAGTATATATAAAAGCTCAGGAACACTAGTTGCTTCTATTCTAATTGAACTATAAGTGAAAAGAGGCACCATAATCTTAGGGTACCACAAAGCAGAAAAGAATGCATCTGTTTTAGATTCATGATTATTGGAAATCTCACTGGCTTCTGATGTTGAAACATTTGACAGTGTCAACGATTTTGGTGACGTGGACTATCTTTTCCAGGTCTTTGTTCACTGTGACTTCTAAGATGAAAATTTGTCCAGAAGTGTTACTTGTCCAGAAGTGTTGTTTTTCTGGACTATAGTTTGAGTGTGGAAAAAAGTATCTCAGAACAAACCTGTTCATCTGTGATGCCATTAAGATGACCAGATCACCTTCCTGAAAGCCTAGGGAGTACTGTTAATCCCCTGGACCTTGGATCAAAGTTCCTAAGTAATCTTAATGGGTGTCTCAGTGGACTGTGAATGTTATTTGATCCATCTGTCACATTCTATGACCTTTTGCTCCATTAGGACACCATATAGCTTCAATAACAATGCCTGCTTCAGTGGTGGTAGTTGGCAGTTGTTAGTTGTGACTGAGATGATAGACCCCTTAGCCACAGAGGGTGTTTCCTTGGTTATAGCTGCTGTTAGAAGACTAAAAAGTGTCTGGAGGAACACAAAAGTGTAGTTCCATTTGAATATCATCAAAGCTTAGACTTTGTATCGAGTATTATGAACTCAGGCTGCTAAGTGGCTCAGTGGATGGTCAGGAAAACTCATCAATCTGGCCTGAGACATTTACGAGTTGTGTTACCCTGGGCAAATCACTTGGTGCCATTTGTCTCAGTTTCTCATCTATAAAATGAGCTAGAGAAGGAAATGTTAAACCGCTTCAGTAACTTTGTCAAGGAAAGCCCAAATGTGGTTAAAAAGAGTTGAATATAGCTGAACAATAGCTACAGCTTGTAGTCAAGCACAACAAATCATTGCTTCAACAGTCTGAAAATGCATAGCTCATTATGCATTTCTAGTCCATCATTACTCTTCCAAAATGTATAATTATTCATCAGTCTTCTTAATCCTGATTGGTTGCTGCATTGCTCAGCATTCTGTGCTCTTTCAAAATGGTTTCCCAAATTGTGGTCATCACATAAATTTCTCTCTCAGTTCTATTCATTTCAGTAAATACCATTTCATAAAATCTTTCCAAGTTTCTCTGTAACCAGGAGCTTCATTGTTTCACACTATATAATAAATTTTCTCTTTCAAAATGTTGCAAATATTCAGCCATTCTCCAAATACTGAACACCAATTTGTTTCCAATATTTTGGTACAACAAATCCTTTTTTTTAACATATGTCTATTTACCCTGTCTTTGACTTTGGGGATTGTATGACCAATAGTGGCATCACTGAATCAAAAGATATGTAAAGTTTATTGACTTTTGTGTAAAGTACCAAATAGTTCCCCATAGTGGTGGGAACAAGTTACAGCTCACCCACCAGTGTGTCTGTCCTTTCACAGTCCTTCTAATAACTCCCATTTTCATATTTTGTCAATATGACAATTAAACACCTGGGTTTGACATTGGTTCTCTCACCAACTAGCCATGTAAATTTGGGCAAGGTAGTACATTTCTCTGGGTATTATTGTTCTCATCTGTAAAATGAGAAGCTGAAATTATGCTAATCAGTCTTAAGACTCACAAACCAAATATAGTACAGTGGAAAGACCCCTATAGTTAGAACAGAAAATTTAGATTCAAGTTCTAGGAACATGGTACATTGGACACAGCACTTGCTCAGGGCTCAGGGGACCTGTGCTTCGATCCTTCCTCTCATGCCTTGGGCTGCTCAGTGTCCAGCACTTAGCACGATCTGGAGATGTGAATAAGAAATGACCAGGCCATGTGGGTAGTTCAAGGAAGAACATGAACTCCGTTTATTGATTCTTAGGACAAGGTTTTTATAGAGCGAGGGGACAAAGGAAGGGAAAGAAGGGATCTCAGGTATTCTTATCATTATCTTTAGTCTGTCATATCCTAGAAGTAGCTGGGCAGTAAGGCCTTTTGTTCTCTAGGTGCCAGAAAGTCTTAGGAAAAGTCAGTTACCTCCTTTCGTATGCAGTCACATCACAAAGGATGCTCTTGAGAGCTGGCTTCAAGGCCTGAAGCCAAAGCAGGCATCATCAAGTACATCTGCATAGGAACTGACCATCTAAGAATTCAAATATTTAGGTTTTGAACAACTAAAGTTTTGGGGCAGAGCCTTAGATCTAGGCCTCAGGTACCTCTTAATGCAACCACAGTCATAAATGGAAACAATTGAGAGCAGACTCCATAGCTGAAGCGCAATCCTCAAAAGACATCACATTTAGAGCTGCTCACCCAAAGATACCAGAGTGCAGAATCAGATATAAGTCCTGGCACAGGCCTCTTTGGATCCCAACACTCTCATGCTTATTTCCCATATCACCTTGGACAAGGATTGTAGCAAATGCTTAATAAAAATTTGTTAACTGATTACTTCCCTGACCCTCAGTTTAATCATCTATAAAATAAGAGGATTTCATTAGATAATCTCTGGAGTACCTTCTAGTTCTGCACAACAGTCTGTTTCCCCATTAGCCATAGGATATTGGACAAGCCTCTTTTACCTCTCTGACTTTCATTTTAGTTATTTGTAAAATGAGGCTAATGATATTTGAATCACTAACTTCAAATATCATTGGGAGAAAGAAATAAGTTAAAGCATGTGAGAGTATGTTGAGAAAATACTATACTCCTTGTTTTAGGCATGTAAACCAGAAAAAAATAAATGTAACATTCGACTAATATTCAAGCATTTTAGTAGAAAGAGATAGAGAGACAGACAGCAAGAGAGACAGAGAGATAGAAACAGACAGAGGCAGACAGAAACAAAGAGACAGAGAGATAAAGAGATAGAGATTGAGAGAAAAAAGAAAAACAGAGACAGAAAGAGAAAGAAAGAAACAGAGTGAGAAAGAATAAATGTGAAAACCTACATAGTTTACTGACATACACACACAAAAAACATACCTCCCCATCCCTTTGTACATGTTCTTACTCCAAGATAAACACTTGATTATTCCTGCACTAGGAGGTGAAGTTTCTCTAAATTTCCCCAAATATCTGCAGCTTCCTCCTGCATCTTGCCGTATTGGGTCATGTATTATTTGAATGTATATTCAATTCTCTAACAAAGTATAACTAACAAGAGAGAGAACACTTTTCCTTTGTAAAACTCCCACAGAGGGTCTAATACAATGCTTCTACATAAACACTCGATAAGTGTTCAAATGTGCCTTGAATGCATATACTCAAACCATAACACACTGTAGAAATAAGAAGTGGAAAGTTGAAAGTTTCACTCAAAAGATCACCAAAGTTAAATGATCAAGTACTTGACTGTTTTCAAGAATTCAGTGAAGGACAACATCTGCTCAGCCTGGCCTTTATTGACACTTATGCATGCTGCAGACAGATCATTTTCTTTCTGGCTTGTCTTTTAACATGCACATTGACAGCATTGAATTCTTTGCAGACATTATCTCATATCCCACTGAGGTAAGAAAATTATGAGCAGCATTATTATTTGAGGGAAACTGAGGAATAGAAAAGAACATGTCTTGCCTAATCATTACAACCTCAATATCAACCCATTGTTCAAAGGACTAGTGATATTATCTCAGTCCTTGAGGTTATCAATCCCAAACAAATCATGGGCAATAAATTAATTTCCTTAATTGTATGAAAAAGGCCCTCACTGAATTAATTGATAAAAAACATTCAGAATAATCTAACACAATATTATATGGTGTAAGATCCATGGAATTTGTACTCTACTGTTGTCTATTTTAATACAATCACATTATGTAATTAATGATTTTACATATCATGGAAACTAGTACATTTCCTTTGTGTCAAAATAAAATACAACCAAAAGTTGACCTGAAAAAAGGAAGAAAACTGTTTTAATTAACACATTTCAAGTCTTCTAACCTAAAATATGTCTCAGATTGCCTTTAGCGAGTCTCTGCTAAAGGAACAGCCTTGTTGAAAGGATGTTTTTATAGTGTGTGAATTTATCCATTTGACAGATTACAATGTGAAGCAGTCCTGAATATAAAGTAGGGTTGCTTGTCTCTGCTGCAACATAGCTTGGTGATACTGGGTAGTAAAAAGAGGGTACTTTTCTGAACAGATTACAATGATATCTAATTGAAGGAAAGTGATGCAATGCTTTTTTAAAGCAGTATATTTGGAAATCACCATGCCTGAACTAAAGACGCAAGCAGGGGAATGGGTAAGAATATTTTTGTATATTCTCCTTTAAAAATAAAATGTGAAGCAATTAAATTAATATGTAAATATGCAACAAAAATAGAGAGGCACTATCGTGTAGTAGAGGAAACAAAACTTGCCTCGAAAAGCAGGCAGATCTGGGTTCAAGTCCAAGCATCAACATATATTGACTGTGGGACCCTGAACAAGCCCCTTAATATCTAGTGTTACAGGCAACCCTCTAAGGTCATCAACTGAAGAGAAAGTACTGACCTTCATTGGTAGAGGAAGTACCCACTCCCAGGATTTCACTATACCAGTGAAATGACAAATCTAGTCCTAGTCCCTATATAAAGAAAATTATGTTTAAATTTTATTTTTTTCTAAAGATCTCAGATCACTTTACTCAAAAACATCAAGATTCAGCTTTCCTCTGACTATGCTATTATTGTTTAGTCATCTCTGACTCTTCATGACCCTATGGACTATACTGTCAATGGGGTTTTCTTGGCAAAGATATTGGAGAAGTTTGGCATTTGTATTTTCTAGTGGATTAAGGCAAATAGGGCTTAAATGACTTGTCCAGGGTCACACAGCTAGTAAGTGATTGAGGCTGGATTTAAACTTGGGCCTTCTTGACTTCAGTTCCAGAGTTCTAACCACTTAGCAATCTATCTGCCACCTCCTCTGCCTATGAATATCCTTTAAATATTTTAGATCCACATTTAACAATGAGTCATTTGTTAAAGGAAGAGAAATAATTGTGGATAGGAATATACTTAGCTCCTTGAAACCCACCTGGGCATTGAAAATATTCATGAGACATGAGATTGGCCCACAGACTCAACAGAATTATATGAAGGAGTTCAATGCAAATTAGTAATAGTTGCCTTTCAATACTGATAGCAATGTCTATTTCTTAGAGTTCTATGGTCAGACAATGATGGGTTGCAATAGTCATTATTGGAGGGAACACTGAGAACCATGTGGTCTTAATATAGCAACCTATTGAGTTTGAATATTTAAGATTTGCAAATATATCCCCAGTTGTCTTATCCAATTTTACTGGAGATAGAATTCAGGCTTAGAAAGGCTAAATTGGGACAGCTGGGTGGCACAGTGAATAGAGCACCAGCCTTGGAATAAGAAGGACCTAAATTCAAATCCAGCCACAGACACTTGACACTTAAATAGCAGTGTGACCTTGGGCAAGTAACTTAACCTCAATTGCCTTGCCTTCCTGCCTCCACATTGTTTTTTTTTTTAAATAAAGGTTAAATGACTTATTCAAAATCAAATATCCAACATATATCTGTTTGAATTTAAATATATTTCTCTTAAATAATAATACTTGATATTGATGTAACCCTTTGAGGTTTGCAAGGGACTCACACATAAACTGTCTCATTTATCTCCTGTAATAATAACAACAACCCTGGGGAACCTGAGACTGATTAAATTTAAATGATTTGTTCAATATCAAGCATTTTCTAAATAAGTCAAAATGTGTCTTCTTGCATTCAAGGCTTAATTTGTGTTTGTAGCCTTTTTAAGGTTGTCTCCACCATTAGACTGTAAACTCCTTTCCATTAAGGGCCATAATTTGCTTTTCTTCATTTTTACACTGTTAAACACAGTGCCTGGCACATAGTATACCCTCAATAAATGTTTTTTAATTAGCTTTCTGGTCCAGCTTTCTAACAATTAAGACAATTTAGTTGCCTCCACCTAGTTTTAGGGCATTTTCCATGTAGCTCATAGCATCTATATAATGGTGATCCCAGCATCATTTAAATAGAATTAGAGGGGCGGCTAGGTGGTGCAGTGAGTAAGAGCGCCAGCCCTGGAGTCGGGAGGACCAGGGATCAGTTCCAACTTCAGAAAATGAGCACCCACACATAAATAATGACTGGCCGTGTAACCTTGAGCAAGTTACTTAACCCCAATTGTTTTTAAAAAAAAAAGAAATAGAATTGGGAGGAACTTGGAAATATATATATAAATTTAAGACAATCAAAAATAGGAAGGCAATAACATTAGGAAGGATGAGGAAAGGGTTATTGCAAAAGGTGGGACTTTATCTAGTTTTGAATGAAGATAGGTGAACTAGATGACAACAACAAGGAGGGAATGTGTTACAGGTATGAGGGCAGCCAGTGACAACATCTGGGGTCTAGAGATGGAGTGTCTTATGTGAGGAATATCAAGGACACCAGAATGATGAGATTTAAGAATAAAGAGTACAGGGAGAGGGAAGGCAGAGTAATGGTATAAGAAGATTGGAAAGATTAGAAGGGAACAAACTAGAACATTCTCTGAACTTCAAATAAACTGTATGTTTGATCCTATAGGAAGTAATTGGAGGTTATTGAATGAAGGTATAACATCATCAGAATTTCACTTTATGAAGATTCATTTGACAGATGAGAATGGATGGAATGGACTGGAGAAAAACTAGAGTTTTTTTTGCAATACCCTATGGGTGATGAGGTCATAGCTTGCACTACAGTGGTGGCACTGTCAGAGGAGAGAAGGGAGTATACAAGACATACAATGTGAACCTAATATTGGCAAGAACAAATTGTATGGAGAGGGTGTTAAATATGAGCGATCAATAAAGATGACACCTAGATTGGGGGCCTGGATGGATGACTGACAGACAGACGGTGCTTAAGGAAGTTTGGAAGTAGAAAGGTTTGAAGAAAAGATAATGTGTTCGGTTTGGGACATTAAAAATACCGGGAAAAGACTGCATGAACTTATGAAAAGTGAAAGGAGCAGTCCTGAGAGAAGATTGAACATAGTAACAGAAATATTGCCTAAGAACAACTGTTTGTGACTAATTCGTATTGAGTATCACAAATACTGAAACCATCAACAAAAGACCTATAGAGGAAAGTATGGTCCACCTCCAGCAAAAGAGAGAACTGATAAAGTATGCAATATATAAATTTAGATATCGATATGGATATAATTACAGCATTCTATAGGGTAGGGTGGAGAGGCAAAGGGAGAAAATATGGAAAGGGAGAAAATATGAAAATATGAAAAATATTTAAAAAGCAGAGAACAAAAGAAAACTTAGAAGAAAGCACAGAAGAGTAAGGTAGTTTTGAAAATGCCATGTATTAAGTTCTTTGAAAAGAAAAGTAAACACTCTGAAATGGAGATAGATAGATAGATAGACAGATAGATCATGAATGAATCTTCCGTCAACTTTCTGGTAAGGTTCTACTTCCCCAATAAAAGTTTCCTATATCTCACCCTAATATCAGATTTTGTTCCTTCTCCAAATTATGCCATATTTACAAAATCTATGTGTATTCAGTATTCCTCCACCAGAATATAAACTTCTTGAGGGCAGGGACACTTTTGCTGTTTTTGGATGTTGTCTTTGTAACCATAGTAACTAGTCAAATTGCATGGTACAAGGAAAAGTGTGTTGAACTATGAGACTAAAGATGTAAGTTTACACAGCTACTCTACTATTTGTAACCAGTTGGAACTTGGACAAATCACCTCTTGGAAAAATGGATACTGGAGCCTAAATTTTCTCACCCAAAAATGAAAAAAATAGAACATATGATTTCTACAGTCTCTTCCACTTCTCAAAATTTAATGATGAACATTTCCTATAACAAAGCTTAGTAAATAAACAACTAATAAAGTAAACCCACTAACAAGAAATATATTTTTCCTTGTTTTTCATCATTAAATTCACAGTTGATCAGAACATGATGAGGTTGGGAAAAGGTTAAATATATTTTCCTTAATCACTTTTAGATTTTTCTTTTAAAATATACCCTTATAAAAGTCTCTCCATTACTGTTGATATTCTAAAACAGAACAATTAATGAAGAAAAATTACATGCAAAGTATAAGTTCTTAATCACATAAAAAGAGACCAAAGAGTCAGGATTTAAACAAGACACTTTTCTGGACAAAATAAATAGAATTTGAAGACTCAAAGCATTTTCTGCTGGATTTTCTTTTTTTAAAGCCTTCTTTGTACAGAATGTAACAAGTATTGGAGATGACAGGATGGAATTCTTTTTTTTTCCTTATTCTTATTTTTAATTAATTAATTTATTTTTAGTTCTCACCATTCATTTCCACAAGATTTTGAGTTACAATTTTTCTCCCCATCTTTCCCCTGCCCTACCCCAAAATAGCAAGCCCACAGAATACCCTTTCTCCCAATACATTCTCCCCTATATCCTCCCCCATCACCCCCTAACTTTCTTAGCAGGGCAAGACAGACCTCTATAGCCTAGTGCCTATACATCTTCTTTCCCAGTTGCATGTAAAAAAACAAAAACAAAAACACATCTTTTAAACATTTGTTTTTAAAACATTGAGTTTCAGGTTGCTTTCCCTTAAACCCTGCTCACCCACCCCCACTGGGAAGACAAGCAATTCAAAATAGGTGGTTCATATACTTACCCAAATCATTATCATAATTGTCATATTGTGAAAGACCAGCTATATTTTCCTCCATCCTATCTTGCTCTTCACTTATTCCATTTTCTCCTTTGACCCTATTTGTTTTCAAAAATGTTTGCTTTTAACTACCGCGTCCCCCCATCTGCCCTCCCTTTGATCACCCCCACTCTTATCCCCAATCCCTCTATTTTTCCTGTAGGGTAAGATACCCAATTGAGTGTGTATGTTATTCCCTCCTTAAGCCAAATTCAATGAGAGAAAAGTTCACCCATTTTCTTTCACCTTCCTGCTCTTCCTTTCCATTGTAACAGTTTTCTCTTGCCTCTTTTATATGAGATATTTTACCCTAACCTGTCTCTTCCTTTCTACTTCTCCCAATAAATCCTTCTCTCATCTCTTAATTTTATTTTTTACACATAAACCCTTCATATTCAACTCATCCTGGGCCCTCTATGTATACATGTAGGTAATATGCCAACACTCAAATATATATATATATTTATATACATGTATACTCTTCTATACATATATATGTGTGTATACATACATATATACATATACATGTATGTATACATACATATATACATATATATGCACATATATTCCCTTCAACTATCCTCATATTGAGAAGTCTTGTGAGTTACAATTATCATTTTTCCATGTAGAAATGAAAATATTTCTAGTTTAATGAGTACCTTATGATTTCTTTTTCCTGGTTACCTTCT